>JAPPVO010000029.1:21269165-21824165 GCA_030407325.1 Camellia japonica
TGCTATGGTGGTTGTGTTTTTTAGAAATTAAAATGTTCTATATTTTTATTGTTATTTAATTATGTGAATCCGTGGTCCTAAACCGATCCAATCCGTGTTTATACGGATTGGTTCCACAATTTAAACGGATTGAATTGGTTCTAATTTTTCAAGAACCGTAAATAACGGATTGGTTCTGATTTTACCCCAATCTGGACCAACCTGAACTATGCTCACCCCTACCAAACAACACCTACAAATTTGAAGGCAAAGTTAGTTAAAATTTGCCAAAATAACTAATGACCATTGAAACACCATTGCTATAATTTGACAAAATAAGACTATTCATTACCAAATTATAATAATAATAATGACAATATAACAACAATCATTAAAGATGCTCTTAAAGATCCGAATGGGAGTGCTATATTGGTAGGATGTAAACGGTGGAGTTGTGATAAATACTACTTCAATGAGTGTTAAATAATGATAAATTTACATGCCTATTTTAAAGTCTTCGAATAAATAATGGAGTTCTTCTATTACAACTGAGAAATTGAAAAAATAAAGATCGTACGGGACAATGCGTTTTGGCAACATAGTAAAATGTCCGTTTTTTTGACTTTTTTAATTTTTTTGAATCACATCACTTATTTTTTTTTTTACACAAGAAAATCAAAAAGTCAATTTTTTTTATCAACTTTTCAAAACACCATATAATGTCATAATAGAATCAATTTCAACGATACATAAGATCATATTACGTACTGAGAAGTTATTCCATGAGCCGTGTGTCCGATAAATGAACAATGAGCAAAGATTTTTCTATATCACGTGCGAAGAAATCTGCACAAGGTAACTGACATGGAGCCCGCCACAAACAATTTAATATGAATATTAATCAATTATTGTCCAACTTATTTTTTGGATTTTCTTGCCAACTTTCCAACTTTCCAACTCTCACACTTAACACATACAATGAATTACAAACATCAACATCTTTATACTACGTCTCTATTGTTTGTTTCGACAGAAAATTATTTTTAAAAAGATACGTTTCTATTTTCTGACGTTCGATAGGACTAAAGACGAGTTTATTTGGGTAACCACACTACCACTGTTGCCTCATCCCCTTTACTGCTACTAACACCACAATTAGTATATGTAAGTTTTAAAATTGTAACCAAACATAGGAAAATATTTTCTGTCGAAACAAACAGAGCATTTACACACTGGATCTGTGGAAGGCGCGGATTTGGAGGCCCCCGTCAACGTGAAGATTAATCATTGTCCTGTAATTGACCGGTTTATTGGGATCGCTCAATTTGAACATGAAACAGCCCAACAGGACAGCCGAGAAGATTTTCATCTGCCTATAAGCGAATTCCTTTCCCAGACAAATTCTCGGCCCAGCCTGTTCATCAGCAGCAGAAGATTTGAGCTTAGTTTCTTTGATGGAAGTGTCAAGAATTCTATTCAATAAGGGTGAGATTGAATTAAATGCAAAATAGAAGTGTGCATTGAATTCTCTATTTGTTTCGGCAGAAAATGTTTTTTGATTTTTGATTAAAAACATAATTCTAAAGGGAAATGTATTCTGTAATTTGAAGTGAGTTTGATATGTAAAATTCATTGTGCTAACCTGGAATGCTGTGAATTTGAAAGGGCTTTCTGGCCGGAAGATACCATTCTCATCGAGCCATCTTTCTGGTCTGAACTCCGCTGCATCAGCACCCCATAAAAATTTCATCCTCCCCATTGCATATGGTTGGTAAGCCACCATATCCCCTTTCTTCACACTGAATCCATCCGGTAGTGTATCATCCGAGAAGCATATCTTCGCATCCTATAACCACGGCGAAGCCTTGAGATTAGTCCTTTGTCATGAAATAGTTGAGAAAAGGTTTTGTCGAATATTAATCATTTAACATTAAAATTATTAACATTTCGTAATATGTATCGGTATCAACAATACACTAATATATCCTTCAATATCAATGATAAATAAGGGCATGGAAGTCCAAAATCTCGATACATAACAGTCGATATTTAAAATCCTCTCATAACTTCAAAATGCAACAAAAGTACGGATTTTTATCATCTCCATCTCCTAGAGGGAATGGAGATATCCGTTTCATTTCATAAGGCCGCAACATGTCATTAAAATTCAAAATTAACAGCCCCACATTATTATAAATTTTAAAATTTTCCATAACTACCGCATCATAGATCATTAAATAGAGATCTCCAAAAGATTTTTTTTTTTTTGATTACATCTCCAAAAGATTTGGACCTCAAAAGTACAAAACCAAAAAGGAAATATCGAACTGGAAAATTTTCAAATAGCAGTCCCCAATTCAAATTGATTATATTTCGTCTCTTCTTCGCAGAAAGGCGTGAAGGTATTTAAGTAATTGTCATTTCGTAAGACGATAACGAAAACACATATCAATTGGGTATAGGAAAAAAAGTTTCATTACCACTGGAACTGCAGGGTAGAGCCTGAGAGTCTCAGTTAAAGCCGCGTGGAGATACTGCATCTTTTCAAGCACGTCCTCGCGCATACCTGCTGCAAACTCGGCATAGTTTGTAACCTCTTTGATCCCGGTGGCTTCTTTTATTTCTCGTGCAATTTTTTCCTGTATTTCCGGATGTTTGCAGAGTGCGTAAGTGAACCACGAAAGAGTTGTTGCTGTCGTGTCCTTGCCAGCAATTATGAAATTTAGGATTATGTCTCGCAAGTATGTCGGATCAGTTTCAGTCACTCCAAGAAACCTTGATAAAATGTCTTCTTTCTTTGCCTGGCAAATGTTAATGTAATGCAAAAGTAAAAATATGAATATTTCACCATTTGATCAAATAAAATAAAAAAACTCTGGATTGTTTCACTTACAGAAAATTCATTTGGAGACTTTTTCATTTGCTCTGCCTTGCTTTGGATTAGCTTGTATACGAAATCGTTGATGATTTTGACATTTTTCTTTAACTGGCCTTCCGCTCCTAAACTCAAAGCTTTCTTTATCTTCCAAAAGACATCAACGAATCGAAAAAGCGTTATTGCGCTTGAATCATCAAAGGCATTGGTAAATATGGTGCCTTCTTCGCTAGTTCCGCACATACTGTCTAGTTCAACTCCAAACCCAACTTTGAATATTGAATCCAAGGTTGATCTCATATACAGATCCTACATCGATTAGCAAAATTTAGATAGGGGTATGTGCATTGTTGTCAAAACGATACTACTTCATGCATTATGCAAACAAAATTAAATTACAGTGACTCGTAGTGAATTGCAGTAAATTGTAAGATTCACTCAATTTAAGATTCAGTAGTACAAATCGAATTGTGAATTGTAAGATTCTGACGTATAGTTGTGAAAAACTCACTTGAAGATCCATGACTTGGTTGGAAGTTGCAGCTTTAGAGATGATATTGGCAAGTTTCCCGACACTTCTCTGGAAGATGACGCTGCTAAAATCCCGCAATACCTTTGTGGAGAATTCGTGGCTTGATACTTTTCGTTGTTGACGCCATTTGTCTCCATCAACTGTGAAAATTCCATCACCTAATAGATCCCTAAAGATGCAGTAATTGTACATCCCCTGCACATTGTTTCAAATGCTTAAAAATTGCAAGCTCCAAATGACAAGGTTTTTATTCAAGCTATAGGATTGAAGATAAAATCACACTAAGAATGCGATGTGCTTGGCCAGAGGCATAATCGCTCAAATTAGAGAAACCAATGGCATAATTTACCATTAAAATTACCAAAAAAGCCTCCCAAGACCGGGGTGAAGTCAAGTTGATATATTTGGAATCTTTTATAAAACTCCCTTTAGAATATATAGAATGCTATGACGGAACTAGGAATTACGAAATATAAAGCAGAACAAAGACACGAGTATGCAAAGATTTACGTGGTTTGATTTAAGCCCGTATCTATGGTAAAGATTGACAGAGAAATTTCACTAGAAAGTAAAGAACACAATGAGTCAATTCTCTCACTATAATGGTCTATTTATAAAACCTCTCAAAAATTATAAACCCTAGTACACAAAATAACCCATAGTATACAAGTATCCGGATAATAACAAACTGGGTCAAAAAAATACCCAAAACTAAATAACGTATGTTAGCTTTTATGATTTTAACTTTTTAGATTATTATCTTAAAAGCTTTAAAATGAATTGTAAATTTGTGTGGTGCAACTTTTCAAAATCTGTAAAAGGAAGAAAAAACATGTTTAGTCAAATAAGTTGTCACATAACTTTTTTGTTGCGTAAATATTGAAGATGCTTTCAAAAGTTATAATTAAGGCAACAGAGATTGAATTATTTTGTCCATATATACTTAATACTTTCAAATAAGCTAAAAATGTTACAAATTGTAACATTTTTTTTTTGGGCTAATCAAGCTGCAAAAATCCAATAAGTTATAATCTAAAATTACAACCAAACACTATTAATTATTATTTTCGTTAATCAAATAAATTAAATAAGTTGACTGATGAGTGTTACCAAATAGGACATACCAGTTTGTTTTGGGAGATAGAATGGAGGGGATTGATAGTGAGGAAATTAATAGTGAGGGGATTGATAGTGAGGGGATTAATAATGAGGAATTGTTAAATTATTTTTATATAAAATAATAAAACAAATAAAAAAATATAAAAAATTAAACATTATATTTAAAAAAAAATTCCCAATATATAAAAAATAAAAAAATTTCTAATCCCCTAACTATTTTCTAATACCATCTCTACCTCCTCCTTACCAATCCCCCTTCCAAGAGTATTAGCAATACCAAGGGACTAATAGTCCCAAGGCTTTCTCTGCAAACAAACAAGGACATTAGTAATACCTTGGTATTACTAGTCCCAATACCCTCCCTATAGCCCAAAACAAACGGGGCCTTAGAAACAAAATGAATGCTAATATGCCTTGCTTGTACTAGTTAGATTATGGGTCAAAGCTTTGTTAGATTTTGCATAGACATAAATTGAATGTGTACTAACTAGTGACTATGATGTGTTTCTCACCAAAGTGAAAGCTCATTTGCCTCACTTGTTCTGCCTAGATGGTGATCATAATGGACACATCCAAAAACATTCCTTCCAGATTTTACCTAAGCAGTTTTTATTTTTTATTTATTTATTTTCAGAGTTGGCATTTTTGACTTTTTTTTAGTTCAGCTTATTTTCATCAATTTTTTTTAAAAAAAAAATTATATCAAATTTCCTTTTTAGATCTATCTCAATTAGATGATCTTATAAATTAAAAAAATTTGAAAATCCAAAAAATAAAATAAAATAAACCAACTTTTGTAAGCTTTTTTGATAAAATTTAATAATTTTCATGAATTTTTTTTAATTAACTCAGTTTTTTTTAATTTATAGATTTATCCAATCGGGATCTAATCGAGACAGACTCATAAAGTAAAGAAAATAAATTCAAAAAACACAACAAATTTTTTTTTTTATTTATAGTTTTAGCCAAATGAAAAAGTTTTCTGCTTTAGAACCGAACACTCCTTCACAAATTATTAAAAAGGAAAAAAAATATAAGCAACTCCAATAACAATAAGCTGTATCAAAGAGGGTCAAACTCCAAAAAACTGTAATCACTCACAAATCATGCATATGGGATAAGCCCAAAAGACACCCCAAAACTAAGATGCTTGAATTTACAATTCATCCAAAAGTTCAAACCTTAATTGTTAGGCTACAATATATATATATATATATATATATATTTTGATGTAACTTATTACAAGTTAAAAAGTTGATAATAAAAAAGTAAAAATAAAAACACTTATTTAAATTATTTTTGCTTAATAAATTATAAATAAAAATTGCATCAAACCCAAACATCAACAACAAAAGTAATTCTAAAATTCAAGTCATACCTTGCCATAATTTTCAAAGTTTGTTTTGAGAATGTACTCAACATTTGCAGGATCTGAAGTGTAAATCTCATTCCTGAAAGGGCTTAACAACCTGTAAGTCTTGTGCTTTGCAGCAAGATCAGTCATGTAATCATGAACCCTATTGAAATTGAGTAGCTGGTTGAACATGGTCCCTGCCACTGGATGGTACTTCTTCTTTCCATTGAGTTTTCTTTTAAGGATTTGGAGAGAGAGGAAAGAGAGGATTATGGAGAGAACCAAGGCTGGTATAGAGATGAAGTTAGAGAGAGAATCCATGGAAATCATAGCTTGGTGTAGTGAGAGAGATGTACAGTGTTGGCCACTGGCTTTGTGTGAGTTAGGCCATCTCCATATCACTTATATTTAAGGGAGCATTTTCTCTTTATTAGTCTGATTTAGTCCAGTGCGATATGGCCCACTTCAGAATTTATCACGATAATTTTGGATAACTTACAATTACACCGTCAAAACTTGTTTAAAATACAGATTATCTCTCGTAATTTAAAAAATTATAAATATTTTTTTATTAAAATTTTTAATTTAACAGAATTAATTAAAAAATAAAATTTATAATTTCTCCACTATACAATAGTAAATTACATAAATTATTAATTGAAACATATTTCTAACATCATTAAAAACTGTTAATTGATTTAATGATTTATTAATAAAATGGACGATTTGTTATGAAATTAAAAACCTCGAGAGGTGAAATGTAATTTCCAGAACTACAGGGGGTGATTCGTATTTTAATCAAATCTCAAGAGATACATTTGTAATTTACCCAAATTTAAAGTAAGAGACTTAGGCCTTGTTTGGCATATACTAAAAAAAATCAAAAAGTCACTATCCTATTTAAGTCACATTATCTTATTTAAATCACATCACATCTCTATCATATCACTTCAAACTCAACCCGTATTTTATAAAAAGTCAAAAAGCGTACTTATTTAGAACATTCCAAACAACCCTTTACGTATAGGTCCTAATAGGTGGATTTATTGTCTAATAGATCATGTGAGAATTAATGGCGTTTCTCATTAACTACTACTAAAAAAAGTCACTAATTATTAATTTCCAGCAACAATTCAAAAATTTTATTAAAAAATGTCACTAATTATAAGTTTTAAGGACAATTTAAAAAAATTGTCACAAAAAAGGTCACTAATGTTTAACTTTCAATGACAATTTAAAAAATTCATCACAAAATAATATCACTAATTATAAGTTTTAGCGGCGTGGCAAAAAATCCTTAATTGTTAATTTTTAGCAACATATGCAAAAAAATCGTCACAAAAAATTATTTTTAGCGACAATTTTACTAAAATTTATTTTCAATAGGATTTGATGAGAATTAAGTTCAATTATTAAGACCTATTGATAGTTTACCCTTCAAATTATGGATTCCTGAAATAAATTATTCATATTAAAATTTATATCGATCAAACACTAATAGTCACTTAATTGAATTATATTTATTTTTAAAAAATAGATAAATTATTTTTAAAATCATATTTATCATTAATTATTTTTTAAATAAATATGATCTGATCATAATATTAATTTTTTGCCAGAAGAATTTGCTTGATGAGCCCACCATACTAATAATTCATCATACTTAGGGCACATTTGTTTGAATTATTAAAAGGAGGATTGCAGTGGAAGAATATGTGTATTCCACAGAATTTTTAAGAGAAAATTAGTGAAAAGTTCATTCAAAAGGATGTAAGACATTAAATTTGAGATAAAATTTTATTTGGTGATAAGGACAGGAGTGGAGCTATGCTTTGAACAGTGGTGTCGATTGACACCATTGAACTTCAAATTTTTGATAAAGTCTATGTAAAAAATTATGAGTATTTACAAATTGAACTTAGTGGGCCTAAATAAAATAAATTGATTTTTAAACTTTTACAAATTGACCCCAATAGGTAAAAACAAAATCAAACTTTATTCAGAAATTTAGACTTCTAGAAACAAACCAAACGTTTGTTTATTCCTCTTGGAGATTGGACATCGACTTTTGGTCAGGAGCAGAGCTATGCTTTGGGTTACTTTTGTCAATGTGATTTGGAAATATATGAAATTTACAGAGAATTATGTCAATATTAATGTTGACAAATTGTGTAGAACTAAAAATATGATATATGACATTGATGATGCCTTGTTAAATGACCCCGCTAAAGGAAATTCCTGACTACGCCACTGGATAAGAATATGCTGAAAAAAGTCGTCGAAAAAAGTCATCGACGGCAGCAGCAGCAACAGCGGTGACCGACAATCGACGACAACATGTGGTGATGGTGAAAAATGTGTAATATTCAACAAATAAGTTGTTGATAGTGACATCTATCACATTTCAACAGATAATTAGTGTGATGAATTTTAACAAAAAGACAAATAGATTAATTTCAACAGATAGGTTGAGTTCAACATATATTTGTTCTTTTGGCCCAAAGATATTAGAATTTTTAGGTCTAATGGCCCATAAGATTCAGAAATTGAATTATGGCCTGAAGTCGCAATTTTTAATTTAACGTTTGATTGTCAGATAAAAAGGAGGAGATTGGAGGTGGAGAACATCTACAATTTACACTATAGTCCAATCGAGTATTTGTAGTAAACGTTAGATTTCTAATTGAGTATTATGGAAGTAAAAGAGCCTCTAGATTATTTTGTTTCTTTCATGTTGTGTTTGAAATATAGATTTAGACAAAAATTTAAAAAGATAAAAGAAAAATGTGAAAAATATAAGTAAAATATATTTTATTTATTTGACTTTTTACTTACTTTTTTATTTTTTTTTCAAATCTCTATCTAAATTCATATTTTAAATACAGTGTCACTTAATTGTCAAGATAGGCCCACATCACACTTGTGTCAACAATTTCATCATAATTAAATATAACAATATTTAATCACATATTTTATTTATTATCTCATGATATAACTTATTTTTATAATTATATTCATAATCATATTATATATCTAATCTTTTATAATATAACTTATCACTCAAAATGTTATTAATAATCTCAAATAAAATCAAATGTGGGCTTAGAGTCTCAAATAAAATTTAATTTCACAAATAACATCTTGTGCCTTGTGACAAGATCAGTGATGTAGGTTCGTTTGTTTCAATACAAAATATTTTTAAGAAAAATATTTTATTTATTTTCTATTGTTTGATTACCATAAAATAAATAAAATATTTTTAACAAAAAAAAGTCCAAAAATAACATTCCCTTTAAATTTTCGTAAGTCATTTTTGTATACTTTGTTCCAATCATGCCAACTGTTTAGTGAGCAAATCCAATCGGTTTTACAGCTATGGATAATTATTGGGAGATTTACGGGCCGGTTCTATTGATCGGACTTATTTATCTATAAGTTCTGTTCATTTTTTCACCTATTAATATCTCCAAAATACCCTTCTTACACTTCCTTCAACAACTCAATCATCATATCACTAACATGACCTACCACCGTACACTTCTAGCCATCGGCGATCACTTCCAATCGCCGGTGGTTCCAACAACCTCTGGTGATCACCTCCGGCAACCTCTTCTAGTGACAGTTCCCAACACCACTTTTTTAGCAAAAATAATGTCCATCTCCACCATATTAATACTGTCACTACCTTCTTAGATCTGATGGCGACAAAAAAATAGAAGAATGTGAAGACGAAGAAGAAAAAGAAAGAGAGATAGGAAAATGATGAAGATGAGAAGGAAAAAGAAAGGCCTTACTAGAAAATAGTTGCCCTTAGTGTCGTAAATCAACATAATCATGTCTTTACCATTTGTTCTCTGTCCTCTTTCCAGTGATAAATTTATCACTAATAGATTGACCTATACAGCATATTCATCTCTTCATTGACAAATTAGTACTATATCATCTTTCTAATGATAAATTTATAACTAATAGATTGACTCATCTAGCATATTCATTTCTACAATGACAAATCAGTGCTCTATCATCTTTCTAATGATAAATTTATTACTGATAGATTGACCCATCCAGCATATTCATCTCTACAATTACAAATCAGTGATAAATTCATCATTGTATAAATATGAAAATTTATCAACAGTATACAACATATTTAACAAACCACTGCTAAATTTATTACTAATAGATTGACCATACTGCATATTCACCTTTCTCCAGTAACAAAAATGATAAATTTATCGCTGTTTAAAGATCATCATAAATAAGTTTCATATCAAAATAAATAACATAACTTACAAACTCACAAAACTGACGTAACTTTCAAAAAATAACAATGATAAACTAATCAAACAACAAGTAACACGAGTGTTGCTGACAATGATAGAGGAGGACGGTGGTTGACGCGATTAATGTTGACGGCGACGGAGGAGAATGATGGTCGACGGTGATGGCAACAAAAGAGGATGACAATGGTGTGAGACGAGCGACAACGATGGCGAGGGAGGAAGACAACGATAGAGTGTAGATCTATAATGGTAGAGCAGACATCTGCGATGGTGGAGGTGGATCTGAGATGGTGGAGGTGGTGCATACGTTGGCGGCGGTGATAGTTGATGAACGGTGGCGGCAGATGAATGATGATGGTAGTGGTGGTGGTGGTGGACGGCGACAGTAGTTGTGGTGGTAGATCATGACGGTGGTAATGGTGGTAGACGGCAATGGTGACAGTAGCGGTGGTTATGTGAAGTTTCTAGAAACATGATAGAGAGAGAAAAAAGAGAGACAAGAGAGAGATATGAAATAAGAATAAGAAAATATTTGATATATTAATATTTAATGAGAACAATATAGGTAATGGAGAATTTATTGGTGTATTTAATTAGTCAACAGGACTTTAATGGAATTTAAGTCCCAAAAGTAGGACTGCTAGTAATAACCTCATAATTTAGTAGGTTTGGTTTCAGGTTTTTTAATTCAGTTTTTTAGAAATTGAATTTTTTGTTTTTCGTATTTTTTTTTTGTTTTAGTGAATATTTTTAAAATTAATTTTTTTTTCTTTTTACCTTTTTAGATACACCTTACTTAAATGTATCTAAATAGTAAAATATTTGTGAAAAAATATTTTAAAAACTTAATAAATATACAAAAATACGAAAAATATATTTCGTATTTTTTTTTATATTTTTGGTATTTAGTAAATTTTTTAAAGATTTTTTTTACAAAAATTATACGTTTTAAGTATATTTATGTTAGGTGTATCTAAAATTTTTTAAAAATTAGGTAAAATATTTAAAAAATAGTGAAAACAAAAAAATATAAAAAATAAAAAAATAAATTTTTTTGAAAATTAAATTCTAAAAACTAAATAAAGTGATTGTTTCTCCTCAAAGATCAATTCAACATCCAGAGCTATTGCATGCAAAAAGAGAAAATACAATTTGAGTATTATGAAAATAATTTACAAACACCAGTCAAACACCAAAAAATATAGAAAGATTTTTTAAAAAAAAACTAAATAGAATCTTAGCCTTCGTTTGGCATGTGGGTTTGAGAGTTTTTTTTTTTTTACTATTTTAGTCAGAAAAGACAAAGGGTTATTTTAAGAAGATGGTTATAATCAATTTTTTGGTTAAAAGCTGATTATAATTAATTTTTTGTGAGAGAGGGAAGTGGGTTATAATCTGGAAAGTGAATTATAACCCACTTCCCAAAAGACTCCAAAATAGGCTAAAAAGTCAATAAGACAAAATGTCACATCTAAACTATAATCATTTTTTTTTTTTTGACAAAAGTCAAAAAAAGTAAGGGTGTGTTTGGTTTGATTTTGGGAGATAAATTTTCAAAAAAAATATTGGGGAGTAAGAGAAATTTTTTTAGTTTGTTTGGTTGTATATTTTAGAAATAGTTTTGGAGTATGAGAATTTTACAATGTGTATACCCTTTTAAATGATGCATATTGTAAAAAAATTATGATTTTTTATGATGAACGTTATAATTGTTTGTAATGTATGTTATGATATTTTGTAGTAAAGTTATAAATAGCGAATTTATGATGTGCATCCTAAAGTTAGAAATAATAATGTTATGACATTTTGTGATTTTTGCTATAACACTTTGTGATTTTTGTTATGACATTTCGAGATTTTGTTATGACTTTTTTTTTCAGTGAACAAAAGTTATGACTTTTGTAGTGAAAAAAGTTATAACATTTTATGTTTAAGTTATGAATTTTTGTGAAAAGTTATGAAAGACATACTATATGTATCTTTTTGAGGATCCCGTTGGAATATAAGGGTTTGGGATGATTTGATATTTTGTTGTAGTTGAGTAGATATGTATGAGAGAAAAAGTGATTGAGAATGAGAGAGAGGAGAAAGAAAAAAGTGATTGATTGATGTGTAGGAGATAGAAAGTAATTTTGATTTTTTTTCTTAAAATCACTAAACCAAACAAAATTTTAAATTTTTTTTTCCAAAATTCATTTTTCAACAACAAACCAAACAAGACCTAAAAATCTATCCTTGATGTGAATTTTTAATCTCACACTAAAATGGTTAAAAAGCTAAAAAATCAACCTTTATTTCAAACGAAACCTTAGGCCTCGTTTGGGAACAGGCTAATTTAGTAACTTTTTGGTTATTTGGCTAAAATATGAGCTAAAAAAAATTAGTATATTTGTGATGACTTTTTGACTTTTTACAAAAAGATGTGTAAAAAGTAGAGAGAAAAGAGAATTTTTGACTTTTTCATATAAATTGTTAGCTTTTTGACTTTTTTAATAATTTTTTGATTTTTTTACTAAAACGACATGTTGCCAAACGAGGCCTTAATGTTAATCTTTTTGAAATTATGTTTGAAATATGGTCCCACCAACTTTTTTCTTTCCGTGGACTTTTGTGATAATGATTTTTTTTTTTTTTTTGGAGACAGAGGGAAGTCTGAAATATGGCAAAAATGCTTTAGACCTCTAAATTGTGAGTTCTGAAAGAGCTCTAATTTATGAGCTCCAGTATATGATTTGATGTTTTGGCCTTTGTTTTATTTTGTTTTATTTATTATATTTTTTTAAATTATCACGTCACTAGTGTTCTTATTAGAGGTCTATTATTAGACCTCTCAATCATAACTGGAAATATGGTCCCACCAACTTTTTTCTTTCCATGGACTTTTCTGATTATGATAATGATTTTGGAGGCAGAGAGAGAAGAGTGAAGATAAGGGAGAGATGCAAAGGCCGATAAGAAGATAAGGTTAGAGAGAGAGAGATTCATAGAAAGATATTTATTGGTTATGAAAAGATATGTATTCTTAACAGTCCAATACTAATTTTTTAATTGGCCAAGGAAGCTTATAAAAGTCTTTGAGTTTGATTTTTTTTAGTAATTTTAATTTTAATTTTTTGTTTTTATTTGTATGTTTATCGGTTTGCTATTTTTTTCCTACTTATTCACGGCATATCTTTATTTAGTTGTTGTTATTTATTTATTTATTTAATGTCACTTATTTTTTTATTTAATATATCTATTTATTTATATTACCACTATGACTAGCCACTGTCCGTCACCTTCAATTAATTTTTGAAATTTTTTATAATGCGGTATCTTTTTTTTGTGATTGGTAACCTCCGGTTTGATGATAATGACTAAAAATGAAAAAAAAAAAATTATATTTCAAAATAATAATTTCTCTTTTATCATCCAATAATTTTGTTAATCATATTTTTACAATCAAAATAAAATAATCCTAAAATCTATTGTCATACACCCCTCTAAAATAGTTTTTTTCAATAAATTTTTTATTTTAAAAACAAATATATTTAAAAAATAATTGTACAAATTATTTTTTTGTGAATAAAAAAAATTAATATGATAATTTTATCTGATAATAAATAATTTATTAACTTTTTAATCATTGTCGTTTTTTTAATCAAAAATAAACTTTGTTAAAGTTTCCTTGGGTGAACTTTTTTCTACCTTGGTAGGCGCGCTGATATTTTCTCTATCTTTTTGTTGAATTTTATATTACAATAAATGACACAAATAAAAAAAAAAAAAGGATAAATTACGTTGGTATATTTGATCCCTTTTTTTATTTTAGACTTTAAAATTTATTTTTTTGGTGAAATATTAATAAATTTTAAAATGTGATCGTATAAATAGTTTAGTCTTATCTTTTTTCTTATAAATCCAAAGGTCCCATTAAAGTAGAAATTACATAAAAAGATAGTCACTTATATATTTAAGTTTGATTTTTTAGGAATAAAAGTGATTTTTTCAAAATATAAAATTACATATTTTGGCAATTTGAACTATAGAAGTTTTAGATTTTCCCTCATTCTAGAACAAATTCCAGATTACGAACAAAAACCTAACACTTTAATGTAACATTCCCCCGTTTGTTTTCAGAGGTAAAATAGAAGGGATTGATAGTGAGAGGATTAATAGTGAGAGGATTGTTAGTGAATGGATTAATAGTGAAGGGATTAAGTAAAATTATGTTTGTTTTGATGATAGTTGTTAGTGTAAGAATTGTTAAATTATTTTTATATAAAATAATAAAACAAATAAAAAAATATAAAAAATTAAACATTAATATTTAAAAAAAATTCCCAATATATAAAAAATAAAAAAAACAAAAAAATTTCTAATCCCCTCACTATTTTTCTAATATCACCTCCACCTCCTCCATCTCAATCTCCTTTCCAACCTCCATCTATGTGGGTGTTTGGGAAGTGAGTTTTTATGTAGATTTTTTTAATTGTAGGATATTATCGGAGAAATTTTTTTTGGTGTTTGGGAAGATAGTTGAGTTTTTTGTGGTTGGATGTGATGTTTGTAAGAAAAAAAGTGAAATGATTATGAGTTTGGATGTGATATTTTGTTTGGATTTGTTTTTTTTGGTTTTGCAAAAACTTTGTCTTTTAGTGAAAAAAAAAAAACCCACAAAAAATTTTCCCCAAACACCGCCTATATCCCCTCCTCTATCCTAATCCATTCACTAACTCTACAAACAAACACAATAAATAACCCCACCTCCATCCTAATCCCCTCCCATCCGTTACACCCCAAAACAAACGGGGCCTAATAACGTAACACTTCAATGTAACACACTAAAAAACTCGTTGGTGTACTTTTTCTAAACATAACAACATAATATTCAAAAAAAATTCTTTGATATACTTTTCTCAAACATAACGCTCCAATGTAAAAAAAAAATAAAAAAATAAAAATAAAAATTTGATGTATTTTTCCTGAACGTAACACTTCAATCAGTGTAATCTCAAATGTGACACTCTAATATAACATACTTCAATGTAACACACAAAAATACTAAAAAAACTCCTTAGTGTATTTTTTTCAAAC
Organism: Camellia japonica; assembly: GCA_030407325.1. NCBI lineage: Eukaryota > Viridiplantae > Streptophyta > Magnoliopsida > Ericales > Theaceae > Camellia > Camellia japonica. The sequence continues at coordinate 21,284,384 of JAPPVO010000029.1, forward strand.
ATACACTCACAGTTTGAAATTATACATTTGTTCAAAACATACTAAGAAATATTTGTACTTCTTTTGGAATGGTTTGAAGAATCTCACATTCTTTTTTTTTTTTTTTTGTGTTACATTAGAGTGTTTTGTTTAGAAAAAGTAAACTAAGATTTTTTTTTTTTTGGTTATATTGGAGCATTACATTTGAGAAAAGTATACCAAAGAATTTTTTTTTGCTTATTACATTAAAGTGTTACACTAAGAATTTTTTAGAGTATTATATTAGAGTGTTACATTTAGAAAAAGTACATCAAGAAGTTTTTTTTATATGTTACATTAGAGTGTTACACTAAGAAATTTTTGTGTGTGTTACATTTGAGTGTTACATTACGAATTTTTTTTGTGTGTTATATTAGAGTATTATGTTTGGAAAAAATACAAAAAGAAGTTTTTTGTGTGTCACATTAGAGTATTACAATAATAAATTTTTGTGTGTGTTACTTTAGAGTGTTACACTAAGGAGTTTTTTTTTAGTGTTATATTGGAATGTTACGTTTGAAAAAATTATAGTAAGGAGGTTTTTTATGTGTTACATTAGTGTTGCATTGGATGTTTAATTAATTTCAATGTTATAATGTTAGGGTCTGGCTTTGGTCCAGTCCGCCATCGGACTAGACCGTGCTGTTGGGCCCGTGGGGGCCCACCACGAGTCCCGTTTTGAAAATCTGAACCGTTTAATGTGTAGAATTCGTCGAGTACTATATATTTATGAAAAATCACGTTGATCGGATATCGATAGTTATGTGATCAAATTAGTTTTGTAAAAAAAAAAGGACGGTGAATAAATTAACGGTTGATAAAAAATTATTTTGATCACATAGTTATCGATATCCGATCAATATGATTTTTCCCAGACATATAGTACTCGACGAGTTCTAAACATTGAACGGTTCAGATTTTCAAAACGGGACCCGTGCTGGGCCCCCACGGGCCCAGCAGCACAGTCCAGTCCGATGATGGACTGGACCAAAGCCAGGCCCATAATGTTAATGTTACAATAGAGACAAATACCACAAAAAGGAACGAACATCACACCAATAAAACCACAAACGAGGTAACATTATCCACCTACAAATCACTACACCCCCCCCCCCCCAAAAAAAAAGAAATAGAAATGTAAAAACCTACATTACTTACGCACACCTAACATTAGGAAAAAAATTCAAATAAAATCACACATAAGGGCAAACAAGTAAACTTTTAAACCCCAAATCAAGGAAATACAATATACCTAAAATAAAAAGGACTAATTGATTTGAAAAAAAAAAAAATTCTAGGACTAAATGGAATAACTTTTCTCCAAATGGAATTTATGAGTAATTTTTCTTTTATTTTTTTATCATTTTGATCCTTCATATTTTAAGCTTTATCCAATTTACATTTGAAAATATCTATTAAAAACTAGACACAAAATAATATATTGACAATCACGTGTCATAAAAATATTTTATAATATATAATTGACACTTTTAATACAAACTCAAATCATAATATAATAATATATTTTTTATGTTAAGTGACAGTTATTGTGGCATATTTTAAACAGAAGTTAGATTTATGAGTAAATTAAAAAAAAACTTAAAACATGAAGGATCAAAGTGAAAAAAATAAATTTTAAGAGTCAAAGTAAGAAAGTAGTAAAACATAAAATAGACAAAATGTAATTTAACCCAAAAAACATTATCTTCCCATATTTATTAATTTTGTATTTATATTTGTATGTAAAGAAAAATCAATATCACAACTTCATTTGTAAATAGAGTGTAATTTTTTTTTTTTCGTGTTTAGAAATAAAATATCTATGTAAATTGTAGATAATATGTCAAATATTGTGACACTTTCTCATTTTAATTGAATCTTCTATTAATAGTTTGTGACACATAAGTGAAAAACGTACATTTAAAATGTAAACAATATATTGTGAAATATTTAAAAAATAAACTTATGCTTTTTTTTATTCTTTCTTTTTCTCTCTTTTCTGCTAGGCAAGGTAAACGATAAAAGGTTATAATTCATCCCTCTAAAATTATAACTCTAATTAAGTTAGTGAGGTGAAAAAATAAAAAAAATGAGACCGAAACATCACATTAAAGTAGGACTCACTTTTATTGGGGGGAATAAGAAGGGGACTATCTACTATTGGGATTGTAATCCGGAAAAAGCTTTTTATCCGGCATTTGTTTTTTTTTTAGTCCCCCGGACATGGAGTCCAGCCAGACTCCTTATCCCCTATATGTGGGATTATACTATCCTAGGGGGGGAGGGGGTATGAGACAGTTTTCATTGGACTATTTACTGTTGGGATGAGAATGTGAAACGACCATTTTGACCCTTTATTATTTAATTATGTATTATATTTAGTAAAATTTAATAAAATTTAAATGTCTCAATGTAAAAATAAAATAATTTTGTTTAACTTTTTATTGATGTTTTATTTATTTAATTTTTTAAAATAATTTTTTATAGATATTTTATTTTAAAATATTGTTTATATTTTATTTAATTTCATTATTTAAATTTTAATAAATGTTTTATTTAATTTCATTGTTTAATTATTATTTTTAAAAATAAATTTATTTAAAATTTTAAATAAAAAATAACATATATTTTTATTGATATTTTATTTATTTAATTTTTAAAAAATAAATTTATTTAATTGTGTAAAAAATAAAATAAAATAAAATAAAATTTAATCTAGCTAAAAATAATTAAAATATTAAATATATGTTTAATATTACTATTACTTAGTAAACAATTGAAAAATGGTAAAATAATCTTTTGTTCATTTATTCTATTCATTCATCCAACCAAACATTGGATTCACTAAAAATAATTATTTCCAGACATTTAATCCCATGAAAAAATAAATACGGGATATACATCTAATCCAACTAAATAGTCGTGGGGATTCACAGTTTCTGGATTCTAGTCCAATAGATTATAATCTCCCTTATTCAATCCGTCCAATCAAATACACCCTAAAGCTATTAAAGCTCCCATATTAAAGCTCTGAGACATTTTTGAAAGATAAAATGAAAAAAAGACACACAAAAAAAAAAAAAAAAAATGTTTTAATCATTTCACAATATTTGTTAACTGCAGCAGCCTTCTAGCCAGCCTACGAGAGAAAGTTGAAATGTGAGGTGGGATCCACAGTACTTTAGATAATTATTTAATTATTAAAAAAATTTTAAAAAAAATCTTAAGATTTGAGCTTGTAACCAAATAAATTTTAGATTTTTAATTTTATTACTTTAAATCATAAATTTTTAATTTATTTCCCATCTAAATTATCTGTCTATTTTCGTTAAGTAAATTATATAAAAAATATATATATATTTTAGTCATTAAACTTAATGCAGATGTAAATAAAATGTTTAAAATATTTGTTTTCATTCAGTTTAATGACTAAAATATATTTTTCTGATAATTTTACCTAACGAAAATAGATATATAATTCAGATTGAAAATAAATAAAAAATTTAAAATTTAAATTGACAAAATTAAAAATTAAAAATTAATTTTATTATGAGAAACTCTAGTATTTTTTTATTGCAATTTTCCTTTAATTATTTTTCTCTTTACGCATACACATTTATAGATATTTAAGTAGATTCCATATTTATTTAACACTATTTTAACACACATTTTAAGATCTCCATTATAACACCTACATACTCACTAAACTAATAAAGAAAAATGATTGGGAGTTTTAAATTAAGAATTCTAATAGTTCTAATTAGTGTATGAATTTCATGTGATGTGATGTTTTAATCTTGATTTTTTTTTGTTGTTGTGATTTTTTACATCATTAGTACTCTTTTAGAGCTCCTAAATTAAAGAGATGTATCAATTAATAAATATGAACACATAAAATTAAGTCGGTGGATGCTTTTACCATCTTTGTTCATTATTTTTTGTAATAAATTTAACTAATCCTACACTAAACATATCAAATATAAAATTTTGAGAAAATTAACAATCAATAGCACAATCAGAAAATTATTATAAATTCATTAAAAAAATTATAATTATAATTATTAATCTGTATAAAATCTACCACTTATCTATAACTTTTTTAAACTCTACACTAAATTGAATTTCTCTTAAAATTTTGGAGAACTTACATGTAAATCATAATAAGTAAACTTATTGTCTAATAGGTCTTATGATAATTAATGACATTTTTTATTAAACACTATTAAAAAATGTCATTAATAGTTAATTTTCAGTGATAGTCTGAAAATTTTGTCACAAAAATTTTTAGCGACAGTTAAAAAATCGTCAAAAAAATGTCACAATTTACAACTTTCAACGATAGTTTAAAAAATTTGTCACAGAAAAACGTCACTAATTATAAATTTTAGGGACAATTTATAAAAATCGTGACAAGAAAAAGTCACTAATTATCAATTTTTAGTGACATGTAAAAATTTGTCACAAAAAAATTATTTTCGATGATTTTATTAAAACTTATTTTATGTAAGATTTGATAAAAATTAAATTCAAATATTAGTACATATTAATAATTTACCTTAAAAAAATTTTGTTGTGTTACTTGTGTTTGTTTAAGTTGTGTACTTGTGTTTAATTACTTAAAATTATTGTAGTACTATGGTATAAGTCCCGTTTGGTAGAACTGTGGGAAAGTGATTATAACTTATAACCTAACAGTTTATAGTTTATACCTGTGAACATAAGCTGATTTTTGACTTATAAATTAAGTTTCTCCTCCCCCACTCAAAGAATAAGTTGATTTTTGACTTACAAAAAACTGTAAGCTAATTGTTAAACTGAACTAAACACATCAAAATAACTTAAATTAAGCTAAAAACTAAGATAAGCTAGAAATAAGTCATACCAAACAGGGCTATAGTCCACGTTAGACATTTGAACTGTATGTTGGGGTTGATATGGTGGTATGGGATCAGTCCATGTCTGGTCTAGATTTTCCGTTGTGATTTTTTAAAGATTATAGAGTGCTTTTTTGAATAATTAAAATTTAATCAAAATAATTAAAAATACAATAGTTAAAAATTGAGAGCACAATAGTAGTACAAAAAAATCACTTTAAAGTTACTTTAAAAAAAATAAATATAAAATATTCGGACTCAAGTTTAAATGATGTCACAACTTTAATTTTTGTTGATTAAAATAAAGAAAACAACATAGCACATGCCATGTAATTAATGTCGTGAAGTTTCAATTGTTATGAAATGGACTGCAAAATCTAAACTTTATCAACTATCAAAAAGAATTTTTATTCGAATCTCGCTTTTTAAGAGTTGGTTTGGAATGTTTTAAAAAAGTATATTTTTTGATTTATTGACTTATACAGGTTGGGTTTGGATTGGGTTTGATGTGATGTGTTAGAGAGGTGATGTGATTTAAATAAGATGATGTGATTTAAATAAGATAATAATTTTTTGTATTATTTAGATTATGCCAAACTTAACCTAAGTTTCATTACAGATGATAGACTATTTTGCAATCCTAGTCAAGGCCAACAAATGGCTTATCATATACAAATCTATGCAAGTTTTTTTTTAACAAAAATATTTCAATGTGATGTGAGACAACAAGACTTTGGCCTTGGTTATGAAGGATTATTTGAATTAAAATAGTTAATAAAAATAAAATAAATTAAAATAATTAATGATATAAAATTTTATATCTAATTTATAATTATTTTATTTTTTCTTTTATAATTATCAAATCAATTATAAAAAAAAATTAATTATATTTCTAAACATAACTTTCTTAAATAAATTAAAATAATTAAAAAATCAACTACAATAATTAAAATCTCAAACGGAATCTTGTCGTGTGGTTAACATTATTCTTCGATCTAACAACCTCTACTCCTATTGGTTGAGCCTAGTCCTTTCACCTGCCAACTATTGATTGAACTTTGAAACCAACTTCTCTATTATTGCCTGTCAAAGTCCTTTATTTTTGTCTGAATCCCATGCAACTTGTTGAGTGAACAATTTGGTTGTCTTTGGCATTAAGAGGCTTTTGGGGATCATCCCAAAAATTTAAAGTGATGTTTGGTTTGATTTTTATAAATTATTTTAATAGATTAAAAATTAATTTTGTGAAAAGAAAAAATTAAAAATATTTATCATTTTTATATAATTTTATCTTTTTAGAATAATATAAATAATTTTTAAAAATTTCAAAATATAATTTTGATTTTATTTTTGTCAAATTAATTTTTATTTTTTCAAAAATAAAATAAAATCAGAGAATAGTTTTAGAAATTCAAACTAAGCCTGACCTAATTTTAGTTAAAAAATTAAAAAAATTATTAACCTATTTATCATCTATTAAAAAAAGTCAAATGTCATATTATTTTTTTCACTTATAAAAAATAACTTTTTAAATAACTTTTCAAAGAAGGCTGTTATTAGTACCTGTCTAAATTCTTTGGACTCCCATTTCTTTGAGCCTCTGCCTTAAATCCTAAATTTCAATAAGATTTCTTTGAACACTTCACTTAATACCAAATTTATCCCTATTCATAATATTATCACACTAAAGGGCACACCCATCTAATTTTGCACACCCACTTTCCTTCTTCTTTTGATGACTGTCCACCTCCTGTTGAAAAGAATACCGATGGTCATCGCATTAATAAACACCATTGTCTCAGTGAAGAGCATTTTATTGACAGTCTATCATTGAAATTCCTATCAGTTCTCAATGAAATGAGGAATCGATTTAATGGTGTCCAAAGAATACCGTCAAAAAACTTGTCAAAAATTCCTGCCTACTATTGCAGAAAACTCGTCGAAAATCCATCTCAGGTAAAACCCTCACGAAACACACAATATGGTATTGAAGATACAAAAATCGAACCGTTTGGCACACCAATACCGACTATTTGCATTATTGCTTAGAACGTATATATTGAACTAAATGTTTGTGTTTAGTACTGTGTTACTGAATATAATTTTAATAGTTGGCTAACTAGTACTAAACAGTTCAAGTAAAACAACAATGATTGAAAACAACTGAAAATGTTAATGCAAGAGAGATAAACTTACCAATGGCATGCCAGTCTCATTAGAATTGTTGTTATCGTTCTCCATTGCTCTATAAGGTGAAATAACTGATGAAGAGTAATATGTTGGACTTGAAAAGAGCTTTCCGACTCAAGATTTCTGGTTCATGAGGGTTTATAATGGTCATGAAGAGGATACATTAAAGGTTTAAGATGGTTATGAAGAGTAACCATCTTTAGGATTTATGTTGGTGGTTTTGAAGAGTAATTTGTTTAGGGTTTAGAAAGATAAAATATATATAGTTAGAGGTGGAGGTGGGGATGGGGTGAGTGTACAATATTGTAGAGTGTTAGTTCTTATTTGGTAGGTAGGTATTTTATTAAATGAATCTTTTAATGTAATTTTACTTCAGGGTATAATTGTAATAAAAAAAAATTAAAAATTAGGGGATCCAAAAAATTTGAGAAATTCTGTTTCTACACACCAAGTTTTCTTATTCCACACACTTAATGAATTTTTTCAAAATCACAATTTTATCCTTTAACAAAATTACCATCTCACCTGCTACTATTTCACCCACACATCTCACAATTTCTCCATACACATCTCACCCACCATCATCTCAAATACAAAGTTTGAAATATTTTTTTTGCAAAATTTGTACTTTCTAAATATATTTAGATTAAATAGATCTAAAAATATTAACAAAATTGACAAAAGTATAAAAAAATTTATTAAAATTTCAAAAATACAAATTAAAATGGATTCAATCACAAAAAAAATAAAATAAAATTGATATTTGGTCACCCGAAAAATGAAATTGAATCTGCTTTTATGCATACATAATTTATTAGTCAGATTTACTAAAAGGTGATACATTTTCAACATGTAACTGTCAATTCTTTTTTTTATTTTTTTTTATTTTTCTTGACTGAATCCCATTTTTAGCAAAACAAGAAAAGGTAAGAAAAAGAGATGATCAAAATCCAATTTTCAAATCTATTTCCTCCTGAATATTAATTTTACAAAATCTATAATCCGTGGTTGCATCATGTCTTTTGCAAGAAGAAAGAGATCATCAAGTTATAAACAGTGCATAATGCAATTATCCAAAATAGCCTACAAAGAAAAACTTGTAGCAGTCATAAGAAAAAAGACAACTTCTATGTCAAGGCCAAAGAAATTAATCATAGAAACAATAAAAATAAAATAGTCCGTTGTAATACTAGTCTTTTGCGCCTCAAGATCAATTTCTCCATACACATCTCCGGCGAACCTTGGTTCTCGCACTAGGCCTAAGCGACATGGTTGTTGTTTGTCTTCTTCACTCTAACTCTCAACCCCTAAGACACTCTATCCAAATCCAAATCTGTATATATATATGTGTGTGTGTGTGTGTGTGTATCTATGAGACAAAATCGAATAATCGATGAGCTTAATCACACCTAAACCTTGTGTGTGTGTGTGTGTGTGTGTGTGTGTGTATGCGCGTGCGTGTGTGCGTACGTGCTTGTATGTGTGTGTGTGTGTGTGTGTGTGTGTGTGTGTGAGTGAGAGAGAGAGAGAGAGAGAGAGAGAGAGAGAGAGAGAGAGAGTTGGTATTTTTTGGAGGAGAAGATCGCGGTGGAGGTGATGGCAACGTGAGGGGCTGTGTGAGAGTGGCTGAGAGGCTGGGAAGGGGCAGTGGTTGATGTCGTCGTTGCCGGTGTTGCCGGTAGCTGGTGTAGTTAGGGTTAAGGTTTTTGGAGGGAGAAATGATGGAAGGAGAGGATGTGCACAGAGAAAGTGAGGGTATATTTGGAATGTGAAATGTGTGGACTGAGATAAAGAAATAAAAATCAAATTACTACATGTATGGATTGAAAAAAGATGTACACAGAGATAATTTGGTATGTGAAAATAAAATTTTTCAAAAAAATTAAACAGATGCTAATAGCTGCACTCCTTTTCAAACCTAGAAACTGTTAAAAAGGCCCAAAAAAAAAAAAAAAAAAAAAAAAAAAAACTCAAACTCCCACGCATTCATACCCAACAATCATGATCTAGTGGGAGTTGAACTTGTATTCAAACTTAGGGGTTGTGTGAGAAGTTGATTTTTTAGCTAATAAAGTTTTAAAAATGAAAAAAAAAAAGAAAAAAAAAAAGAAGATCAAGAAGTTATTAAAAAAATGAAAATAAAAAAACTAAAAGACTATTAAAAAAATAAGTCATGCATCTCAATCATGATGTTTTTTCATACAATTAAAAGATCCAGTCTCAAACATATTAAATTTGTCCACCTTATAAAAAAATAAAAATAAAAACTACTAAAAAAGTGATAGCCCAAACCACATCTAAGTACATTATGTGTTCTTCTTTTTTTAAGAAAATTATTGTTCAAAAGCCCTGTTCTAGCATATAGCTCCAGCCATTGTTGCTCTCAATGCGCCCAAGAACACTCTTATGTAAAATTTAATCATATTATTTATCTATAGTTTTTTTTTTCCAAAAAAGTAAAATAAAATCATTTAATCAACCATAAGAGAAAATAGTAAATAATAGTCGAAGAAATAAGTCAATAATTGCTAAAAATAGGAAGTGAAGCGAGATAAAGTAACAACACGGTGAAATGCATTCGACAAATATAGCAAAAATAACCGAGAATTGAGTGGAAAACTTGTTTTTTTAATTTAAAAATTGTTTTTATTACTTTTTAGTATTTTTTTAAATCAATTTTTAAAATTTCTAGATAGACCAAAAAATTAAAATATTTATGAAGAAATAAAAAAAAATAAACAACACATTTATTTATTATTTATAGTGATTTTTCTCCATATTTTTTCATAAAATATTTTATTTTTTTAGGTCTATCTAAATTATATAATCTAGAAAATAAAAAGAGACTACGGTCTCATTTGGCAACATCACGTTTTAGCCTAAAAGTCAAAAAATCATTAAAAAAAATCAAAAAGCCAACAACCTATACCAAAAAGTCAAAGATTTATTTTTCTTTCTACTTTTTCACATCTTTTTGTAAAAAATCAAAAAGTCATCCCAAATATACTAATTTTTTTTACATCATATTTTAAATAAAAAGTCAAAACTCCGTTTGGGAAGTGGGCTGGCTCTTTGGCTTTTTGGCTTTTTTGGCTATATGAGTCTGGGCTCAAAAGCTTGGTTTGGGAAGGGCTCTTGGCTTTTTGGTTTTTTTGGCTTTTTTTGTGAGAGAAGAGTATAATGATTATGGGGTTGGATGTGATGTTTTGTCTGTTGTGGCTCATGAGCCTATTTTGTCTTTTGTGGCTCATGAGCCCAATGAGCCCTTGCTAAACGGAGGCTAAAATGCTTATTCTCAAACGAGGCCTAAGATTTAAAAAAATCTAAAACAGTTTTTAACAACTAAACATAATAAAACAAAATTTTACCTCATTTCTAATTATATGTTTCTCAAAAGGAAAAATTATTCATAAATCCTATATGGAGGAAAGTTAAACCCATTTAGTTCTGAGAGTTTTCTTATGGACCAATTAATCTTATTTTTTTGGTAAATTTTATTTAGGGTGTTTTGGTTCCATATGATTTTATATGAATACCCTTTGTATGATTTTTTTCCCTAAATGAGTGATTTGGTTTTGAATGGGATAAGGCAATGTTAACGTGTAGGAGGGGATTTTAATGGTTTAACATTGATTTCAGTGTTTTGGAGAGAGAATGTGAGGTTATTGAGTGTGCTGTATTCCATTTTTCTGATGGTGACCATAATCCGGTTGTGTGACCCTTTTTTGGTGGTGTTTTGCTGGGTTTGCTCCGGTGTTACTTGTGCTCATCGTATGGTAACAGGTGGATATTTTGAGCGTTTGGTGTATTTTACGTTTGTATATTTATTTTGTGCGTGGTGTTGGTTGTGTATCGTTGTTGATTGTGGTTGTTATTGTGATGATTTTTTTGAGTGCTAGCTATCAATGCGGTGTGGTGTGTGGGTGTGTTGTGCACCATTAACATCACACACGCACAGTTAATTTTATGATGGTCATGTTAAATGTCATTGTTGTTTTGTATTTTTTAGTATATGTTGGTGTTGGAAATGTTGATGTGACAGGTATGGATTACACAAAAAAAATTTTTTATTGTACTTTTTTTTAATATAACATTACAATGTAATATTTCAAAAAAAAAAGATATGAGATTTTTCAAACCATTCCAAAAGGAGTACAAAAATTTTTTAGTAAATTTTGAATAAATGTATAATTTCAAATTGTGAGTTTTACATTTAGGAAAAAAAAAAGACACTAAAGAGTTTTTTTGTGTTTTTGTATATGTTACATTAGAGTACGTTATATTGGAGTGTTACGTTTAAGATTACATTAATTAGAGTATTACATTTGAGAAAAGTACACTAACAAGTTTTTTTTGTATTACGTTGGAGTATTACGTTTAGAAAAAGTATATTAAGGAGTTTTTTTTAATGTGTTACATTAGAGTGTTATGTTATTGGAGTATTATATTAGAGTATTATATTTTTGTTCGTAAGGTGAGATTTGTTTCAAAAGGAGGGAAAATTCAAAACTTCTATAGTGTGCATTGCCCAAATGTGTAATCTTACATTTAAAGAAACCTACTTTTATTGCTTAAAAAATTAAACCCAAATATGTAAATGATTACCATTTTATGTAATTTCCATTTTAATAGGCCCTTTGGGTTCATAAGCGAAAAGGGAGGACTAAACAGTTTATAAGATCACATTTTGAAATTTATTGGTACTTCATCCTTCTCAAAAAATGTTGCAATAAATAATAAGGGTAAATCACACTAAAATAAAAAATGATAAACCAAAAACTCATAACAGTTTTTAAAAACTAAACAAAACAAAATTTTAACAAAATTCTAAATATAAGTGTCTCAAAAGCCATTACAATAAATAATACGGCAGTGATTCATCCCCCGAAAAGGGGGAGCCCGAATCCCCCGAAATGCCAAATTAAGTATATAAAAAAAAAAAAAAAATAGTTTCCAAAAATAGAAATTAGGGGGATTAGGGGGATTAATTTTAGGGGGACAAATCATTTCTATAAATAATAAGGGTAAATTACACTTTGTCAATTTTATGTTTGGTCATTTTTTTTCCACTTTGGTCCTTAAATTTTTTTTCTCATTTTGACCCTTCATATTTTAAGTTTTTTCAACTTACTAATTAAATTCTGTTCAAAGTTAGACGAAAAATGTCATGTTAGGTGACACATGACATAAAAAATATATCATATTAGGGTCTAAGTTTGTGTCAAAAGTGCGAATTATATATAAGAAAATACTTTTAAGTCACGTGACTGTCAAAGGTGTGGTCGTGTTTTCACTTTGTCCTTTAAAATTTTTTCCCCCCACTTTGACCCTTCAATTTTTTATTTTTTCAATTTACTCTAAAAGCTAACCAATGCCTAAAATTAGTTAGAAAATGATACAGTAACAAGGGTATAGGCATACTGTTGTGCATCAATGTGACACTTATTATAGGCTTATTTTTATGATTCAAACCGTTCACTTTGTACAGTTGGTACTTAATATATGTCAAAAATCATATTAATTGGATATTTGTAATCAAGTAATTGAATTACATTTAATATTAAAAATAAACAATACGTTTTTCTTTGAAAAATAATATCAAAAAAATGCAATTCGATTACATGGTTACCGATATTTGATCAATATAATATTTGGTATGCATAAAATACTTGATGAGTCCTATAAAATGAACGATTCAGATCATAAAAATAGGCCTGTAATCAGCCTCGCATTGAGGCACAATGTAATCTCATACCCCTGTCCATGTGTCATTTTCTATATAATTTTGGACATAGATTAGCTTTTGAAGTAAATTAGGGTTAAAGTGAGAAGAAGGAAAAAAAAAAAAAAAAACTTTAAAGCCCAAGTGGAAAAATAACCCACATAAAAGGAGGCAAAGTGTAATTTATCCTAAATAATAAAAAAAATCTTTCTTGGCCTTTATTTTTCAATGTCTTTATTTATTTATTTCTTACCCCTTTTCTATTGTGTAGTGCAGTATCACACACATCATCTTCCATTACCGAAGTTGCTCTGCCATTGTAGAAGCTCAAACACCCCATCCCATTAGGTTCTCTCTATGTCTCTCCTCCTTATTTCAAAACTAGGGTTGCAAACGAGCTGACCCAAGCCGAGTCGAGTCGAGTTCTGTGAAGATCGAGCTCGACTTAATAAAATTTGATCATGATTGGGCTCGACTCGACCTCGAGTTGAGCTATGAAAGTTGAGCTCGAGCTCGGCTCGCTATATATTTATAAAGCTTGAGCTCGGTTCGACTTAGCTCGTTTACAAACGAACGAGCTCGAACACACAAACAAATTAAGCTATGAACAAAGCCAAAAAAAAATCTGCCAATCTTGAAAATCAAATAAAACATCCTAATGCAACAATAAATCAATAACAACAGCTAAAAAAAAAATCTTCCAATTTTGAAAATCAAATAAAACATCCTAAGGCAACAACAAATCAATAACAACAGCCCAAAATTTTTTGCCAATCATGAAAATCAAATAAAACATCCTAATGCAACAATAAATCAATAACATAAACAACACAATTAATATCAACATATTATGAAAACCTACAAATAGACCTATTCAAACTCTTTAACTAAAATCCAATTATCAAAAACATAGGAAAATCAATTGCAATAACTATTCTAGCAATCTGCAAACAGACCATTCAAACTTTGAAACTAAACTAATCAAAACATGGAACTCCCATATCCCAATTTTAAAATATAAAATTACATCACTTGAAAAAAAGAACAAGAGTCTTTAAAGTTTCTCTTAGTAAGCAAAAAGAGAAACTGAAACTGTCTGATAATGTTTTCATTTGATAAAGCTCCTAAAGTTTCCTTCAATTTTGTTGGATAATCTGTATTGCACTATACGTCTCAAAAATCTGTTTCATTTGATAAAGATTAATATTAGTGTAAAATCTTAAAATAAATACTATGAACAACTCTTGCATTTAATTAAAGAAATTAAAAACATTAAACGTACCTTGTTAAGATGTCACAATTACAAGAAAGAAACCATTAAGGCAGCAAAATCTCTTTAAAAGATGGCTCGCCAACTTATTAAAAGAAGCAAAAAAATTGATTTCATATATTTTTTCTGCTACTTTTCACATAAATTGATTATTAGAATGGACTTTAATTATATAGGATAAAAGATTATACTTACATTCAGTGCCTTTGTTAGTCTATGTAATGCACGTACCCAATTAGCTCCACATAACAATATTTGGACAGTTTCTGTTGACAATGATGAACGATAAGGATCAATGACTCTACCACCAGCACTAAATGTAGACTCCGAAGCTACTGAATTGATAGGAACCGATAATATATCACACGCTATTTTAGACAATATACGAAACTTCAGATTATTCACTTTCCACCACTCTAATGCATCAAAATAGGAATCTGAATCTTCGTTACAAATATAAACACCTTCTTTCAAATAAATGTCCAAGTTAGATTTCATAAGTTGAATGGTGTCATCTTTTCAAACAAAAGATTCAAATTTCGATTTTCTAGTTACAATAGATTTTCCCATGCCTTCCGATGTGTGGAGGGGGTACATTACAAAAGTTGAGGACACGCTTTTGTAATTGCCAATCATCATCTACAAAATGGCCTGTAATAACCATATATTGGATTTTTTTCCCCGACTTCCACAAATCTGTTATGATATTGATTCTGTTAACATTCTTCATCAATGCTTTTAACTTCTTCTTCTGAATGTCATAGGTTGATACACAATCATTTTTTGCCGTTGTATAACTAATCTTTTGCCAATATGGGGTAGCGGTCCTCATAAACTTGTTAAACAAAATATGCTCCATTTTCATAAAAGGATACTCATGATAAAGTATCATGTGAGAAGCAGCTTCCTTTACCTTCACATGATCATATGTGAACGTAGAAGCATTGGTCACACTATCGGGTCCAACTGTAGAAAATAATAAAATCTTTTGCTTCTTTTCTGCAAGTTTACATGTCACACAATTTTTCTTCAAATGCCTCAGAAGTTGAGTTGTAGCACCGGTTGCATGAATTGCAAATTGTGTTTTGCACCATTGACATTAAGCCTTCTTCGTACCATTTGTGTAACAACCGCAACCTCTGATTAACATTAATCCATGATTGATTGTACCTAATAAGTAATTAAGATGAAATTTTGCATTCATTACATGTTTTATGTGTTATATGAGTTTCTATCTGTTCTATGTAGGAATATCCGTCTCTAATTTTATTCTATTTTGTAAATTGAAGGTCTTATCGGCATCCGATTACGAAATTGACTTGATATATGTGTTATTTGGAATTTTTAGGAGTTTATGGTAGGCTCAATTGAAATTTGATTCAGAATGAATTAATTAGAATAAATTGTACCCAATTGATTAATGGTAAGTTTAATTAATTAAACTCACTAACCAAGCCTATATAAGGCATTAGTGTACCCTCATTCACACTTTACACTCTCATATCTACATCCTTGGTAGCAAAAACGTGAGAGTAAGAGAGGGAGTAGGAAGATTTGACTCTAAGCTTGTGAATTGGAGAGGCTTGAAAGTGAATTGGAAGGTTTGACTTGTGAGCTCAAACATCAACACCTCTAAGCTAAAATTTGACCTCTGAGGTAAGAAATTAAGGGTATGTTTGGTTTGGATTTTAAGAGTGATTTTGGGGAAAAAAAATTAAAAAATTTGTTTGGTTTGTAAATTTTTCAAAATAATTTCCAAAATCACTTTCTCTTTCTTACCTATTAATCAATCACTTTTTCTGTCTCCTCTCTCCTTCTCAATCACTTTTTCTCTCACACACATCTACTCAATTATAAAAAAATATAAATCACTCTAAACTCCCAAACTCCAAAACTACTTTCAAAATATACAACCAAACAAACCAAAAAAATTTCTAAACTCTCTCCCCAAAACAATTTTTAAAAACTACTCTCCCAAAACCAAACAAAACATACCCTAAGTCTTTATTTGTGTAATTGAAGTACTTACCACATGTATTCAAAAGAACTAAGTGAATTGGAGCGAGAATTAAGTTGATTGATGAAGAAAGAAAGAAGAAGATGCATGCATGCATGTGCATCACATGATAAATAGAGCATGTTGTTTAAGAATTTGTTCCATGCATGTTCATATTTTAGCTATGGTTTAAGAATTCAACATGTTTTTGAACTAGACACCTCATTGGATCATGTTTTGAAAGCTTGGAACTTGCACCTTTACATCCATGATATGTAATGTTATGTTTTCTAAGATTTGGGTTTTGTTTTGGACAATGGGCAAGCTTTTGGGCATTGATTTTGTGAATGATTTTGAATTCACCATTTACAAGTGTTCCCTATAATTTCCTCAAGTTTTTGGCCCAAAAGACCATGTTTTACAACTTTGAATTTGAGTTTTGAGTTGAGAAGAGCAATCTGGAAATTCCAGAATTCTGCTCTCTGTTCGAGCGGAATAACCTGCGCTCGAGCGACCACTCTGTGATCTTACACTTTCGCTCGAGCGACTTGAAGTCTGCTCGAGCGTGAAATACAAGCTCCCAGAAGTTTACGTGTTTTGCAGACCACTCAAGCGACAAAAATTATGCTCGAGCAAGGACATGAGTCTCACGCTTGAGCGAGCATCGAGTGGAAGAATCAGGCAACCAGTACTTTTGCAGAATTTATAGACCGCTCGAGCGACAGAAGTTATGCTCGAGTGACCACTTGCATTTTTCATGTCCGCTCGAGCAAAGGAAGTTACGCTCGAAGGGACCCCTGTTTCCAGCATTTTTGACCAAGTGTTTTTAAATGCATTTTTGCATCCTCATTTCATCCTAGGCATTCCTAGGCCAAGATTAAGACATAATAATGAGGATAAGAAGTAGAAACACACCAAGATAAGAAAGGATTAAGTTAATGTTTCCGGGTGTGTAATTCAGTACGTATTTATTCTGTAACTGTGTTGGTCGCGTGCCACAAAACGTCTGATTTTCTCATTCTGTCTGTTTGCCTTGGAGCCATCTATTAATTGTGAGTAATAACATTGTAAAGTTATGTTTGACTTTAATTATTTTCTAATGATGTGAAATGATCATTCTTTTAAAATGCTATGCTTTGTATAAATGAATGATTGTCTATATTTTGGAAAGTATTCGTGGCAACAATTCCATGGCTGAAGAGTGTTATCCGTTCTCGGTCTGAAGGTTCCTTTGTGGTCCGGAGGTTCCTTTGTGGAACTGACAAGTTATCTGTACCCAGCCAAAGGTTCCTTTATGGAACTGACAAGTCATCCGTACCCAGTCTGGAGGTTCCTTTATGGAACTGACAAGTTATCCGTACCCGGCTAGAGGTTTCTATATGGAACTGACAAGTATGACCATTGATGCTTTGTATGTGATCTTTTAGCGCTAACGGACGTGAGATTAAGCTTGTATTCTGATTACCGTCATTGATTTGAGAAAGAATGTGAATGTAAATCTGTTTCTGATATAAATTCTGATTTTATGACTATGTTATGGACATCATCATTCATCAAAACCCTCAACTTCGTTTTTATTCACTGGGCTCTCGCTCACTATTTATTATTTATGTATGTAGGTGAGTAGGTGCGTAACCAGGCCTAAGTTATTGCCTGGCGAGTTTTGGTGTCAGCCAGCCATTATGCCTCCCGTGGAGGTTCCCTTTTGAGATCTGATCAAGTTTTTGAGTCTTGGAATTTCTTTTGTACCTTCTTATGTTTATGTTTTGTTTGAATATGTTTTGGAAAGTTCTGTACATGTGGCTTTGGTGACGTAAGACCAGTGTATTTATGATGTCACATATATATATAAGTTTGTTTTAAAGACTTTTGTCTCACATACGTTAACACAGCTCTATGGACAATGTATATTTCTATATTTTCTTCCGCAGCCCCTTATAATATGTCTTTCTGTTAAGAGGCCTTTAGTAATCCAAGGATTACTGGCTGGTTACAACGCTAAACCTATAGGAGCGGGTTTGGGTCATGATAGAGTGGTATCAAAGCACATGAGTATTACCCCACACACGAGTCCATGTGAGTTATAGGGTGTCCTTGTAAGAAGTAAGGGCATTCTATCTGCATGTGTGAGTGTGTGTATTCTTTAAATGTAAAGACTGAATTTGATCATGACCCCATGAAATCGAAATGAATGATCTGAATATTGAAAAGAAGGACTATTTGCCTATGTTTATAGTGCTCTGTTTACCTATAGCAAATGGAAAACACAAGAAGCGACAGAACATTTGAGTCATCTGAGGCTCGAATGAGCCAAATGGAACAAACGCTTGCAGCTCTAACAGAAGCATTAATACAACAACAGAGGCAACAACCTATGTCTCTTCTGCCTCCACCTGCACAAAATGAGCCTGATAACAATGATGTAATCAACCTGACTCAAAAATTTATGAAGATGAAGCCGCCAACTTTCTTTGGTGACATTGAACCCTTAAAAGCAGAAACCAGGTTGCTTGAAATTAGAAACTATTTGAAGTATTTCCTTGCTTTGAAACACAAAAAGTTCTTTTGGCCACCTACATGTTAAAAGATAAAGCCCGAAGATGGTGGTTATTGATCCAAACTAACAATGAGAGCATGACGTGGGCTCAGTCTAATGAGATTTTCTACAACAAGTACTTTCCCTAATGCTTCAGAGATTGGAAAGTGTCAAAATTCCAAGAACTCAAAACAAGGCAGGATGTCAGTGGCCGAATATGAGGCCAAGTTTACTGAGTTAGCCCGTTTTGTCCCACACATAGAAGACACCGATTATAAGAAGACACAAAAATTTGAAGGCGGTTTGGACTTAGAAGTGTATGACCGTGTTGGCATTTTGAAATTGCTGACATATGTAGAAGTCCTTGATAGAGCATTGATGGCGGAAGCCATTTTGGCAACAAAGAAACAAGTTCCAGCTCCAACAACTGAATAGAAGGGTAAATGGTCCGGATTCAATTTCAAGAAGGGCTGGTCATTTCCAAAGAGGCAGAACACGGGATCCTCTAGCAGCTCTAGCCAGAGTAGTGACTCTACTCCAAACTGTCCTGATTACGGAAGGAAACATAAAGGCCTATGTCACCGTGCCTTCGATGTGTGTTTCCGGTGTGGCAAGACTGGCCACATGATTCAAGATTGTCTGCTGAGGTTTGAGAATGCTAATCGCCCTGCTGCAAGTTCAGTCGGATCCGCTCATACAATGGGGGCCAATGCAAGAACTAAATGTCAAGGATAATATCGAGATTGAAATGCTAAGGCAAGGGAGAGTGTTTGCATTAGTGCCTGGAGATGTGCAAAACACCGAATCTGTGGTGTCAAGTATAATCACTATCTGTGCTCAGAATGCTTATGTGTTAATAGATTTTGGCTCCACAGATTCATTTGTATCACATGATTTTTCTCGAAAATTAACTAGCCCGTTAGAACCTATGAGCTGTTTATTATCTGTGTCTACACCATCTGGAGGTTCTATTATATGTGCTTTTGTATACCCAGTATGTGATGTTATGATTGGTGACATGACATTGTATGTTGATTTATTACCCTTGGGGATTGATCATTTTGACTGTATATTGGGCATGGATTGGTTGACTAAATACTGTGCCACCATCGATTATGTGAGTAAATCTGTTGTATTTAGACCACCTGATATGCCTGAGTTTGTTTTTACTGAAAATGAGGTAGTTCCTCCATCATATTTGATCTCAATTATGAAAGCTAGGAAATTGTTAAGAAAAGATTGTCGGGGCTACTTGTGTTGTGCAATGATTGTATCTTCTGATAGTGCTAACGTGGAAACCATTCCTATTGTTTGTGAATTTCCCAATGTGTTTCCGAATGAATTACCTGGGGAGTTAATTGATAGGGAAATTGAGTTCACCATTAATGTTGTACCCGGGACACAACCAATTTCTAAAACTCCTTACCGAATGTCTACTTCTGAATTAAAAGAATTGAAAACTCAACTTCAAGAATTACTAGATAAGAAATTTATCCGACCGAGCACTTCACCTTAGGGTGCTCTAGTCCTATTTGTTAAAAAGAAAGATGGATCTTTGAGACTGTGTATTGACTACCGTAAATTGAACAAAGTAACCGTGAAAAACAAATGCCCATTACCCCGAATAGATGACCTGTTTGACCAACTTTAGGGAGCAAAAGTGTTCTCCAAGGTAGATCTTAGATCTGGATATCACCAGTTAAAGGTCAAAGCAGAAGATGTTGAGAAAACGGCATTCAGAACTAGATATGGGCATTATGAATTTTTAGTCATGCCATTTGGAGTAACAAATGCACCTACCGCTTTCATGGACTTGATAAATAGGGTGTTTAAACGATTTCTTCATGAATTTATTGTTGTATTCATTGACGACATACTAATTTATTCTAAAAGTAGGGAAGAACATGAGAATCATTTGAGAACTACCTTATAGATTCTGAGAGAAAAGAAATTGTATGCAAAATTGTCCAAATGTGAATTCTATCTTGACAATGTAGCATTTTTGGGGCATGTAATCAACAAGGATGGTATTTCTGTTGACCTATAGAAAATTGAAGCTATTGTGGACTGGCCTAGATCGACAAACGTGTCAGAAGTTAGAAATTTTCTAGGACTTGCAGGTTACTATAGAAGATTTGTGAAAGACTTTTCAAAACTTGTTATGCCATTGACCTAGTTAACCTAGAAAAATGTATCATTTGACTGGAACAATCAAAGAGAGCCTGCCTTCCAAGAGTTGAAGACTAGGTTAGTAACTGCACCGATTTTGACTTTGCCTAATGGTACCGATGGGTTCTAGATTTACAGTGATGCTTCCTATAAAGGTTTGGGTTGTGTATTAATGCAAAATGGAAAGGTAATTGCTTATGCCTCTCGGCAACTCCGTCTTTATGAAAAGAATTACCCAACTCATGACCTTGAATTGGCAGTTGTGGTGTTTGCTCTAAAAATTTGGCTCCATTATTTGTATGGAGTAACTTATGAAGTATACACAGATCATAAAAGCTTAAAATATTTCTTCAACCAAAAAGAGCTGAACATGAGACAGAGGAGATGGTTGGAATTGATCAAGGACTATGATTTGCAAATTTTGTATCATCTAGGAAAGGCAAATACCGTTGCAGATGCATTGAGCCGAAAATCTATTGGGAATTTGTCATGTTTGCTCATCGATCGGAGAGATTTATTGCGTGACTTGGAGAAGAATGAAATTGAAATTGTGTTGCGTGAGCAAGGTGGGATCTTGGCTGTCATTTCTACCAAACCTGTAATCATTGAAGAAATCAAAGAGAAACAACGTAAAGATGAGTTGTTGAAGAAAATTTTTGATGAAATTGACTTAAAACCAAGGCCGGGATTCATGATTGATAATGAAGTGCTGAAATTGCAGAATAGACTTTGTGTACCAGATTGTTGTGAGTTGAGGAAACGTGTTATGACTGAGGCCCACAGTTCGAAATTTGCTATGCATCTAAGAAATACAAATATGTATCATGACTTGAAAAAAAACTTCTGGTGACCTAGAATGAAGAAAAGCATTGCTAATTTTGTGGCCCGATGTTTGCACTGCCAACGAGTCAAAGCTGAACATCAACAACCTGCTGGATTGCTTCAGCCGCTTCCAATATCGGAATGGAAATTGAAGTATATTACCATGGATTTTATTATCGGACTACCTCGCTCCTCCCGAGGTATGGATTCTATTTGGGTTATTGTTGATCGTTTAACTAAGTCTGCCCATTTTCTGCCTGTTAAAACTATTTACAATGCGGACAAATTGGCTAACGTTTACATAAATGGGATTGTAAGGCTATACGGTGTGCCAGTGTCCATTGTATCTGACAGAGATTCAAAGTTCACGTCAAGGTTTTGGCAAAGTTTGCAACAAGCTTTGGGGACTGAATTAAAGCTAAGTAGTGCCTACCTTCCATAGACAGATGGTCAATCTGAATGAACCAATCAGACTTTAGAAGATATGCTATGGATGTGTGTGTTGGACCTCCAAGGGAGTTAGGAGACTTACTTTCCTTTAGCCGAGTTTGTATACAACAACAACTATCATTCAAGTATTGGGATGGCTCCTTATGAAGCTTTCTATGGTAGAAAGTGTCGATCACCGATTTGCTAGGCCAAAGTAGGTGATAGACCATTGCTGGGACTGGAGCTTGTGCAAGAAACAATTGAGAAAGTGAAACTGATCTAACATCTGAAAACTGCACAGAGCCGGTAAAAGAGTTATGTTGATGTCCGAAGAAGAGATAGAGAATATGAAGTTGGGAATCACATGTTTATCAAAGTAACTCCAATGTAAGGCCATATGAGATTATTGAGAAGATCAATCCGATGACGTATTGAGTAGCCTTACCACCAGTCATGGAACATATGTATAACGTTTTCCATGTCTCTATGCTTCGGGATTATTTGAGAGATCCATTCCATGTTATTGAGCCAACATATGCACTTTTGAAGGATGATTATACGTATGAAGAACGGTGAATTCAAATCGTTAAACGAAGAATCAAGAGATTAAGGAACAAGGAAATTCCACTAGTGAAAGTTGATTGGCAGAATTATGGGGGAGCTTATGTTACATGGGAAATAGAAGAATATATGATGAAGAGATATCCAGATTTATTTCTGTTGGACTCAACGTTCTTCCGAAATGAAGGTAACTCGAGTTTGGAGAACCAAACTCCTTAAGGGGGGAAAAATTGTAATAACCTCAATCTTTGATTAACATTAATCCATGATTAGTTGTTCCTAATAAGTAATTAAGATGAAATTTTACATTCATTACATGTGTTATGTGTTATATGAGTTTCTATCTGTTCTATGTAGGAATATTTGTCTCTAATTTTATTCTATTCTGTAAATTGAAGGCCTTATTGACATCCGATCACGAAATTGACTTGATATATGTGTTATTTGGAATTTTTAGGAGTTTATGGTAGGCTCAATTGAAATTTGATTCAGAACGAATTAATTAGAATAAATTGTACCCAATTGATTAGTGGTAAGCTTAATTAATTAAACTTACTAACCAAGCCTATATAAGGCATTAGTGGACCTTCATTCAGACTTTACACTCTCATATCTACATCCTTGGTAGCAAAAACGTGAAAGTAAGAGAGGGAGTAGGAAGATTTGACTCTAAGCTTGTGAATTGGAGAGGCTTGAAAGGGAATTTGAATGTTTAACTTGTGAGCTCAAACATCAACACCTCTAAGCTAAAATTTGACCGCTGAGGTAAGAAATTAAGTCTTTAGTTGTGTAATTGGAGTACTTACCACATGTATTCAAAAGAACTAAGTGAATTGGAGCGAGAATTAAGTTGATTGATGAAGGAAGAAGAAGATGCATGCATGCATGTGCATCACATGATAAATAGAGCATGTTGTCTAAGAATTTGTTCCATGCATGTTCATATTTTAGCTATGGTTTAAGAATTCAACATGTTTTTGAACTAGACACCTCATTGGATCATGTTTTGAAAGCTTGGTACTTGTACCTTTACATGCATGATATGTAATGTTATGTTTTCTAAGATTTGGGTTTTGTTTTGGACAATGGGCAAGCTTTTGGGCATTGATTTTGTGAATGATTTTGAATTCACCATTTACAAGTGTTCCCTATAATTTCCTCAAGTTTTTGGCCCAAAAGACCATGTTTTACAACTTTGAATTTGAGTTTTGAGTTGAGAAGAGCAATCTGGAAATTCCAAAATTCTGCTCTCCGCTCGAGCGGAATAACCTGCGCTCGAGCGACCACTCTGTGATCTTACACTTCCGCTCGAGCGAGTTGAAGTCCGCTCGAGCGTGAAATGCAAGCTCCCAGAAGTTTACGTATTTTGCAGACCGCTCGAGCGACAGAAGTTGCGCTCAAGTGAGGACATGAGTCTCAAGCTCGAGTGACCACTCTGTGATCTTACACTTTCGCTCGAGCGACTTGAAGTCCGCTCGAGCATGAAATGAAAGCTCCCAGAAGTTTGCGTGTTTTGCAGACTGCTTGAGCGACAGAAGTTGCGCTCGAGCGAGGATATAAGTCTCACGCTCGAGTGAGCGTCGAGCGGAAGAATCAAGCAACCAGTACTTTTGCGGAATTTACAGACTGCTTGAGCGACAAAATTTGTGCTCAAGTGACCACTCACATTTTGCATAACCGCTCTAGCAAAGGAAGTTACACTCGAGCAGGACCCCTGTTTCCAGCATTTTTGACCAAGTGTTTTCAAATGCATTTTTGCATCCTCATTTCATCTTAGGAATTCCTAGGCCAAGATTAAGACATAATAATGAGGATAAGAAGTAGAAACACACCAAGATAAGAAAGAATTAAGTTAATGTTTCCGGGTGTGTAATTCAGTACGTGTTCATTTTGTAACTGTGTTGGTCACGCGCCACAAAACGTCTGATTTGCCCATTCTGTCTATTTTCCTTGGAGCCATCTATTAATTGTGAGTAATAACTCTGTAAAGTTATGTTTGAATTTATTTATTTTCTAATGATGTGAAATGATCATTCTTTTAAAATGTTATGCTTTGTATAAATGAATGATTGTCCATATTTTGAAAAGTATTCGTGGCAACAATTCCATGGCTCAAGGGTGTTATTCGTTCTCGGTCTGGAGGTTCTTTTGTGGAACTGACAAGTTATCTGTACTGAACCGGAGGTTTCTTTATGGAACTGACAAGTCATCCATACTCGGTCTGGAGGTTCCTTTATGGAACTGACAAGTTATCCGTACCTAGACGGAGGTTCCTATATGGAATTGACAAGTATGACCTTTGATGCTTTGTATGTGATCTATTAGCGCTAATGGACGTGAGATTAAGCATGTATTCTGATTTCTGTCGTTGACTTGAAAAAGAATGTGAATGTAAATCTGTTTCTGATGTAAATTCTGATTTTATGACTATGTTATGGACATCATCATTCATCAAAACCCTTTACTCCGTTTTTATTCACTAGGCTCTCACTCACTATTTATTATTTATATATGTAGGTGAGCAGGCACTTGACCAGGCCTAAGTTACTGCCTGGCGAGTTTTGGTGTTAGCCAGCCATCATGCCTCCCGTGGAGGTTCCCTTTTGAGATCTAATCAAGTTTTTGAGTCTTGGAATTTCTTTTGTACCTTCTTATGTTTATGTTTTTTTTGAATATGTTTTGGAAAGTTCTGTACATGTGGCTTTGGTGACGTAAGACTAGTGTATTTATGATGTCACATATATATATAAGTGTAATAACCCTCACCACTGATTATTGGTTAACCACTGATTACTGCTAAACTGAGACTGATTATGATAAGTAATTGAATCGACTGAAATACTGAACTGACTGACTAAATGTACTAGTTTAAATGCATGTCTATCTGTTTGACTGTTTAATTATCTATTCATGTTTTATGTTTAAACTGCAAATTGAAGGCCTTATCGGCGGCCGAATCTGAAATTGATTAGTGATATGTGTTAATCATAATTTATGTGATTTATGGCATATTTATCTGAAATGTGATATGGTATGATTAGATTAGATTAATTGGTGATAAATTGCAATGGTTGCCTTAATTACCATATTGCCATGTTAGTAGACCATTTAGGCAATACATGTTGAAGCCTTAATACATTGTTAGCAACATTTCATCAGCCATTTCTTGCACTCAACCGACCAAGAGAGAGAGAGAGAGAGAGAGAGAGAGAGAGAGAGAGTGAGAGAATTGAGTTCAACTTGTTGATTTGCTTGGGATTTGAAGAAATTGTAGAGATAATTGCAAATTGAGCTTCTACACTTGAATACAAGACCTAAGGTAGAGGATTCAACCTCTCATTGATGTATTTGTGTATTGTCTTGCATGATTCTTGGTATATTGAGGATTAGAGTCTAGAGTTAGCTTTAAGATGTTGAATTGAAGCTCATTCCATGCATGCATGCCTATATTGATGAGTTTAAAGTTGTTTTCATGGAAGACTGTTACATGCATGTTCACATTTTTGCATAGGACCATGAATTCATCTTGGTTTTGAAAGAATTGGCTCATTAGAGCAAGTATTTGAAGCTTTGGAGTTGGTTAAATTCATGCATGTGCATGTTCATCACATTCTTGAGTTTTGAGCTAAAGTTTGTATTTAATCAACTTACCTTTGGGCTTTGATTTCTCAAATTGAGCTTTGAATCATGTTATACTATGAGTTTACAAGTGTTTTCCAGAAAATTAGCCCAAGAGGATCGAATTTGAGGCATTTAAACTTGGTTTTGAGCTTGAGGTTCAAATCTGGGTTTTCCAGAATTTGGACTCACGCTCAAGCGGGGAAAGTGGTGCTCGAGCGTGAATTCGTGCTCTCAGCACTTTGCATTGTTTTACAGTCCGCTCGAGCGGAATAATTGACGCTCGAGCGGGGTCTTGTGTCACACGCTCGAGCGGGTGTCGAGCGCCCATTGAGCGTGATTTTCGTACATCCAGTACTTTTGCCATGTTTTGCAGTATGCTCAAGCGGGGAACCTTTGTCTGCATTTGGATGAAGTAATTTGGTAAAAAATGATGAGAAAGTGAATTTTGGTTTTTAAGTTAAGTGACAAATGGTGAGAATTGTGAGAAATCCTATGGTACATATGCATCCTACCATAAATTGGCATAATTTTATTATAAAATTTTGTAACATCAACTACAAAATGCGTAACCTCGCCAATTTATGTTGTAACAAAAAATGTCGTAACCAACCACAAAATTTTAAACATTTTGTTACATTAATTTGTAATGAAATTACGCATTTTGTGATTGATATTACGAAATTTTGTGGTAAAGTTATACCATTTGTGGTAGGGTGAGGGGTGTGTATCATAGGTTTTCCCAAGAATTATTTCATTTAATTTTGACAAGGATAAACTGAATAGTTTATAAAAAATTTATGGATAAAAAAATAAAGCAAGCCTTACGATTTTGGAATAATTATCTTGGGTTCTTTTAATGTTTCTATTCACATAACACAGAACTCTTTTTTTTCTTATTTATTATTTTGTTTTCATATCATCTTTCATTAGGTCCGGATTGTTAATTGTGAGAATCAAGGATGGGAATAATTCTATTAATAAATGTGTGGACATAAAAGTCTTACCTTCATCACCTAAGCTATTGCACTAGGGGCCTTCGAGGGGTTTGTATGTCATTGCCCCCTTGATATTTTATTGATAAGACATAGAAGGTTTTTGGATTGTTATGTCCATAGGCTTATACATATATGCTCAGATGCTGCAAAATCATTCATTATTCTAGTAAATAAATAAATAAAAATATCAGTGTACGAGAGAGAAATATTCACCTCGCTCCGTACCTTCTTGCGACTAAGCTCGTCACACTCCGTTAGAACTCCGTCACTGTGATACCCCTGTTTCGTAATATGCTAATCGGTCCTTAATTTGAGTATGATTATGTGTTTAGCGTGATTTTGTATGCCATTATGTGAATATATGTGATTTTGAAATTCTATCTGTTCACCGTAGGAATATCTGTTTGAATAATCCGCTTTAGAAATTAAATTGAGGGCCTTATCGGCCACAAAACCCGAAATTGATTGCGCCCTTGTGATTGGTATAATTTTTAGAGCCTACGGTGAAAATTAATTAGAAATTTATTCTGGTCAGATTAAACTGATTAAGTTGATAATTTGAGTGCCCGACTATTTTATATTAAAATAGTATGTTAGTGGGGCTTGTTGTATATTAACACTTCACTCTCCTTTAACTCTATTGAACTCAAAATCTGAGATACACTATTCAGAGAGAGGGAGATCCGGCCTTAGTGAGAGAAAGGGAGAGAAGTTGTGCAAATTTTAGCCTAAAGCTTGGGAACCTTGAAGATCATTCAAGACTTGATCATAGATTGTGAGAATCAAGCTCCTAGGTGAGTAATCCTTGATTGTAATTTGTAATTTTGTGTGTATCCAAGCTAATCAGGTGACCAAGAGTAAAATTGAATGAAATTGGGTTGGCTTTGTTGAATGAAAGCTTGATATATGCATACATGTAAGAAATTAACTTGAAATAGCATGTATCATGTCAATTAAGCAAGATTTGAAGTTTGATTATGCATGCAAACCTGGTTTGTTGAGCTTTGACACCATTTGCATCTTTTGAAATGAAAATAAAGTCAAGCTGACCATGCATGTTTGAATAATTGAGGATGGGAGCTTGAAATGCATGAATATACATGATAGAGTTGAATTTGGTGTCAATTTGAGGCATGCAAGTGTGGTTTTCTCACAAAACCCTTTTCTTACTTTTCTCTCATCGTACACCTCTCTATTTTTTATTCTCTCATTTTTCATCCCTTCCCAGATGTGGTTGATGGACAAGTTGCAGGTTGTGGACTCTTGCCGGACATACTCAGCCCGTGGTTACTTCTTCAGGCAACGCCTAGTCGACGCCCTTGATGAGGGTTGGTGGTTTGACTGGATGCGTAACTTGTCCGCGGATCGCATTGTCTGGCGATGTCCTTGGTTTCATTTACCGGCAATGAGCTACAGCATGACTCACCAACCTGGGATTCAGTTGATTGGCTTGACTCACTGTGTCTTCCATTTTCCGTTTCGGATCTGGCGTTAGTTCGGTCATGACCAGACTTGTTCACTAGAAGAGATAGAATATCCAGCTGTATTCCCGATCCGAGGCGCACAGCTCGCCCGGTATGTGACAGCATGGAGAACTAGAGAGCTCCTGGCCCCCGCTCCCACTTTTAGTTGCGCTTTATCTGATGAGTGCTTGGATTGGCTTAATGAAGAGGCACAGGTCGGGCCCAGCCTGGCATCAGAGGCTTCGACCAGTTCTAGGAGGGGGCGCAGGGACACCTGACTTGACTATGCCCCGAGTTTATTGCTTTATTAGGACTTTCAAGTTTTCCTTATGAATGTAATAATAAAAAAAAAGCAACTTCAATTTGTATGCAAGAGCAGGAGAACTCTGTATTGAAATCAATGAAATTGAAGGTTGTGGTACTGAAAATTTCCCGTTTTGGTTGAGAAATGGTCTTAGTTGTAACAAAGTCAATTTTTATTAAAACTTTCAAAACTATTTTCGATATGGATCAGAACTGGACACGCCTGAGATCTGTCATTGAGACGCACAACCCTGGATCCTAGCAACTGGAAAGTTGCCGCTAGTCTGAATAGCACAGCGGCACTGTACGGCAATGGAAAGTTGCCCCTAGTCCGAAAAGCACTGCACCGGAGATCACGATGAATGCTGATAGACAAAGATGACTGAGATGATCAAATGGACAAGGTTGATCGGGGAAAAGTTTGTGGCTGAACTCCAGGATGAAGTTGCCTACGTATCCCGAAGACGGGAATCAAGCCTTACGTAGTTCAGGCTTAGGTTCACTCGAGTATTTTCACTCTCCTTTTACGCTCTAACTTTTGCCAAGGCCGCCCTTTGTAGGTTTTCAACCTTGCGAGCTTAGTTTTTATCATTTAAAATTTTTTGTGCTCTGACTTTTGCCTAGGTTGCCCTTTCGGGTTTTCGGCCTAGCGAGCCTCTCAAGGGTAATATTTCTTCAACTTGTCCATGTTGATCGGTTGGGAGAACTCCAAGCCATCTAGGTCTATCAGAACCACAGCTCCACCTGACCAGATAGACTTAATGATGTAGGGACCAGTCTAATTGGGTCTGAACTTGCCCCTTGGGTCATGGATGGGTGCTCGGTTATCCTTGAGTACCAAATCTCCTTCTTTCAAATTCCTGGACTTAACCTTCTTGTTGAAAGCCTGGGCAATTCTGCGCTGATAACCTTAAACATGATACAGTGCTTTCAGTCTTCTCTCATAAAAAAGCATGAGTTCTTCAAACCTGCTCTGCTGCCAATCTGCTTCGGCTATCTGACACTCGGCCAATACTCGCAAAGACGGAACCTCAATCTCGATAGGTAGAACGGCCTCCATCCCATAGACTAATGAATACGGAGTCGCTCCAGTAGAAGTTTTGATTGAAGTCCGATAGCCCCACAGAGCAAACGACAACTTATCTGGCCAGTCCCGGTAAGTTTCCACCATCTTCTGCAGTATATGCTTAATGTTCTTGTTGGCGGCCTCGACCGCTCCATTGGTCTGCGGCCGGTACGTGGATGAATTATGAAAAGCCACATTGTATTTCTCCAACAAATCAATCACCTCCTTCTTGAAGTGGGAACCATTGTCTGAAATAATCTCGTTTGGGACTCCATAGCGACAGATGATGTTGTTTCTGATAAACTTCGCGACATGTGAAGCCTTCAACACTGCATAAGATTGGGCCTTGACCCATTTTGTGAAATAATCTATCGCGACCAGGATGAACTCATGTCCATTTGACCCCTTCGGAGTGATAGCCCCGATCACATCAATTCCCCAGATTGAAAACGGCCATGGCGAAGTCATATTGTACAGCTTTGACGGCGGAATGTTCATTTGTGGCATCCCCGAACAAAGCCAATACAATCCTCCTCCATGGTGGACCAATAGTAACCCTGCCTGAGGATCTGCCGGGCCAACATTACTCCATTCATATGCGCACCACATTCTCCCCCATGGATGGCCTCTATCAGGCGCTTCGACTCTTCAGCCTCTACACACAGCTTGTGCGTCCCCAAATGACCTCTCTTATACAGCTTACCCCCGCAGATGATGAACTGAACAGCCATTCTTCTGATTACCCTTTTATCTTTGGCATTTACCCCTGGTGGATACGTCTCTTTCTCCAAGAAGTTCCAAATGTCGTAATACCAGGGATTGTCGTCCTGAGTTTCATCTATGGCAGCGATTGATTCATACGCTGGCACGAACTTCTGGTCAATGATGACTGGACGCATCCGGACTCCAAACGGGATGTCTATCATTGAAGATAGAGTTGCTAGCGAATCTGCGAACCTGTTGTTCTCCCTGGCTAGGTGAGCGAAGTTTAACTTTTCAAACCGAGGAATTAATAAATCCAAGGTTTGGTGGTACGTTATCATCTTTTCTTCTTTAACTTTCCAATCTCCTTTTGCTTGAGACACAACAAGGTTCGAGTCCCCAATGACGTCCAACCGTTTTGCCCCTAGTTCTAGGGCTGCTTCTAGACCGGCAATGCATGCCTCATATTCTGCTTCGTTATTCGAGACTCTGAACTGGAGCTTAAATGCTAAAGGGATACGGGAATTGTCAGGTGCTATCAACAACACTCATATCCCATGCCCGTACTGGTTTGATGCTCCGTCAAAGTACATCGTCCAAGTTTCGTCTTTGACATACAAAATGGCTTCATCTGGGAATAGGTACTCAACTGCTTCACCCCCTTCCACTGGATGATCGGCTAAGAATTCTGCTACTGCCCTTCCCTTGACTGACTTGCGCGTTATATACTTCAGATCGAATTCGGAGAGCAATAGCAACCAACGAGCTAGCCTACTCGTAAGTGCTGGTTTCTCGAAAAGATATTTGATGGGATCGAGTCGTGAAACCAACATTACGGAGTGAGCTAACAGGTAGTGCCGCAGCTTCCTGGTAGCCCATACCAAAGCTAAGCAAGCCTTCTCCAATGGTGTGTAGCGAGTCTCATACTCTAGCATCTTCTTGCTCAGATAGTAGATGGCTTTCTCCACCTTGTCCTCTGATTCTTGTGCGAGCATACAGCCCATCGTAGTCTCAGTCACTGAAAGGTACAATATCAACGGTTTCCCCGACTCTGGCGGTGACAACACGGGCGGGTTCTGTAAATATTCCTTGATCTGTTCAAAAGCAGCTTGGCATCGGCTGTCCCATTGGAATTTCTTTCCTTTCTTCAGGAGACCAAAAAGTGGTTCACAAGTCAAGGTTAATTTTGAGATAAACCGTCTTATGAATTGCACTTTACCCAGAAAGCATTGCACCTCCTTTTCAGTCCTTGGTGGGGGCATTTCTAGGATGGCCTTGATTTTGGAAGGGTCGACTTCGATACCTCTCTGTGTAATCAGAAACCCTAGCATTTTTCCCGCTGTAACACCGAACGTACATTTTTGAGGATTCAGCCGCAATCGGAATTCTCTGATCCTTTGAAAGAATTTTTGCAAGGCGGTGTAGTGGTCCTCTCTTTCTTTGGACTTGACAATCATGTCGTCCACGTACACCTCAACCTCTTTGTGGATCATGTCGTGCAATATTGTGGTCGCGGCCCGTTGATAAGGAGCTCCAGCATTCTTCAACCCAAACGGCATTACTCTGTAGCAGTATGTCCCCCACCAGGTGGTGAATACAGTCTTCTTCCGGTCTTCGGGTGCCATTACTATCTGATTATAGCCTGAGAAGCCATCCATGAATGAAAGCAAAGCATGCCCCGCTGTGAAATCTACCAATTCATCAATATGCGGCAAGGGAAAATCGTCCTTCGGACTGGCTCTGTTCAAATCTCTAAAATCCACGCATACTCGGATCCTGCCATCTTTCTTTGGCACCGGAACAATGTTGGCCAACCACGTCGGGTA
Organism: Camellia japonica; assembly: GCA_030407325.1. NCBI lineage: Eukaryota > Viridiplantae > Streptophyta > Magnoliopsida > Ericales > Theaceae > Camellia > Camellia japonica. The sequence continues at coordinate 21,316,947 of JAPPVO010000029.1, forward strand.
TTCGGATACCAGTAGGAAGCCTGCATCGATTTGCTTGGTGACCTCTTCCGTAATCTTGATAGCCCAGTCAGGGCGGATCCTTCTGAGTTTCTGTTTGACAGGTCGGGCCTCGGGGTCAAGAGGGATCCGGTGCTGTACAATCTCAGGATCGATTCTAGACATGTCTTCGTAGGACCACGTGAAAACATCTTTGAAATCTTTTAATAAAGCGACTAAGCGCTCGCGTTCCTCCGAAGACAACGTGGACTCGATCTGGACCAGCCGCGGGTCCTTCTCAGTACCAATATTCACAGTAGTGATTTCATCAACTAAAGGTTTAACAAATCTTTCCTGCTCTTGATCAATTAATCGTTGCAAAACCGGAGGAATTTCTTCCTCGTCGTTTTCGTCAAAATTTTGAAAGTCCTGATTCAAGCAATATATCAAAGGCACAGAAAAGTACCCGGAAACCACATCCATATCATTCTCATTATGTACTTCCAAACCGTCCGTTTCTTCTGTTACAACAGACTCAAAGGAGAAAGAAAAAGACGACCTGGACAGGACTGTGGCATCCGGGTTATCACCCCCAGGAATGCCGGACTCAGACTCAGTTGAGCTGGAACCTGATTCCGACTCACAAGACTCGGTGGAATCAGATTCCGGCTCACTACCTGACCCGGTGCTGCTCGACAAAAATCCCTCTTCATACTGCCAAACGAGGGAGGGTGCGATGGATGCATCCAAAATAGTTGATGGTAGGCCCGCAGCCGTTTCATTTCCGATCATGGACACTGAGGAGTTATCTCCCAAGCACTTCTGTTCGATCAGAGGATCTGAAAGTAGACATGCCAGTGCTACCCCCATTCCAATCTCAACGTCCTTAGACTCCAATTCCTTGGTCTGTTCAACCTCAACTGTCGGGTCTGTTTGTTCTCCGGTGATATCATCCCCAGATAATTGTAGGTCAAAGAAAATTTCAAAACCTGGCACGCGCTTCTTCTCCGCGTTTAGCCATGGCTCGGGGAAGCCACAAAACGGAAAGTCCTCCCCCTCCCGGACGGAGCGTCCGTTCAGGGTACCCTGAATGGGCCTATGCATCAGCTCAAAAGGCTTCCCAGCCTGCTTTGCTCTGGCTCTTCCAGCCATTTCCTTTCCCTTTCTTACCCAATCCTCATTGGTGGGCAGATAACCCAAGCCAAAGGTATGTGGGTTATGTGGTACCTCAGCCAGTGCTGCGACGCCCTTCCGGCCACTCTTTCCCAATCCCATCTCGGGGATGTGTTGGAGCTTGTTCATGAGGTATACCGCCTGAGCACTGACATATATCCCTTTGTTAATAGCCATGATGTTCTGTACAACTCGAGCCTCAGCCAGAGTAAAACCTGATATGAACATATCCTCCATGCCATGCTCAATTTCTAGAACAGGCGTAGATACTTCCGGTGGCGGATGAATCGATGAATTTCCAAAAACAATGGCTACTCCCTTCCTATAGGGGTATTTCACTATCTGATGCAAGGTGGAGGACACCGCCTTTACCTGATGTAGCTACGGCCGTCCCAAAAGCAGGTTGAAGGTTGCAGGAACTTCTAAGACATGGAAATCTATCTCGTGCTGTCCCGGCCCTACTTTAGTTTGAATTTTCACCGTCCCCATGACTTCTCTACTCGTGTTGTCGTATGCCCGAATAACCTGGGCTGTTGGTACAAAATTCGCGGTTTTCAAACCTATCACATATGCTGTTCTTGCCGGACAGACGTTGATGGCGGATTCGGTATCAACAAGAACCACCGGTATCCATTTATTCTTACACTCCACAGAGACGTAGAGTGGCTTGTTATGGTTTGCCCCCTCAGGTGGCAGTTCCTTGTCGGAAAAGGTTAGCGTCGGGGTGACTCCTCCCGGAAAGACTAATCCCACCAGCTGTTCTGGCGTGGTTTCTATCGAAAGTTTGGCCTTATCCATGGCTGATAGGACAGCCTGTCTGTGCACTCGTGATGCCATAAGCAGTCCCCAGATGGAGATGTCTGCTTGTATCTTTTTTAACTGTTTGAGCACAGCCTCCTCTTCAAGTTGTTTCTCCTTCTGTTTCTCAGTCTCCCTGTCTTTCCCAGAAGCCTCTGGTTGATCTAGGTGTGGGGGTTTGAAGTACCGCCCGCTCCTTGTCATATGGTTGACTTCTCCAATGTACCAGGTATCGTCGGGTTGGTTGTTCCCCCAATCTTCACCAGTGTGGGCAAGACATAAATCGTTGTCCTCCCACCACATTCCATCTGCGGCCGATAGGCACCTGTCCAGCTCTGGTATGACTGTTCTCGTACTCGCAGTACCTTCCATCCCTATGCTCGCAGCATCTTTTGTTTCTGTACTCGTAGCAGTTTTAGTCTCCACATGGGCCTTTGCCTTCTTGATTCTCTCGGAATCTTCAAATCTTTCCTGTTCCGACTGTGTCAATACAGCTGGCTGTTCAATAATCCCTGTAGTCAAGATGTTCCAATCCCGAGCGAAATTCCTGGCACTGGCGCTCTCTGGCGATGTACTCTGTTCTTCGACCCTTCCGGCCGTTACTGACATCCTTGCCCCTGCTGGGCCCTGTCCTGTTTGGAACTCTTCCATGATATCTGGTTGATCATCCAACCACCCAGTAGCTTCTGCCGGTTCCTCATAATCAAACTAATTGGCTGCTGCGTCCCTTGGATCTTGGTCACTGTAAAACTGGAGATTGGCGAGGCCTTTTTCCAGAGCCGTCAGATTATCTGTACTCTGTCCCAAACCATCCCCTTGGATCACACACAGCTCTGCCTCTGTTGGCAATTCTACTTCTAGTCTATCCTGGTCTATTGACGAAATGTAGTCGCTCGGACTGTACACTTTCTCAACAGAATTCCCAGATTTCTCGAACTCTGGCTCGACAACCTTCTTCTCCTTTGGAATCTCCCCTCTTCTGTCCTTGACAGCCACCACCATGGGCTTAGGTTGGGTCATGGAGATGTCCATCATGCACAAGTCAGTGCATTTGGGGAGGGACACCTCCGGCTTAGGTAGGTAGGAAGGAGTGATATAGATGCTAGGATCGTAAGACACGACCCCAGTCTGGATGAAATTGATTCTTTTGGGGGGTAGAGCTTCGTTATGTGTAGGGAGAGGGTTCGTCGTGACATTGGGTTTCTCGGGAGGCATAATCACCCCGTTGTCGATGAGATCTTGAATCTCATGACGTAATCGGTAGCACAGATCGGTGTCATGACCGTGCTGCTGGTGAAATGCGCAATACTTGGCTGGATTGTGGGTAAGGAGAAGTTTTTCCGGTAATGGCCGCAGCTCTAGGGGCTTCAGGTGCCCTTTTCTGATTAAAACCCCCAAAGCTTTGGACAAGGGCATATATAGTGGAGCAAAGGTTCTTGTATTTTTGGGTGGGTATTTGGCTGTTTGTGGATGGCTTCCGGACGCACCGGAGAATGGTGTGGCTGCCATGGTCCTTGGAGGGGGGTTGGTGGTGACCATACTCACTTCGGAGGCCCTTGTAGTTGTAGTGCCGCTCAGGCCTGCATTAGTGTTGCGGTTGAAAGTTCTTCGGGATTGTTCCCGATCATTATCAATTAAGCCTTGCTTCAATGCATCCTCAATCTGTACTCCCATTTCATGTAGATCGGCAAAGGTAGGAAAGGGGAGTACAATCATTTTCTGCATTAACTTCGGCTGGAGATTGCGCACAATCATCCGAATCTGATCTTTGTCTGTGGGCCTTAAGGTCATCATCAAAGCCTTAGCCCTCCATCTGGTCACGAATTCTGAGAAACTCTCTTTAGGCTCTTGCCTCGTTGTTTCGAGATCCCGGGTTGTAATCTCAATTTGTGTATTGTACGAGTATTGTGCAATGAAGGCCTCAGCCATCTCGTCCCACTTCCTCTTGACGTCATATTCCAATTTGGCATACCATATAGCCGCCACATCTCCGACAGGGTCCGGCCGAATAGAGACAGCTTCTGCAGTCTAGTGAGGCCCTTTGGCCTTAAAACATCTGAAAACAATCTTAGGTGTACCATGGGGTCCCCGGATCCATCAAACCGGTCGATATGAGGCATTTTGAATCTGTCAGGCAGCGTCACAGCTGCGTCGGTATATCCATCTTCAATGTCAGGGATGGTCTTGACTCCCTGGGATCTCTTGAACAGCTTTTCAAGCTTGCTCAACTTCAGTGCTATGGGATCTGTCTCGAACTCAAAAGGAGAGTCCGGTAGGTTGGTGGGTGTTTTGGATAACTGGGGTTGGATTTGGGGTAGGACCGGGGGTGGAGGTTGTCCTGTGGGGATGTCTGTATCATTCTGAACATTAGCTGTCTCCCCGAGGGTTGGAACTCCTGGCGGGGGAGGAACTTGCTGCGAAGCAGATACTCCGTTTTGTTGTTGTAACCTCACGATTAACTCTGCTTGTTCATTCATAACCGTGGCCTGCTGCTTGGCAAACTTTGCCTGTCGGACAGCATCCTGCTGCATCATTTTCATGCTCTTCTGAAGCTGGCGCACCATCTCTTCTAAGCTGGCCATACTGTTCTAATCTGGCTGAATTACCGGTATATATTCCCTTTCTGTAGGTGAAACAGAACCCTAATCCCTACTGTACACAGGTGGGGTAGACAAAGCCCTCTGTACTGACTGCTGAATTGATACCCTCTGCCTAGCTGTCCTCCGTCTAGTAACCGGGGGTAGAGAGTAGTACACTGGTTGTCCGTCTATCAGATCCTCAGATCGATGAAGTCGACGGCCTCTAGTCCAGATTGCTTGGGGAATATCTATTGGGTCAGAAGCAATTGTGCTTGACTACCTAGTAAAAAGATAAATAAAGCGTATAAATAAACAGACAATCGGACAGCGTAACAGCATAAAATAAACATAACACACAGCTGGGTACAACAAATTGCCAATAAGCTGAATGTACTATTTCTTAACCACTGATCACTGTTTCCAAACTGCCCCAAAAACTGATACCCTTAGGTAAAACTGATTTCCCAAATGCCGATGCCCGCAGGCCTGATACCCAGACTTGCAAACTGATATGCGTATTCCCCGTAGAGATACACCCTAACAGCGCATAGCAAGTAAAAGAGAGCCAAAACACCCTTATGTTGGGGTAGGGTTTCCCTGTCCTATTTTGTCAGGAGCTAGGGTTTTACTACGCACGCAGCGGTTTCAAACAACCTAAAATCGGGTAAGCAACCTGTCTTAGTTTGGAATGGTCACTATGGATTTCGATATGCACTAGGTCGAATGGTCGAAGAGGGTGCCCCGGTAAAACCGGGGTTTGTGTTCCCATACTGGCAGAGCTCGCAACCGGTCAGCCTTATGGCATGCCTTGCCAAGACAAGCCTCCGGCAAATCGCTCAGGAATAGCAGATGGCCAACACGGTGTCCTAGGCGCACCAATGCACATGCAATGCAAAGAAACACATAAGTGAAATCAAAACAAGATATCACGAGTTCGAGTCAAGCTCTCTAAATTCCCCAGCAGAGTCGCCAGAAACTGTAGACATCCCCGAACGCCCCAGGAGGATGACTCCCGTTCTGTTCATTTGGGTTCACTACAGTTCGGACTCAAATTGTCACGGTTCTAAATTTGAACCAAAGAGTCCAAATCTGGCAAATCGTTTTTTTTTCAAGAAAATAGATTTTTTGAAAAGAAGTGCCAAACATGGACCGCTTTGCCAGATACAGAGTCGCCACCTAAATATTTTTTAACGGAAAAATTTAGGAAACCCTAACTCTGTGCCAAAGGCCACGTGTCCGTCATCACCAAAGTTGCCTCGGTTCGGGAACTTGGGTACGATTGGGGAAGGTCAGCTATGAGCACCCTCTCTCGCCCGATCAAAGATCGGCCTCTACTAACCGTGATATCTTGTTTTGAAAGCATTATGTGTTCTTATTCTAGTTATTAGCCTAGAATTACTATGTTATGCGCACAGCAAACAAGCATAGACCAAATCACCTAAATTGGAACAAAACATTGCATGTTTGTTTTGAAAATGGTTTGCTACTCGCAAGTAGGCTAAAATGCAGGTTTTGCCACCCTCAAGTGGGCTTTAGAAAAGATGGTTTTGCCACTATCTAGTGGGCTTAAAACTCACAGTTTTGATGCATTATTCCAATTTAGGTAATTCAACCTCCATCCACAGGCATTTAAGCAGTTATATCACATAAGCAGCTAGCCTCATGGTAATCATGCTATCATGGCAACACTCACACGCATGCGGTATGCTAAAGCATAAAAAGCTCACCTAGTACTCCGAGCCAAAATAGAAACTAGTTAGTAATCATATGCATGATTCTAGTTCATGTTAAGATGGCTAATGCAACACAGGCAAAATGCAGCTAGAATAGGCTCGGTTAATCTAAGCATGGCATATGATGATGCTACAACTAACACGTATTCAACTTGGAATTGAAATACAATGCAGTTAGTAATGATGCACCGAGCCCGATGCATGCAAGACAAATGTATGGATGCACGCATGCATAGCATAAGGTATGCTAAATTAAATATGCCCTAATACTAACCATCGAAAGCAGGTAAGTAAAAGGGAGAAAGAAGTGGGGATTGAAAGACATGCACACACGCACCCACACTTATTACACAATTGCCCTCGCTCGGAGGGTCCGAATAAATATTACAAACCGAATAAATAATTAACTAATTAATTAATTATTACAGAACCCTTATTTAATTAACAAATTAAATGTAGAAAGAAGGTGGCCGCAGCCCTGCCTCAGAATGCGGGGATGATGCATGCTCGAGTCCGTCTCGCCTGGAAAACCCGTACCATGCCACTGTTGCCTCTGTTTACACTGCCCTGCTTCTCTGAAGACTGCAAAAGCCTTGGAACATGCTCTATGGATGTTGGGGAATGCCACCGGCCAAGCACAAATACCACCGGCCAAAGGAAGGAGCCACCAGCCACCATTTTTTACTATCGGCCAAAATTAATGGCCGGCCGGCACTGAATTTAGCCGACCGGCCAAAACTCCCTGCAGAAACTGGTTTTTGACAGCAACAAAGGACAGACAGTGTATGGCATGGAATTTCAAGCAAATGTAAGCATGGCCACACTCCCTATCATGCAATGGACTCAAGGGAGCGTGGCCCTCGATCTTCGGGCCATCAATTGTACATTTTGATGCATGATGGCCTAAGAGGCCAAGGTTGTAATTCAATGAAAATGCATGCAACACACAAATGAATACCAAGACCCCATCATGTCAAAGTCAAGGGCCTCGGGGACCGAGAGTTGAGACGTGCTACATCACTTGTAGTATGAACACTTCTCACCCCTCAAGTTTGGCTTGACACCCCAAACCAAACAATGCAATGCATGTACACAAATTTGGCTCAAAGATGCAACATGAACAATGCAATGTGCCAAACGTACGAGATGTAATGCTATGTAACTCATCATGTAAACTATGACATGAAATGCAACTAGTCAACAATATGCAAGCATGCAATTATGTTACTAGGCAAACATGAATTCAAAGCAATGCAACGTGATCATGTAATACAAAGGGGCAAACCTCAGCCCGTCCAAAAACAGTGACAAAAGATGCCTAAAATGATGAACAAATACTCATGTAGGCATACACACCAATAGGCCCAAGATTAAGGCACAAACAAGGGGTGTTCTACTACCACTACCTCAAGCAAACATGGCATGAGCTATACAACCAAAAACAGAGTTTGGATGCACTGAAATAAGTCCTAAAACCCTCTGATATGGCAACCCCGAAGACTTAAACACTCAAGCATGTCCAAGGTTCATTTCAAGGCATAACGAAACAACTTTTCAAAGCATGAAAGTGATGATAAATGTATGCATACAAGCATGGATTAGGGACTGAAATGGCGCATGAAATGACTCCAAAGCATTGAAACAATCCAAATAAGGCATGCTTATAACTCACACACTCAAGACCCACAAGCCCAAATGCAAAGAGGCTATACCAAACATGGAAAATGTGATCAAAACAACACCCAACAGACCTTAAGCGTGGTAAGACATGGCTAAGAACTTCACAAAGTTAGGCCAAAACATGAGGGCATGGTAGGCTACATGCATGATGCATTTCTAGGCCAAATAAGGGAATACAAAGCAAGTATATTAAGCATGTAAGGGGTCATTAATCCGACCAAAAAAAGAGGCATAATATGACCCAAAAACACCCAAAAAACTCTGAAATGAGGCCAAGAACAACTAAGCATGTATGCTACCATATGAGCCAAGAATATGCAAAAATGAAACACAAAGGGGAAAGGGGTGTCCCTCCCCTATTCAAAACCTCAAACCTCCTTCCTCACCACTAAAAATCCACTGGATTTCAGTGGTGAGAAGGCTAACACACAAAGATAAATAAAGCTCAAAGAAAAAGCACTAAAAGAGGCCAAATGGGGCCTAAGAGGGGGAGGTCGACCCCAAGCAATAAAATACCCTTAATGAAAGATCTAAAGCATGAGAATACAAGACTTTTTGTAGTTATACACAAAGCTTAAATCAACATGCAAGACAGGTCAAAAGTCAATGCAAGATTTGGGAAACTAAAGTAAAGAGTTTACCCTTGAAGAACCTTTGATGAACAGCAAGATCAGCCCTCTTCTTTTGATCAAAATCAGTTCAAAAACTCAAGAACAAACCCTCAAAGCCCCTCAAGGTCGAAGTAAGGTGTGATGGTGTGTGTCTTAGTGCAAAACTAAGGTAAAAATGCACTTTTAGGCTCCCAAACACACACTAAGGATGAGAGAGACGGAAATATCTAGAGAGAGGATGATATATCAGATATATATATATATATATATATGTATTCTAGGTCTGGAGTTGTTCAACCTTTGACAATGGAGGAGAAGAGGGCTTTATATAGGCAAAGGAAATGTTTGAAGCTTCTCCAAGAAGCCAAACAAGAAAGGGTCAAAGGGGGCAAAGGAGGGGGCTTCCTGAGGAAGCTTTGACAGCTGGGAAGCTTCTTGAGGAAGCTTTGACAAAGGGTCAAGCTTCCTCAAGAAGCTTTGACCAAAAGGGTGCAAAAGGGGCAAAACAACCACACTATGCACGGGGAAGAGTGTTGGTGCATTCCAGCTGGCACAGCTGGCATGCACCATGCCTGAAGGGTGCAAAAGGTGCATACCGGCCAGCAAAATAGGTCACCGGCCAAAAAAAGTGCCGGCCGGCCACATAATGTGCCGAACGGCCATTGGTATCAGGAAACCATAGCCGGTGGCAACAATGAATGGCCAGTGATGAACAGGGGTGGCCGGTGGGGTGCGAGGATGGCCAACAAGCCATTCCCTGCCCCCAAAGCAAAAGCTCAAGCATTTGGTGCAAAACCAAACACAAAACAAGCGAGTTGAGAGATCCTGAGGCAAGGCGAGCAACCGAGGCCTCTGGGAACTCAAAACGAACACGAACATGGATGATTACTGAGTGTTCAAACGGTGACGTCCAAGTCTTTGGTAGGTGTATAACCTAGACCAAATGTATGGAGATTGTGTGGCACTTCGGCCAATGTAGCGACACCCTTCAGGCCACTCCTTCCTAATCCCATCCCGGGCACATGTTGAAGCTTGTTCATAAGGCAAATAGATTACGCACTGACATACAGTCCCTCATCAACAGCTAGAAGATCTTGTACTACCTGAGCCTCAGCCTAGGTGAACCCAGACAGGAAGACATCCTCCTTGCCATGTGTAATTTCCAAGATTGGCATACTAACCTCTGGCAGCGGATGTATGGAAGAGTTGTCAAAAACAATTGCTACCCTCTTTCTATGGGGGTATTTCAACATCTGGTGTAAAATGGAAGAGACAGCCTTCACTTGGTGCAGCCACAGCCGTCCAAGGAGTAAGTTAAAGGTGGTTGGAACATCCAGAACATGAAATTCGATATCCTATTAGGCCAGGCCAACCTGAGTTCTAATCCGCACTGTCCCCATCACCTCCCAACTGGTGTTGTCGTAAGCCTGTATTACCTGGGCTGTTGGTGCGAAATCTGCGGGCTTTAACTCGATAGCGTAGGCTGTACACGATGGACACACATTTATGGCAGATCCCGTATCAACTAAGAAAACTGGTATCCACTTATCCTTACACTCCACAGAGATGTATAACGGCTTGTTATGTTCGGAGCCCTCAGGTGGTAATTCTTTATCTGTGAATGTCAGAGTCGGTGAAGCGCCACCTGGGAACACCAATCCCACCAACTGTTCGGAGGTTGTATCAATAGAAAGCTTAACCTTGTCTATTTCCAATAGGACAGCTTGTCTATGCACCCGCGATGCCATGAGCAGTCCCTAGATGGAGATGTCTGCTTGAATCTTTTTTAGCTGCTTCAGTACAGCTTCCTCCTCTAACAGTTTGTCCTTCTGCTTCTCAGCTTCCTTGTCTTTCCCAGATGCCTCTGGCTAGTCCAGGTGTGGGGGTTTAAAATACCGCCCACTCCGGGTCATGTGGTCGACTTCTTCGGTGTACCACGTATCATCCGGGAGATTTTTTCTCCAGTCCTCATCCATATGGGCCAGACGCAAATCATTGTCTTCCTACTACATGCCCTCAGTAACCGACAAATAATTGTCCAGTTCTGCTGTAGTTGTTTCCGTGCTCATAACACATTTCGTCCCCGCAGGGGCCTTGGCTTTTCTAGCCCTCTTATTAGTCTCGATCCTCTCTTGTTCAAACCGCTTCAATGCGGCCTCTTGTTCTGTGTCTACTGTACAAATGCTGCTCAATTCCCGAGCACAATTCTTCATATTGGTGCTCTCCAGTAATTTCTCCACATTGTCGACCGTTTTGGCCATTACAGATGTTCCTGTTTCTGATTGTCCCTGTTTCGGCTGTGACCCCTCATCAATATCTGGCTCATCACTAAGCCACCTTGTAGTGTCTGTTGATCTATTCATTTCAAACCAGTTGACGCTCACATCCCCCGGATCCTACTCATCAAAGAATTGTAGATTAGCAATGTCCTCTTTAAGCTCTGTTATATCATCCAACCCCTGACTTGGGCCGTCTTCCCGGACTACACTCACCTCAGTTTCTCCCGGCAATTCTACCCTCAGCTTGACCTGATCAGCTGGCGCAATAAAGCGGCAAGGGTTGTATGCTTCCTCAGTTAAGCTTATAGAGCCCTCAAGCGTTCCCTCTTCTATCATAGCCACCACCATGGGTTCAAGTTGGGATATTGACGTGCTCATCATGCATAAGTCTGTGCATTCCGGGATGAACAACGCCGGCTTAGGTAGGTGGGAGAGAGTGATGTATATGTTGGGGTCGTACAGGATGGCCATTGTTTGAACCAGGTTTACTTGCCTGGATGGAGGAGGGGGTTGGTTATGTGGTGGGAGGGGGTTTGTAGTGACATTTGGCTTCTCGGGGGACACTATCCCTTTATTGTCAATGAGATCTTGAATCTCATAACGAAGTCTGAAGCATTGGTTAGTATCATGCCCATGCTGTTGATGGAAGGCATAATACTTGGCTGGGTTGTGTGTAGGAGGGAGGGGATTTGGCAATGGACGTGGCTCCAAGGGCTTCAGATGCCCTTTTCTCATCAGAACCCCCAGGGCTTTAGATAGAGACATGTAAAGTGGGGTGAAAACCCTCTGGCCCCGGGGTGGGTATTTTGCAGGTTGGGAGGTGGCTCCAGATGAACCGGTAAAGGGTGTGCTGTTTTTGAGGTGGTGGTGACCATGTCCACGTTAGAAGTCCTCGCAGCCGCATTGTTACTTGTAGCTGCATTCGAACTGCGGGTAAAGGCCCTCTTGGGCTACTCTCTCTCCTGGTCAATCAGACCCTGCTTCATAGTGTCTTCTATTTGTACCCCAATCTCGTGAAGATCAGCAAAGGTGGGGAGAGGTAAGACGATCATCTTCTGCAGTAGCTTCGGTTGCAGATTCCGCACGACCATCCTTATTTGGTCTTTCTCAGCTGGCCTGGTGGTCATTATGGAGTCCTTAGCCCTCCACCGGGTAACAAAGTCAAAGAAGCCCTCATTCGACTCTTGCTTAGTTGCCTCGAGATCACGAGTTATGACCTCGATTTGAGTATTGTAAGAATATTGGGCGATGAAAGCCTTGGCCATTTCCTCCTAACTCCTCTTCACTGAATCCTCTAGTTTGGTATACCAGATGGCCGCAATACCCGACAGGGTTCGACCAAAGAGGGATAGCTTCTGTATTTTAGTCAAGCCCATCGGGCGTAGAATATCTGAAAATAGCCTCAAATGGGCCATAAGATCGGCCGAGTCGTCGAAGCGGTCTATGTGAGGCATTTCAAATCTATTCGGCAATGTCACCGCCGAATCTGTGTAGCCGTCCTCTATGTCTGGGATCGAGTTAACTCCCTGAGCTCGCTTAAACAGCTTCTCGAGCTTGCTCACTTTCAAAGTAGTTGGGTCGACCTCAAACTCGAACGGTGTGTCCATTGGGTAGGCCGGTGCTTTTGAAATCTGAGGTGGGACTGGCCCTGTTGAGATGTTCGTATTCTCCTGGACAGTTGCTGTATCCCCGAGTATTGGAACCCTAGGTGGGGGTGGGTGCGAAGCAGACGCTACTACTTGTTGTGGTTGTGGTTGTTATTGTAGTTGAAGCCTAGAAATCAGCTTAGCTTGTTGGGCTATAACCTCTGTTTGACGAGCAGTGACCTCCGCTTGGTGAGCAGCATCCCGTTGCATGGCCTTGATAGTCTGTTAGAGTTGACGTATCATTTCTTCCATACTGACTGAGAGATACTGATCTGTCTGACCCGGTGTAGACTCTGAAGTGGAAGCAGAAAACTGATTTTCGCTGAGCACAGGTGACTGATGAACTGGTGAATTATGCTGAACTCTCCTCCGTCTCGTAACTGGGGGAAGCGAAATAAACATTGGCTGTCCTCTCACAAGATCCCCAGATCGATAAAGCCTCCTTACTTGGGTCCAGAGTGCTTGGGGGGTAATTACCTCGTCAGAAACAATGATGAAAATACTACCTTGCAAAATAGAAAATAAAGCAAGACACAAAAAAAATCAGAAAAATGTACAGCACCTCAGTTTAGATAGAGACAACACACAGTTGAAATCATAAGTTGGACTATCTGTACGGAAACACTGATTTCTGCCCCCCAAATTTTCTGCCACAATACTGATACCCTCAAACACTAATGTCCTCAGACTGATACCCAGACTTGCAACTGATACATACATTATCTGCAGAGACACACCCTAACAGCACATATCAAGCAAGTGAGAGCCAAAACACCCCTATGGTGGGGTAGGGTTTCCTTGTCCTAGTTTCGTTAGGAGCTAGGGTTTCACTACGCACGGATGCGATTTCAAACCATCCTACATTCGAATCAGCAACCTGTCCTAGTTTGGAACAGTCTCTAAGGCTTCCGATATGCAACTAGGTCAAATGGTCAAAAAGGGTGCCTCAGCAAGACCACCTAATATACCTCTCGCTCCTAACACCGAGAAGTGAAAGAAGGATCAAACGGTACAGCGGTGATCCAGATCCGAGGTTTGTGTTCCCATCATAGCAGAGCCCCGTAACCGGTCAGCCTTGTGGCACGCTTTTCTAAGCAAGCCTCCGGCAAATTGTTCAGGAATAGCATATGGCAAACACTGTGACTTAGGCGCATCTATGCAAATGCAATGCAAAGAAACACATAAATGCGAATAAAACATCATATCATGAGTTCGAGTCAAGTACTCTAAATCCCCAGCAGAGTCACCAAAAACTGTCGACTCGACTTTCTTCGTGCGCCCCCCTTTCAGAGGAGGCGCGAATTGGTCTTACTACAGTTCAGACTCCTGCCATGGTTCTGAATCTAATCTCACAAAGTGCAATGTGAGACTGATAAACACCAAAGAGTCCAATTTGGCAAATCGTTTTGGAAAATCAATTTTGAATAAAAAGTGCCAAACATGGACTGTTTTGCCAGATTACAGAGTCGCCACCTAAATATTTTATTTTTGGAAAATTTAGGAAACCCTGACTCGTGCCAAAGGCCACGTGTCCGTTATCACCAAAGTTGCCTCGGCTCAGGAACTTGGGTACGAGAGGTGAGGGTCCTGAAATGAGTACCCCCGTTCGCCTGATCAAAGATCAACCTCTACTAAGCATGATATGTTGTTTTATAAACACATGTGTTCTTATTCTGATTATTAGCTAACTTTACTATGTGACGCACACATTCAAGTATAGACTCAATCACGAGAATTGGAACAAAACGACTTATGTTTGTTTTCGAAAATGGTTTGAAAGTGCCACTCGCAAGTGGGCTAAAACGCGGATTTGCCACCCTTAAGTGGGCTTAAAAACATGATTTTGCCACTTCGCAAAGTGGGCTTAAAATTCACAATCATAAAATTGTTCCAATTCAGGCGACCAAGCCTCCACCCATAGGCATTCATGCAGTTAAGCATTTAAGCAAATAGCCTCATGGCAAGCATGCGATCATGGCAACACTCACACTCATGCAAATATGCTAAAGCGTAACACTTACAGTGTACTCCAAGCCAAAACAAAAGCCAGTTAGAAACAATGCATGATCCTAACTATGTTAAAATGCCTAATGCAACACATGCAAAAGTGCAATTAAATAGGCTTGGCTATCTATGATGGCATACGAATGCAACAATTTGATAATATGCTTTTAAACACGTATTCAAATAGGTATTGAAATACAATGCAGTTTGAATGATGCGCTGAGCCCGGTGCATGTAAGACAAATGAATGATGCATGCATGCAAGCATAATGTGTGTTAATTGAAACATGCCCTAAAACTAACCATCGAAAGTGGTTAAGTAAAAGGGAGAAAGAAGTGGGGTTGGAAGACATGCACACACATGCGCACGCTTATTACAACATTACACCCTCGCGAAGGAAGGTCCGAATAAATAAGCTAACTAGCTACGCTAATTAAGCTAATTATAAATCAAAACTAATTAACTATTCTAAGCTAATTAATTATAACACAATTGAATTAGAATAACTAGCTACAACTAATTAAAATATTACAACGCTTGACTCAAATAATTAGCTACAACTAACTATTAAAGCGATAAAGTGGCCTCGCGGGCGAGGGAAATATGCATGCTCGGTTGGCGTCCGCTCGGAAATCTATTGCTTTGCCATCAATTTCCTCTGTTTGCACTTGCCTTGGTTTCTGAACATTGAACCAACCTCCACACTGTTTCTACTCTAAAACAGGATCATTTCTGCACAAAAATGGACTGGTGGCTGGTCGGCCACAAAAAGTGGCTGCCAGCCACCTTAACTGGCCGGTCGGCCACCTGCTTTCCCAGACTTCTGGTTTTGCTGCAGCAGAGAACAACAGAGGCACAACAATGTATTTGCATGGAAATGTGTGTACTGCCACACTCCTCATCATTTCTCAAGCTCAAAGGAGTGTGGTACTTGACTCTCAAGCCACCAACCAAGCATCTCAATGCATGATGGCCCAAAAACCAAACTTGTACAAGCTTAGTGAATGCACAAACAATACATAAAGAGCCTCCACCCCATCATGCATGATCAAGGGTGTTGGCGACCAAGAAATGTGACATGTTTCATTACTTCGAGTATGAAACGTCTCGCATTTCTTGTGTTTGGATTAACGTCCGATCCAAACACATGCAATGCAACACAAATGCTTATCTTGCATATGTTTTACTTGGTCCATTTCTTGTTTACACATTTTAACTTACCAATTAGTCCTTTAACCAGTTAAGTCCAATGTGAAAAGTCCTCTAATTGGAGAGATGGTCTAAGCCACAAGTGTTTTGAGTATGAAAGAGGTCTCATGCTGTTGGTTAGTAAAAACCCCCAATAAAGGGTTAAAACCATTAGGCATGAGAACCTCAAATTCACACTCAAGCCAACAAGAGGCTCAAGAGCACTTTCAAAAGTGAATTAAAAAGTGAAGAATGGAGGGAGGTGGCAGACTTTCAGTGCTGAAATGGCATGCCAAAGATACTAAATCATGCACTCAACATATGCACAACATGTTAATAGCCAAAGGCATGAAAGCTAGTGAAGTGTATTACACTAGAAGTATGCAATATCAAGTTCAAACAACCAAACCAGCTATGGACAGACCTAAAACATGCCAAATCAGTGGCCTAAACAGGTTGAAATTAAGGCACAAAAGAGTAGAAGATCATGTGCACATGTTGGCTCGCAAGCAAGGCATAAGGCACAACTCTCAAAAGCCATTAAAGAGTGAGATATGTGAGAGTGTGACAGAGATATATGCTCTGAAATCACATGCTAAATGATGCCATATCATGCAAACATCACAAATAAGGCATGCTAGAGGACCTAAAACACAAAGCTAGTAAAGGCCAACTACACTACAGCTATACAAAGCAAAGCATATATGACCAAGACCACCCAAAACAAAGCTAAAGCATAGCAAATCAGTAGCAAAAATGTGCTGGAGTTAAGCTAACATAAGCTAGAATGATAAATTAACTCATTAGGCATTCAAGGCTAGTAAGCATGATTGCACTACAAGTACAAAAGGCAAGCAAGAATTGACCCAACCAGCCAAAAACAGAGTTAAGGTAGGTCAAAATAAAGCCTAAAACATGCTTGAACTAAGCTTCAAAAAGGTAGAAATAGAAGCTCACTTATTAGGCCATCAACATATGCAAACAAAACATAAGGAGGGGAGGCCACCCCCTCCTATTTGGGACCTCAAAACCAACTTTTCACCACTAAAATTCCCCTAGAATTCAGTGGTTAAAAGGCCAAAAAGAGTTGTTTTAAAGGCTTTAAAAGATGGCACAAAGCTTAACAAATAGACTACAAAAGAGGGTGGACCACCCCTAACTCCAAAAAGGCCTCAAACTACCATTTTTAACACTTAAAAATAGAGGCTTTTGTAGTTGACAACTAGGCCAAAAACATCATGCAAAGGTGGCCAAACTAGTGTACAAAAACTAGCTTAAAAGGGGTAAATGTTTACCTTTGAAGCACAGCAGCAAAACAGCTACAACTCTGAGCTAAAACAAACTTTTAGAGCCCAAACAAAACCTTCAAGAACCTCAGCTCCATGGTGGTGGTGTTTGGCTAAGGGTCTTAGTGCAAAAATACAAAGAAAACTCATTTTCAAACATAATATAGAAAGAGAGAGAGAGAGAGAGAGAGAGATTTTGCTCCTCAAAATTCTGAACCCTCAAAAACAGAGAGGGACCTCCCTTTATATAGAAATACAAGCCTAAGGCTTGTTTCCATCCCTCCATACACGTGTATGGATGATGGCTTCAGTGATCAACAACTGGCATAGCTGGTACACAAAATATCTTAAAAAGGAGAAAATTGGCCGTCGGCCACCTTCCCTAGCCGACCGACCACTTCAAGTGGCCTACAAAGAGGAAAAGTGGCCGGCAATAGCCAAAAGTGGCCGGCAAGGCCCTTCTCCCCTCCAGGCAAGAGGCACCAAGGTTTGGCCAAAAAACAAGGCCAAAACACAGAGGGTTTAGAGACTCAAAGACAAGGCGCTCAGCCGAGACCTTCGGGCGCTCAAAACAAGCACAAACATGCGCAATCATCGAGTGCACAAAAAATGACATCAAAGTCTTAAGGTCGGTCAAAAATGGGGTGTCTACACCATCAAGTCCATGATCACCGGCGAGCTGAGCGATTCTCAGCCAGCAAAAACGGTAGGGGGCTGTCTTCCCAGCAGGTTGCTCGTGAATCTGGTCTGGTACTGTTCTTGCTAATGAATAGGGTGCTGGCTGGTCAAAGAAGAGGCAGAGGCGGACATTGACTGAGCAAACATTGGTCGATGAAGATTCCATTAAGCTTCCTTCTGCTGATCAGGGGGAGCAGACTGAACAAACCCTGGCCGAGCAATCCGATCGCTCCTTTGCCACTCTAATCTGGTTGCCCGAGCTGAAGCACAAAGGCCGAGCAGTGACCACGACTGATTCGGTCTACGCCAACAAGGATTACTCTCTTGGTTTCAACATGACCAAGGGTCTGCTCCTGCCGGCAGATATGAAAAAACATGAAGAGCTTTCCGACCCGAAGGTCCTTAGATCAGCTGCCAAGTCCATTGTGCTGGTAGGTAAATGAATCACTTTGTTTTAAGTTATTGCTTGGTTTCAACATATTGATTTCATCTTTGTTGCAGGCCGCGCAAAAAAATTACTTGGCCCACGAGCGCATGATTTCTGTGCGACAAAGTGTGCAGGAAGCCATTGCCGACAACAAGGCCAAGACTACCGTGTTGGGGAAATTAAAGTCCACTCATGAGGCGGCACTAGCCGAGCGAGATCAGTTGGCCGAGAAACTAGCGCAAGCCGAGGAGGACAAACAAAAAGTTGTCCAAGCCAAGAAAGAGAGATATCTGGCTGAGCTGTGCAAGCTCCGCGTTGCTCATGTAGCCGAGTTAAAGAAGCAAGTCGACGATGCAGAAGACCACGGCTATGCGGAGGGAGAGAAAGTTTATGAACGACAAGTGGAGGGAACGAAGGACATCTTCTTTCATGGAAAACCACCGCAAAGCAACTTGGCCACGGGCCTGATTCTAATTTCTTTAAGAATTCCCCACTTACCTTCATCCCGCCGCACATAAAAGCCTACGCCGTAACCGTCCAGCAGAAAATGATTGAGGGGGCGACTGCGCCTGCCGTGACCGAGGCAACAACCCTTCCACAGACTAAAAAGATTACTTTGCCAGTCATTGTGGAGGGCAGTGGCCAGGCTGAGCAAAATACTAGTTTGGGCCTCAGTGCGGGAGAAGAAACCATGCCAAATATGACTGATGAGGTCCCAGCCGACCTGGAGAATGCTGTGGATGTAGATTAGGGCATAGTTAGACTCCTTTTTTGCTGTATTTTTTTTTTTTTTTTTGTGTTGTAACCGGGCTATAGACCCTACTTTTGTAACTGAGGTACATTATGAATAAAAATTGCTCAACTTTTTGCTAGCCTCATGTATTTATCTTCTTTGATTTCATTTCTTCGTTTGAATGAATGTAATCATATCTTGTATAATGGCTGAGATAAAATTGCTCGGTTTAGCTTGGTCATGTTAAATTTTCACAAATGTGAAGTGTACTTGGACATGCTAAGCTAATTTCCGCTTAGACAGTACAAACATAAAACAACTTTGCACTTAATAGGCTTAGCCAGTTGAAATATGGGGAAGCAGAACGTCCCCCCGAGCAGATATCATCTCGGCAAAAAAAGTAATAAGTTGGCTTTGAAATTGAATCAGTTCGCCCCCTCCCCCGTTGAGCAAAATCAGCTCGAGGTAACGAGCAAAGTCAGCTTGGTTTCAAATCAAAAGTTGGACAGAACACCAAACTTTCTCGCCGGTTAACCAAAATCAGCTCGAGGGAGGTGAGCAAAATTAGCTCGAATTCTATGGTCAAAATTAGGGATAACACCAATTTCCCTTTCAGCGCGCAAGATCAACTCAGCAAAGGATGAGCAAAATCAGCTCAGAACAAGCGATCACAATTGGGGATAACACCAACTGTTAGCACAGCAGGCAAAGTTAGCCTGGATTGAGCAAAGTCAGCTCGGTCTTATACCTTCAGCTGGTCTTAACTTTCTGCACGGTGCACCATTGCAACTAAGGCTGAATTGCCCCAAGACTCAGTAGCTTAACGCAACAATTTAATACAGGAAGGGGGGAAGGATAAGCATAAGCACATAATACAGGAGAAACAAGTGGCTTTTTTCCATTGCTCGTCAAACATTACATATAATACCAGCAGGCTAAGTTTGAATAAAGGAAAAAGAATTACATTTTAGAAGTAATATAGTTTGAGGTTGGCCGTATTCCATGGTCTTGAGATGACTTTGTTATCCAAGTCCTCCAGATGGTATGCCCCTTTGCCAGCCAGACCGATTATCTTGTACGACCCTTCCCAATTTGCACCCAATTTGCCCTCTTCAAGGACCAGTGTGTTGCATATTACTTTCCTCAAGACCCAGTCCCCAACTTTGAACAAACGTGGATGCACGGACTTATTGTATTTCTTGGAGAGCTCTTGTTGATAGGCCGCGATGTAAATTAGCGTATTTTCTCTCCTTTCCTCAACAAGGTCCAGTTCTAGGGCACTAGCTTCACTGTTTAAGTCTGGCTCAAAGTTTTCAAATCGGATGGTTGGCATGGCGATCTCCAAGGGTATGACAAGGCGAATGGAGTTTCCCCGATTGAGCGTCTTAGGGTAGTCCAGTATACCCAGAACACGTTGGGGAGTTCCTCAACCCACCTCCCTTTGGCTTTCTCCAATTGTTTCTTCAGCCTGTCCAAGATAGTCTTGTTTGAAGCTTCAGCTTGACCATTTGATTAAGGGTAGGCCAGTGTAGAATTGTAGAACTCAATCTTTAACTCTTCGCAAAATCCGTAGAAGAGTTTTCCATCAAACTGCACACCATTATCTGAGATGAGGGCCTTTGGGACGCCAAACTAAGTAATGACATTCTGCTAGACGAACTTCTTTACATCTTTCTCCTTGATGGTAGCGAACAGCTCGGCTTCTACCTATTTGGTGAAGTAGTCAGTAGCGGCAATGAAAAATTTACAGTTACCCAGAGCGGTTGGAAGCGGGCCCACAATGTCCAGTCCTTAAAGTGCAAATGGCCAAGGACTCGTTAAGGAGAGCAACTCTCTGGTCGGCTGGTGGATCTAGTGAGCAAATTTTTGGCACTTTTCGCATTTGTGCGCATATTTCTACGTATCAGCCTACATGCACAGCTACCAATAGCCATGAGAAATTGCTCGATACGCCAGCGATTTGCCCTCAATGTGGCTACTACACATGCCTTCATGAATTTTGAAAAAGAACATTTCAACCTTGGTGGAATGGACGCATTTCATGTATGACCCAGTGAAGGAATTTTTGTACAAGGCACCAGACGGAGAAAGCCAAAACCACTCTGACTTAGCCTTTATCTTGTTGGCTTCCTTCTTTTTAGAGAGCAGGACTCTATCTTTTAGGAAGGTGATGATGGGATCCATATAGGATGGTCCCAGGTTGGAACAAAGTACTTCGGATGCCTCTAGTTCTTTAATGCTAGATGTAGACACCCCATTTTAACCGGCCCTAAGACTTGGGCATTTTCTTTTGAACACCCCATGATGAAAGTTGGAATATACTATTTTATGAATTTCTCAGCAAAAAATATCAAAAAAATTTTTTAATCCCAAACCTCACCCATGTTGGCCAAATTATTAATTTTTAGTATTTCATAATATTGTATAATTTTATGTGTTGTACATAATTTTTGATGTTTTTTTATCTAAATTGGTAGAAATAATTTTGATATTTGATAAAAAAAGAAAATGATAAAAAAATATATATATATAAAATAAAAAATAATAAAAAAGAGGATGAATGAGTGGGGGGATGGAGATAAGATTTTTGGTGAGGTTGTGTGGGGCGGTGGAGAACAATTATTTTTTTAGAAAGTGAGGGAGCATGCATGGTCAGGGGGGAAAATAATCAAAAAAGAGAAGAGAGCAGGTGAGAAGTTGGAAAATATTAAAAAGAGAGAGGGACAGAAAAGAGGGAGTGGGTGGTGTATTATTGGAGGGGAGATAATTTGAGATTGAAAAAGAAGAGAGTGGTGTTCATGAAAAAGGGGGGAGAAGTGATATTGTTTTGAGAGAGAATTTTCTAGAGAGAGATTGAGAGGGAGGGAAGTTTCACTGCAACACACACATATAACACACACTCACACACACACGGCAGAAAAACAACAAACCCAGCACACCTCTTCCTCTCGGCCAAAAAAAACCAAAACCCAGCTCGGCCTCTCTCTCTAGCACGGCACCATGCCCACGGATTGATAACACTCACACACAAGACCAACTTTTCTCTCTCTCTGAGATACACCCATTCATCTCTCTCTACACGGCAAGCTCAGAAATGAGATTCTAACCTGAAAAAGAAAGAGGGTATGAAGTCATCTTCTCACACAAACACTCTCTCGGCAGTGGGTGGAGTAAAAAAGGGATCCATACACACGCATCTATTGGCTCGCCCTTGCTGAAAATCACCGGCACTATATCTCTCTCTGCAACTCTCACGGCCGAGTCTCTCTCGGCAACACCGAACTGATTTCAACACTGATTCTCTCTCTGAAGCGATGTGAGGTCTGTAGAGAAACCTGCAACAGATACAATTACCAATGTTCTCCATGCGAATTCAGTTTTGACGTGAAGTGTGCTTCGATGGTGTATAGTATCCAACAGAGAAAGGAGCATCGGTGAACATGCGGGGTTGCTTTCGACCTTGAGTTGAGCAAACAAAACAATACATCTCCCTCTCTCTCTCGGCTCTCTCTATGGACATACTACCATGAACACTCATCTCTCTCTCCATCTGCTTACAGACCATCCACTCTCACCACACAGCACACACTCACGACATACACACACCACTGCCATCCACACACGGCAGGCACACGAAGACATATGGATCTTTGTGTCAGTGATGAAGTTCTTTATTTTATTTTTATTTTGAGTGTTTTGTGAGGTTTTATTTTATTTTATTATTCCCCTCTCTCTCTCCTTCGGATATGTAATAATTCAGGTGTTGTAATAATTTCCCCACCCCGCTTCTTTTTATCCCATTCTTTAATCGCTTTCCCAAACTGTACATATGTATATATCTGACATGCCATGCATATCCATGCTTTACATCCATGTTCCATGCATTAAGATTTGGCTAAATTTGCATCTTTATGCTTTAATTGATTATCCCATATTTTGTGCGCTATCACATGTTTTGTAATGTTTCACATGCCATATTTTAGAAGCCGAATCTTTAGTGCATCTCACGAGTGAATTGCACTAGGATTTTGTATATAAGATCATGCATATTTTACTAACTTTGTTTTGTAGCTGTTCAAGGGACGTCGGTCAATCTGTGAGTTTTTATGCTTTAGCATTCCATTTGTGTGTGTTTTTCTTACTATGTTTAGCATCCTATCATGAGGCTAATTGCTTAATTGATATAACTGTATGAATGCCTATGGATGAAGGCTTGTTGCTTGAATTAGAATAATTCGATGAATATACGTTTAAGCCCACTTTGTAGTGGCAAATTCACAAATTTTAAGCCCACTTTGTCAAGTGGCAAATTCAAACTCTTTTTCGAAAAACAAACATGAAGTTGAATTGTTCTAATTTGAGCAAACTAGTCTACACTTATATGCTTCACATAGTAAATTTTAGAATTTACTAAAATAATCAGAACATGAACATATAAAGAAAATAAAAGTCATATCATGATTTAGTAGAGGCCGATCTTTTGATCGGGTGAGCGGGGGTGCTCATTATTGACCTTCCCCTCTCATACCTAAGGTTCCGAGCCAAGCATCCTTGGTTACGACGAACAGTGGCCTTGGCATTGAGTCATGGGTTTCCTAGTTTCCCAAAATATTAGATGGCGACTATGAGATCTGATGACGCAGTCCATTTTTGACAAAATTGCAATAAAATGGATTTTTAATAAATTTTCCAAATCTGGACTCTCATCTATGTTTCACATTGCACTCGTGAAGCTAGATCAAAGAGATCTCGGCAGTCCGAACTGTTTAACGCGCGCAGGTACCCCTCGGGCATGTTACAGTTTCTGGCGACTCCGCTGGGGATTTTATGAAACCTTGACTCGAATTCCATGATATGACTTTTATTTTCAATTATATGTTTATTGCATTGCATGCATTGGTGTACTTAAAGTCCCTGTGTTGCCCAGATGCTGGTGGGAGCACAGGCACACTTTTTGTGACACTACACCTATCTCTACGTTACTTTGGAAGCCTTGTGTTATAATCTTTTGAGATCTGAAAGTTCTCAGACTTTGAAGAGAGGCTAATATTGACTCTTCTGAGTTCCTAAGATCTTCATTGGTTATGACCCAAAGGACTCTTTGGTAACGTCACCTTGACTTTAACCCTTACAGTAGAGTCAACCTTGTACATATAGTGAGCTATAGTACCTTTCAAACTTAGGACAAGATGCTCTCCTATTTCTAGGATGTGTGATACCACTTTTCTGAATAGTGAAACCCTAGATCATTTCAAGCTAGGACAGGATAACCCTACCCTCTATAGGGGTGTTTGTTCTCTTTCCTACTATGTGTTATGTGCAATGTATTGGATCTATACAGGGGTTCTCAAATTCAAGTGAGTGGTTCAGGCATTTCAGTTTGTGGGGTTCAGTGTGTTTTTAGTGAGGGCATAATTGGAAGTTCCATTTTGTTTTTGTAATTGGGGAGTGACCACCTGTTGATTGCACGAGCTTTATTTTGAATGTTGTGGCTGGCCCACACTTTGACTAGCAAAATTGAGAATGGTTTTATTTTGAGTTCTGAACTGAGTATTGAGTCTAAGTTTGATTCCACCAAGTTTGTAAAGTTGGGATCAGACTCGAGTCAGCCTAATGAGTCAGAGTCTGTTGATTTCGATAGTGCTAACCTAGACATTTCTGTCCTGTCTAGGTCCTCTTTGTAATTTTCTTTTGAGTATGTTGTCAAAAGTTTGTTGTCATTACTGAGTCATAGTTTCTTTTCAATAAATAGAAAAACAAAAAAAAACAAAATGCCATAGAGTTTGCCTACTTCTCTGTGCCTTAATTCATCACATTGACCAAAATTTTTCAAAACTTTTTCCAAAACTCTGATAAAAACGAAGTGGAAGAATTTCCTCGGGATTTGCAAATTTTGATCAACTGAGAGGAAGAGAGGTGTGCTAAGCTTTTGATGAATAAAATCATTTTTATTAATGTGGGTACTGAGAAGGATCCTGGCTTGGTCCAAATTGGTTCTATCTTATCTTCGTAAAAGTACGAGTGATTAGTCACTTTGTGAAAAGATTTCAAAAACTGTTTTTGCGTGGTCCTACGAAGCCATGCCTGGAATTGATTATACAGCATAGGATCCCTCTTGACTCGAGGTCCAACCTCCTTAGCTCCTTAGCTTTCAAACCTTGATTCGAAGTATTCAATGATCAATCAAAGTGTAAGGCCTGCGTAGCCGAATTGGAAATAGCCCTTGAACTAGGGGCCATGATGTGATTCAAATGGAGGCAACCCTTCAACTAGGGGCAATAAGGTCGAATATGATTTAGATTGGAAATAGCCCTTGAACTAGGGGCAATGATGTGATCCAGATTAGAAACAGACCTTGAACTCAGGGCAGAGAATGTGATTTCGATTTGAAACAACCCTTGAACTAGGGGCAAAAGTGTGAGGCCTGCATAGCTGAAATAGAGGCATCCCTTGAACTAGGGGCAATAAGGTACCACCCTTGAGAGGCTCGCTGGGTTGAAAACCCGGAAGGGTGACTCAGGCAAAAGTTAGAGCACAAAAAAAAAAAAAAAGAAAAAAGAAAAAAGAAAACTTGCAAGGTTGAAAACCCGAAAGGGTGGCTTTGGCAAAAGTTAGAGCGTAAAAGGAGAGTGTCAATACCCGAGTGAACCTTAGCCAGAACTATGTAGGGCCTGGGATTCAGATTGGAAGCAACCCTTGAACTAGGGGCAAGAAGGTTGGATGTGATTTAGATTTGAAGCAGCCCTTGAACTAGAGGCAAAAGGTTGGATGTGATCAAAGAGTTAAAACTGAATCGTTTCCCAATGAAGACCGCCCAGAAAGGCCAAACCCAGAATTTGAGAGAATGAATTTTATTATTGAAGGACAGTCGAGTTCCTATCCACTACACTAGGGGCAACACTAGGGGCAAATTCAGACCCAAGTAGCCTAGTCCTTACATCATCATATCTCCTAGTCAAGTGTAGCAGTCATTATTATAGATTTTGATGGCTTAGAGATCTCATACCCAATCAACATGGACAAGCTAAACTGAAACCCTTGAGAGGCTCGTTGGGCGGAAAACCCGGAAGGGCGACCCAGGCAAAAGTTAGAGCAGAAAAACAAAAAATAAAAATAAAAATAAAAATAAAAATAAAAATAAAAATAAAAATAAAATGATGAAAAAAATGAAAAAAATAATAATAAAATGATGAAAAATGAAAAGCTCGCAAGGTTGAAAACCCGAAAAGGCGGCTTTGGCAAAAGTTAGAGCACAAAAAGAGAGTGTCAATACCCGAGTGACCCTTAGCCCGAACTACGATGGCCTGATTCCTATCTTTGGGATACGTAGGTAGCTTCATCTCGAAGTTCGGCCCTAATAATTTTTCAACTCATTCATCTCGTCCATGTTTGCTTGGTATGTCTTTAGTCGACTTGGTTGTCCTATCCGTGTTTGATTGGTGTATCTTCATTCTGCTCAGTTCAATTGGTTTGATTTAACTTGGTTTGGTTTGGTTCGGTTCGGTTTGGTTCGATTCGGTTTGGCGGTTCGGTCCGGTCCAGTTTTGCTCGACTTTATTCGGTTTGGATTGGCTCGGTTCGGTTGGCTTGGTTCAGATATCACCTTTGATTATCTGGTTTGGGACTATGCACCCCAATGGTTGATTCCATGTTAGTTGAGTAATGACCATTTGCAAAAATAGGTTTTGATTAATTTGAATGAAGTTGACTAATTTTTCTCGAAAATTGTTCTATTTTTGCGAAACTTGGACCATTCTTTAGATTTGAAAAGGAAAAATTTTCAATGCTCACAGTTTAGCTTACATGATTTGAAACAGAAAATGGAATAAGTATGCTAATCTAACTCTCATGTTGATCAAAACATGTTTACAAAAAATCAGGAGACAAAAAAAGGGTCAAGGCAATGAACTAGGGGTATAGTCGAGTTAGAGATTCTATCTTCTCCACCGCTTGAGTCAACTGTTCAGTATATATAAGTGTGTATTCATACCAATCAGGGTATTCATACCAGTCAGTGTATATAAGGGTGTTCCTTTCATACCAGTCAGTATATTTATACCAGTCGGTGTATTTATACTAGTCAGTGTATATAAGTGTGTTTGGATTAATTTGCTTCTTTTTTACAGTTCGTTAGGTCATTTGTTGATTCAGGTCAGTAAAGAGTCAATGTCTAATTCAGAGTTCAAAAATTCAATCATTCTCAAATTCAATCAAACAAAAATGTTTTCAAGTTCAAAATGATATGCCAGTCACGCCATCGATGTGTAAAAACTAAACTGATTTTATTGTAGTCAAGGGAGGACATCCCCGATCACAGAGACACAAAACAAAACCAAAAAAAAAAAAAAAAAAGAAAAAAAAAGAGAGAAAAAAAAAAAGAGAGAGAAAACAAAAAAGGAAAAAGAAAGAGAGTAGCATTTTCTTAATTTTTTTCGGCAAAAGCTCGACGACGAAGATTACAACGGGCTTCATTTGCACACAGCTTCATTGCCTAACTTTTCCATTAGCTGCCTCGCTTCATCTTTACTCCTTCGAAGCTTTTGAAGACTCTGCCTCAGCCTTGGCAGAGCTTCCAAAGGAGATTATTCCTCGCCGGCCATCAAATTGGTTGTGCGAAGAAACTCCGAATTGAGTCACGGAGGTTGTCAGTCATTTTAGCTCTTTGTTCTGCTTTTTCAGCGCACTAATTTCTACCCGAGCGTCTTTGTACATACGTTGAAGAAGGGAGAGTTGTGCATGTAACTGATGTACTTCACACGTCCTGTTCTGCAGTCAACGGGACAAGTTGGAGACCGCTGTCACGGTCTCCACACATGACCTCAGCGTATACGAGTTTGCTTCGATGTCAGACTATGCCGCCATGATTTGTTCAACTGACATTGCTGGAAAGTTGAAAACAGGAGAAGGAGGAGGAGCCTGTGGTTGAGGTTCAAGGGAGTCAGAATTGGTCATCTCTATCGTGGACTCGTTCAGGTCTGGAAAAATAGTGAGAGAACCGTGTGAAGAAGCCATGGCAAAGGAGAGTAATGCAAAAGAAAGAGGTTGCAAAGTGGTGACAGAGAAAGTTTGCAGGCTTTTGCTCTGCCTTTCTCTTTCGTAGGCCTCAACTTAAAAAGAGGATAAAGCCAAAGAAGAAGACAAAGAGAGAGGAAGGCTCAAGACGATCATTGACAATCAGGGCAAGATTGGATAGCCTGTCGATCAGGCGGTGCGATTGTTGAAATTGCGCGCCAGACACGACGCTCGAAGAAGATGAAGGAAGAGAGAGTGAGACAAAAATAGGAGAGGCGGGAGAGTTGCATATATATGTTTATATGTATTGTATATTTATGTATTATATACATTTATTCAATTATTTTTGTCATAAGAGTGACTTGGTGAAGTGGTCTAATTTGATGTTTGAAGGATGGAAGGCTGAGCCCGAGGTCAGGGGTTCGAATCCCACAACAAATGTTTCTTTTGTTTTCTTTTGGTTATATATATGTCTCGTATACCTATGTATTATATATATATATATATATATATATTTGTTTGAATTATTTGTCACAAAAGTGGCTTGGTTCAGTGGTTTGGCCCAGTGGTTGAAGAGTGAGAAGCTGAGCCTGAGGTAAGGGGTTCGAACCCCACATCGAGTGTTTCTTTTGGTTTGTTTTGATTTTGTGTATATATGTCTCATATACTTATATATATATATATATATATATATATATATTTGTTTGAATATTTTGTCACAAGAGTGGCGTAGCTTAGTGGTTGAGGACTCGGAGGCAAAACTTGAAATCAAATGTTCGAAACCCCGTATCCTCACATCCATGCATTTTGTGTTTTTCCTTTCTTTTTGTGTGTTTTGCGTACGTGTGCTAACGTCAGCAAACGAAATATGCCTTTTCAGTAACGGCATCTTCCCGTTGACGGTGGCAAACAGAATATTCTCCATCTGTGTATATATCCGTATATGTTTGTGTATAGGTCCGTATATGTCTGTGTCGTATATACCTGTATATATACTGTATATGTCTGTATATATATCTGTATATATCTGTCTGTATGTTGTCTGTATATGCATATGTGTATACCATATGTACATATATGTGTGTATTGATATGTAAATATTTGTGTATTATATTGGTTGTGTTTGCAATGAGTTCCTAGGAGACCAACTGCGACAGTGAAAACTAGAGTTCGAATGGCCAAGGCCAAGAACGCAAAAGGTTTGGAATTTCCGAGACTAAAGTCTGGTTTAAATACCCAGGGGTGTATCCCCGGCTTGAAATCTGTATGGCAGCCCCACAGGTTGAGGTAGCGTGTATGCGCCTCAATTCTGGATACTGAACCAACCTAGTCTGTCACCCCGTTGGAGAATAGGGAAAGTTGTGAATATGATCAGGAAGTAAAGTGGCATCCGTGGCCATTCAATCGGTTAAAAACAGCAAGTGTGCTTGTTGTTCTTTTTCTGGTCTAGGAGACCTTAAATCCTCTAAAGGTGCAATTCCTTTGGTGTTTGTCGTGCCTAAACGACTTTCATGGTCTAGGAGACCTTAAATCCTTTAGAGGTGCAATTCCTTTGGTGTTTGTCGTGCCCGAGCGACTTCAATCGGTCTGGTATAGTCACCTGACTATGTTTGTAATGAGTTCCTAGGAGATCAATTGAGACGGTGGAAACTAGAGTTCGAATGGCGATGCCTAGAATGCAAAAGGTTCGGGATTTCCGAGACTAAAGTCTGGTTTAAATATCCAGGGGTGTATCCCCGGCTTGGAATCTATATGGCAGCCCTATAGGTTGAGATAGCTTGTATGCGCCTCAACTCTAGAAACTAAACCAACCTAGTCTGTCACCCTGTTGGAGAATAGGGAAAGTTGCAAACATAGCTAGGTAGAAATGTGGCTTGCTTCGTGTGTTTTACACAAAGCTTGCCACCCATGCTGCCATCTTCATAGCTTTAGCATCACTCCATGACATTGCATTGCATTGCACAAATCATGAATTACCCAAATCGGCTTTGCGTAGCGTGTAAGCCCAATTATCAAAACCCAATCGGTTAACAACAGCAGGTGCGCCTGCCTGTTCATACCACCCAAAATCGGCTTCACGTAGCGTATAAGTCCAATTATCAAAATCGGTTAACAACAGCAGGTGTGCCTGTCTGTTCACACCACCCAAAATCGGCTTCATGTAGCGTATAAGTCCAATTATCAAAATCGGTTAACAACAGCAGATACGCCTGCCTGTTCACACCACCCAAATCTGCTTCGCGTAGCGTATAAGTCCAATTATCAAAATCGGTTAACAACAGCAGGTGCGCCTGTCTATTCACACCACCCAAATCAGCTCCGCGTAGCATATAAGTCCAATTATCAAACCGGCTTCGCGTAACGTATAAGTCCAATTATCAAACCGGCTTCGCGTAGCGTATAAGTCCAATTATCAAAATCGGTTAACAACAGCAGATACGCCTGCCTGTTCACACCACCCAAATCGGCTTCGCATAGCGTATAAGTCCAATTATCAAACCGGCTTCGCGTAGCGTGTAAGTCCAATTATCAAATCGGCTTCGCGTAGCGTATAAGTCCAATTATCAAACCGACTTCGCGTAGCGTATAAGTCCAATTATCAAAATTGGTTAACAACAGCAGGTGCGCCTGTCTGTTCACACCACCCAAATCGGCTTCGTGTAGCGTATAAGTCGAATTATCAAAACCCAATCGGTTAACAACAGCAGGTGCGCCTGTTTGTTCACACCACCCAAAATCGGTTAAAAACAGCAGGTGCGCCTGTCTGTTTACACCACCCCTTCTCCTCTCGCGTGAGACGCGTTAGAATGTTGATTTCACTCGGTTAAAAACAGCAGGTGCGCCTGTTGTTTACACCACCCCTCCTCCTTTCGCGTGAGATGCGGTAGATTGTTGATCCACTCGGTTAAAAACAGCAGGTGCGCCTGTCTGTTTACATCACCCCTTCTCCTCTCGCGTGAGACGCGTTAGGATGTTGATTCACTCGGTTAAAAACAGTAGGTGCGCCTGTCTGTTTACACCACCCCTTCTCCTCTCACGTGAGACGCGTTAGGTTGTTGATTTCACCCCGGTTAAAAACAGCAGGTGTGCCTGTCTGTTTACACCACCCCTTCTCCTCTCGCGTGAGACGCGTTAGGATGTTGATTCACTCGGTTAAAAATAGCAGGTGCACCTGTCTGTTTACACCACACCTTCGCCTCTCGCGTGAAACGCGTTAGGTTGTTGATTTCACCCCGGTTAAAAATAGCAAGTGCGCCTGTCGGTTTACACCACCCCTTCTCCTCTCGCGTGAGACGCGTTAGGATGTTGATTCACTCAGTTAAAAACAGCAGGTGCGCCTGTCTGTTTACACCACCCCTTCTCCTCTCGCGTGAGACGCGTTAGGATGTTGATTTCACTTGGTTAAAAACAGCAGGTGCGCTTGTATGTTTACACCACCCTTTCTCCTCTCGCGTGAGACACGTTAGGATGTTGATTCACTCGGTTAAAAACAGCAGGTACGCCTGTCTGTTTACACCACCCCTTCTCCTCTCGCGTGAGACGCGTTAGGATGTTGATTTTACTCAGTTAAAAACAGCATGTGCACCTGTTGTTTACACCACCCCTCCTCCTTTCGCGTGAGACGCGGTAGGTTGTTGATTTACTCGGTTAAAAACAACAGGTGCGCCTGTCTGTTTACACCACCCCTTCTCCTCTCATGTGAGACGCGTTAGGATGTTGATTCACTCGGTTAAAAACAGCAGGTGCACCTGTCTGTTTACACCACCCCTTCTCCTCTTGCGTGAGACACGTTAGGTTGTTGATTCACTCGGTTAAAAACAGTAGGTGCGCCTGTCTGTTTACCCCACCCCTTCTCCTCTCGCGTGAGACGCGTTAGGATGTTGATTTCACTCGGTTAAAAACAGCAAGTGCGCCTGTTGTTTACACCACCCCTCCTCCTTTCGCGTGAGATATGGTAGGTTGTTGATTTACTCGATTAAAAAATCAGGTGTGCCTGTTGTTTACACCATCTTTCCTCCTTCCACGTGAGACGCGTTAGGTTGTTGATTCACTCGGTTAAAAACATCAGGTGCGCTTGTTGTTTACACCATTTCCTCATCTCGGGTGAGACGCGTTAGGTCGTTGATTCACTCGGTTAAAAACATCAAGTGCGCCTGTTGTTTACACCATCTTTCCTCCTTTTGCGTGAGACGTGTTAGGTTGTTGATTTCTCTTGGTTGAGGTCTTCCCTCTCTTGCATGATTATAAGGTTTTCAAAAAAAATCGGCTTCGCGTAGCGTATAAATCCAGTTCTCACAATCTTCCTGTATATCATTAGCATCCTGCATATCATTAGCATCTTGCCCCTGAACTACGCTGGTTTGATTCCTTGCGAAGGGATACGTAGGCAACCTTCGGGTTCAACCACTTGCATTGCATCTTGTTTGTTTGCCCAAGTCTTACGGCCTTGTCAAAAGGGTCGTCTTTGGGCTTTGACATTTACTCACGTCATGAAATGACTTCGAGCTCTCTCAAAGAGGGGCAACTGTAGACACCCCATTTTGACCGGCCCTAAGACTTGGGAACTTTCTTTTGAACACCCCATGATGAAAGTTGGAATATACTATTTTATGAATTTTTTAGCAGAAAATATCAAAAAAAAAATTTAATCCCAAACCTCACCCATGTTGGCCAAATTATTAATTTTTAGCATTTCATAATATTGTATAATTTTATGTGTTGTACATAGTTTTTGATGTTTTTATCTAAATTGGTATAAATAATTTTGATATTTGATAAAAAAAGAAAATGATAAAAATATATATATATATATATATATAAAAAAATAAATAAAAATAATAAAAAAGAGGATGAATGAGTAGGGGGATGGAGATCAGATTTTTGGTGAGGTTGTGTCGGGCGGTGGAGAACAATTATTTTTTTAGAAAGTGAGGGAGCATGCATGGTCAGGGGGGGAAAATAATCAAAAAAGAGAAGAGAGCAGGTGAGAAGTTGGAAAATATTAAAAAGAGAGAGGGACAGAAAAGAGGGAGTGGGTGGTGTATTATTGGAGGGGAGATAATTTGAGATTGAAAAAGAAGAGAATGGTGTTCATGAAAAAGGGGGGAGAAGTGATATTGTTTTGAGAGAGAATTTTCTAGAGAGAGATTGAGAGGGAGGGAAGTTTCACTGCAACACACACATATAACACACACTCACACACACACGGCAGAAAAACAACAAACCCAGCACACCTCTTCCTCTCGGCCAAAAAAAACCAAAACCCAGCTCGGCCTCTCTCTCTAGCACGGCACCATGCCCACGGATTGATAACACTCACACACAAGACCAACTTTTCTCTCTCTCTGAGATACACCCATTCATCTCTCTCTACACGGCAAGCTCAGAAATGAGATTCTAACCTGAAAAAGAAAGAGGGTATGAAGTCATCTTCTCACACAAACACTCTCTCGGCAGTGGGTGGAGTAAAAAAGGGATCCATACACACGCATCTATTGGCTCGCCCTTGCTGAAAATCACCGGCACTATATCTCTCTCTGCAACTCTCACGGCCGAGTCTCTCTCGGCAACACCGAACTGATTTCAACACTGATTCTCTCTCTGAAGCGATGTGAGGTCTGTAGAGAAACCTGCAACAAATACAATTACCAATGTTCTCCATGCGAATTCAGTTTTGACGTGAAATGTGCTTCGATGGCGTATAGTATCCAACAGAGGAAGGAGCATCGGTGAACATGTGGGGTGGCTTTCGACCTTGAGCTGAGCAAACAAAACAATATATCTCCCTCTCTCTCTCGGCTCTCTCTATGGACATACTACCATGAACACTCATCTCTCCCTCCATCCGCTAACAGACCATCCACTCTCACCACATAGCACACACTCACGGCATACACACACCACTGCCATCCACACACGGCAGGCACACCCATGCACACACGCGCACGCACACTGCACACACTCACAACATACACACACCACTGCCATCCACACGCGGCACATGGATACATTCTCTCTCTCTCTCTCTAAAACAGATACACACATGGGCTGCCTCTTGGCTCTCTCTCTGACCCTCTCTCTCAACTGTATTGTCCTTCCATAACCTCCATTAGAGTCTGTCACTTTCTCGCGAGCAACCATGAATGTTCATGCATGTGTGATGCAATTTGTTGATGCATGCTCATGCATGCGTGGGTTATTATTTGAAAGGAAAAGAAGCATGTGGGTCTAGTTGTTGAACTGCCGTGGGTTTAGTTTTTAATGGTTTACGATTTATATGGGCTGAGGTTTGTGCATATCATAATATATGCTGTTGAATTGCAAAGGGGTGAATGGGCCCACGATAATTTTGTTAAACTATGGGCTGGTATTGAGTTTGGTTAAGTGAATGCACATGAGCAGATTATTTGAATTCAAGCAAATTCTTTGCTATGCCACGTGTTAGAATTATAATGCGATGATGCTCAGTGAGGTGGGCCCTCCATTGAAGATGAATTGACATGGGCTGAGGTGTGCAGGCCTAAGAGATTGAAGATATATGGATCTTTGTGTTAGTGATGAAGTTCTTTATTTTATTTTTATTTTGAGTGTTTTGTGAGGTTTTATTTTATTTTATTATTCCCCTCTCTCTCTCCTTCGGATATGTAATAATTCAGGTGTTGTAATAATTTCCCCACCCCGCTTCTTTTTATCCAGTTCTTTAATCGCTTTCCCTAACTGTACATATGTATATATCTGACATGCCATGCATATCCATACTTTACATCCATGTTCCATGAATTAAGATTTGGCTAAATTTGCATCTTTATGCTTTAATTGATTATCCTATTTTTTGTGCGCTATCGCATGTTTTGTAATGTTTCACATGCCATATTTTAGAAGCCGAATCTTTAGTGCATTTCATGAGTGAATTGCATTAGGATTTTGTATATAAGATCATGCATATTTTACTAACTTTGTTTTGTAGCTATTCGAGGGACGTCGGTCAATCTGTGAGTTTTTATGCTTTAGTATCCCATTTGTGTGTGTTTTTCTTACTATGTTTAGCATCCTACCATGAGGTTAATTGCTTAATTGATATAACTGTATGAATGCCTGTGGATGAAGGCTTGTTGCTTGAATTAGAATAATTCGATGAATATACGTTTAAGCCCACTTTGTAGTGGCAAATTCACAAATTTTAAGCCCACTTTGTCAAGTGGCAAATTCAAACTCCTTTTCGAAAAACAAACATGAAGTTGAATTGTTCCAATTTGAGCAAACTAGTCTATACTTGTATGCTTCACATAGTAAATTTTAGGATTTACTAAAATAATCAGAACATGAACATATAAAGAAAATAAAAGTCATATCATGGTTTAGTAGAGGCCGATTTTTTGATCGGGTGAGTGGGGGTGCTCATTATTGACCTTCCCCTCTGATACCTAAGGTTCCGTGCCAAGCATCCTTGGTTACGACAAACAGTGGCCTTGGCACTAAGTCATGGGTTTCCTAATTTCCCAAAATATTAGGTGGCGACTCTGAGATCTGATGACGCAGTCCATTTTTGACAAAATTGCATTAAAATGGATTTTTAATAAAAGTTGCAAAATCTGGACTCTCATCTAAGTTTCACATTGCACTCGTGAGGCTAGATCAAAGAGATCTCAAGAGTCCGAACTGTTTAACGCGCGTGGGTACCCCTTGGGCATGTTACACTAGGCCGGGGTAAAAACTCGATCATCTACTCCATTCTTATAGCGGCAAATTTTTTGATCCCAACGCATACCAACGCTTGATACTTGGCCATCCTTTCATCCTTGGCCTCATATTATCCAGAGACCTGATTGACCACCAGTTTGAAGTCGCTGAATACCATAAGCTTTGTTGCTTTCATTCGCAGAACGCTCTTTAGTCCAGCGAGGATGGCTTCATGCTCTACCTCATTGTTGGATGCTAGGAACCCAAGCGTGATATCATGCTCAATGGTTAGACCGTCTGACGAAGTTACACAACCCCAAGCCCGGTACTATGTCTATTGGAGGCTTCATCAACGAAGAGCTTCCACATCTCGCCAATGAAAAATTTCCAGCAGTCAGATGGGTTCTGAGAGTTTCTTAAGGCACAGGTCAGCTCTAGATGGTCATCTAGCTTGTCGTTCAGTAGATTGGCCGGCTTTTCCTCTGCTCGCTCAAGACTGTCTCGCGTTTCTATTTGCTTGTACCTCACCTTTTTTTTGCAGCATTAAAACCGATGGTTGTGCCAAATCCACACTAGCCAAATCAATAGGACAAACAGGGTGAGTGTCAAGGGAAAATTCCGCCATAAAGTTGGCCAAGGCTTGTGCCTTGATGGCTGTTCGCAGCTGAAACTTGATGTCGTATTACCCCAACTCTACCGCCCATATCAAAGTTCTGCCTGTGAAATCCACCTTCTCAAAGAGCACCTTGAGTAGAAATTCGGTTAGCACTACTATTGTATGGGCATGGAAATAGTGTGCCAACTTTCTAGAGGCCATCATGAGAGCTAGAGTTAATTTTTCAAGTGGTAGATATCTCGACTCGGCTGGGAGCAATGTTTTGCTGACATAGAAAATAGGAAGGTGTTGAATCCCCTTGGCTTAGACGAGCACCACACTTACCGCGTGCTGAGAAACGACCAAGTATAGATAGAGCTCTTCACCTTGTTGTGGAGTAACCAGGATTGAGGCGGAAGAGAGATATGCCTTTAGGCCCGTCAAAATGAAGTTGCATTCTTTATCCCAGGAGAACTTGGCTTTCAAAGTCTTGAAAAACGGCCTGCAACGATCTAATGACCGGCTGATAAATCTGTTCAGCACAGTTGCCATTCCAGCAAGATATTGCACATCCTTTGTGTGGAATTTGGTCGTTTCAACTCCAAGATTGCCTTGATCTGTGAAAGATCAACTTCAATTCCTCGGTTGGTGACCAAAAAGCCTAGAAATTTTCCAGTTCCTACTCCGAAAGCACACTTGGACGCATTTAAACGCAGTCTATAGCGTTTGAGTATAGCAAACATCTCAGCTAGGTCGGCGAGATACTAGAACTCATCTTTTCTCTTCACTACCATATCATTAATATAGGCCTCCATAGTGCGGCCAAGAAAGTAGGCAAACATTTTGGTCACCATTCTTTGAAAGGTTGCCCTGGCGATTTTGAGGCCAAAAGGCATAACCTTGTAGTAGTACAAGCCTCTTGGCATGGTGAAAGATGTGATCTCTCTATCTGGCTCGTACATGGCTATCTGGTGGTAGCTGCAGTATGCATCTAGGAAGCTAAACCTCCGGTGACCAGCTGTAAGATCCACTAGTTGATCAATCCTTGGGAGTAGAAAGCTATCCTTCAGGCTGGCACAGTTGACTGTCTTGTAATCGACACATAACCGCCATTTTCTATTCTTCTTCGGCACTACCATCGTGTTAAAGATTCATCTGGGGTGTTGCACTTCTTCAATTGCCTCAGTCTCTAGCAAGTTTTTGACCTCCTTTGCCACTACCTCAGCATGGTGTAAAGTTGAACGCCGAGTTCTCTAGATGACTGGCTAAGCGTTTGGAAAGACATTCAACTGATGGAAAATGAAGTTTGGATCGACGATAGGCATATCATAAGGTGTCCACGCAAAGACCTCAATATTGGAAACCAGAAAGTTGATGTAGTTCAACCGTACGGTGCTAGACAATGACAAGCCCAAGAGAAAGAATTTGCTCGAATCATTCTCATCAATCCAAACTTCCGTCAAGTCTTCAACTGAATTTTTTTCGGCTTTTCTTCCCATATCTTCCAGGACCTCCTTGCCTTCTAGTCCTTCTATCATCTGTACAAAACCTTTCACTGCCCGGCTACCATTAACCGCGACGAAACATTGTTTTGACATGACTTGGTCTCCCCAGACTTCTTCAATTTGCCTAGTCGGGCCAGGAAAGAGCATGACTTGGTGATAAGTGGAAGCCACTGCTTATATGGCATGCAACCAACCCCTTCCTAATATCAAGTTGTAGGTAGATGGGACCTTTAGTACCCATAACTCAACCTGCTTTGTGATGGACCCCACTTTGACCGACAATATGATCTTCCCAATCGGCCATTCCGGTTGTGAGTTAAAGCCGACCAAAGGAGAAGTTGCTGGAGCCAAGTCTTTGTCTTCCAACTTCATTTGCTTGAATGCATTGTAGTACATGATCTCGACCGAAGTACCCTGGTCGAATAAAATTCGCTTGATGTCAAAATCCCTGACACGAAGCGTCACCACCAAGGCATCGTTGTGAGGGGTTTGAATTCTTTCCAAGTCTTTGCTTAAAAAGGTCATGATGTTGTGTACCTCGGTCTTCCCCTTCTTCACTGTGGGCTGAACAAATAGCACTTCCCTCATGTACTCAGCCTTCTTAATCATTTCCCTAAGCTCACATACTCGAGCCGGTTCTAT
Organism: Camellia japonica; assembly: GCA_030407325.1. NCBI lineage: Eukaryota > Viridiplantae > Streptophyta > Magnoliopsida > Ericales > Theaceae > Camellia > Camellia japonica. The sequence continues at coordinate 21,355,173 of JAPPVO010000029.1, forward strand.
GATACCGTAAATAAAATTGATAACTCCTTGAGGCACTGCATCTAAGACGGCTAGCCCATTTGGCTCGGCTTGTCCTTATGGAGCCCTCATACCTCCATCTATGTACTAGTCCAAGTGTCCAGCCGCAACCAGCTCTTCTATGTGTTGTTTCAACGGCACGCAGTCCTCCATACGGTGCCCATTTTCTTCGTGGAAAATGCAGCAGTACCTTGAGTTGAAGCCCCTTTGTGCATTCCCCAATTTTGCTGGCCAACGGACATATGGCTCACCTCAGATTTCACTGAGGATGCGATAGATTGGAATCTTAAAAACAGTGGTGATGTCGATCCATGCCTTTAATTTTCTCTTGGCATCTTCTTCTTCGTTGCGAAGAGCATTAGTCCAATCATTCCTATGGCCTTTATTTCCATCATTGAGGCTAGCATCGCAATGTTGTTCTTTAGCCCGGTTATTAAGGCAATTATCCTCTTGCCCCACTGAGTGAACCTTCCCTGCCACACGTTTGTCTGCCGCAACCAGATTTGCTTTCTCGGTTGCGATTGCAGTTGCGGTGGCAGCATCATCCTCAACTCGGATGTGCTCGTTAATCTGCTGCATCAACAATTCCATGGTTGTGGGCTGGTGCATCGTGAGGGAGTCTCACAGTCTATGTTCGACTGGTAAACTTCGCTTGTATTAGGCGATTGCCAAATTAGTGAGGCAATCGAGGATCTCATTGTAGGTCTCCCAATACTTGGCATTGTATGCCTTCAAAGAACTGCCCGATTCCATCTTGATACCCAGGAGGTAATCGACCTCCTTCGGTGTTCTAGTATTGGTCTTGAATCTGGTGACAAAGGCTTTCGTTAGTTGCTGCCACCCCTCGATACTCCCCTCCAAGAGCCTTTCGAACCACTTCAAGCCCAACTCTCCCAAACTTGCTGGGAATATGAGACACATCAAGACATCATTGGGCCGATGGCCTGCCATTACTTGCCGATAACGACTAACGTACATGTACGAATCCGTCTTGCCATCATAGAGCGTGAACTTAGGTTAATGGAATCCGGCGGGAAAAGGCGTGCTCTTAATCTATAGAGACAACGGGGTGGCGGTGAGTCTTGCCAAGTCTCTGTCCGTCAGTTTTGGAGCCACCATTCTGGATGGCGGCATGGCCACTTCCTCACTGCAACAGATTCTGGAACTTAGCCTTTGCAACGCTTGCACTCTTTGGGCCTCTCTGCTGTGTGCTCATTCAATCAAGATGTCCCTTAAGTCCTCCGAATGGGCGAAGTAAGAGTATCTCGACGTCGTCGACGGACGTGAGGGACGGTAGTTGCTGTCACGCGTGCAAGATTTCTCTATCGATGGGTTAGAATCGCCAACGCCGTAGCTCCTAATGGTAGAGAGAGAGGGTGTCCCCCGTTGGTGCTAACTGCCGAAGCGACGGGGTTGGGTGCGCTCACTGTGGTTTCCCACTCTAACAACACCCTTCCCCTTGATTTGTCGCTTCAACGTCTCCATTTCAGTCGCCATCTTCCGAATGAGGGCATCCTGGTCTCTGAGTTTGTGCTCCAGGCTTTGAGCATACAATTCTCCTCGCTGCTGGCGCCCCTCAGGACTTTGCGAATAGTCAGTGCTCCTAGCGCTTTTATCTCGTGCATCTCTAGGTAGCCCTCTAGAGGAGGTCTCTAGGCCTGTTATGGTTGGAATGGCAGGAGGGCCATCTTTTCTCTGGATTGACTCTGGAGTGATACCGTCGACGATAGACAACGGTGTTTCGTCGATGTTCGCCATGGAAAATAGCCCAAAAAGCTTGTAGAGCAAGGTTTGTTTGTCAAAGAAATTCCCACAGACAGCGCCAATTGTACGGGAAAGAAATATTTGCCTCACTCCGTACCTCCTTCCTACCAAGCTCGTCACACTCCATTAAAACTCCATTACGCTGTAAACAAAATGAAGGTGAGCTACCTGGCGGGTGGTTTTTTCGGAAAACCCCTCTGATGGTCAAGTTAGCATTTTTAGAGAAGAAAGAAGGCAGAGCACTGTAGAGAAAGAGAGAGTTGCACAAAATTGCATACCTCCAACGTCTGCATGCTCCTCTTTTTCAAGGCTGGCCATGTAGTCTCAAAGATTGTGGGCGCACTACCTTTGTTGTCCTTCTCTGGACAGGCAACTGTGCTCCCCTCTATATTTCTTACACATGTAGAGATCAAAACTACCAAACAATATTTATCGTACCGCCAAACGATATTGACGCATACCAGGAGTGGATTCCTCTCTTCTCGTTATTGGTCCACGTAGAATACTGGGCCGAGCTATCACTTGGATCACACCCATGGCACATTGCGTGTTCTACACGAACGCACTACGCCTCGCCTGACCTGGTCGACCTGGTAACGTTGAAGCGATCCTTTGGAACCATGATGCCAAGAAATGGCCCGACGCAGATCCAGGTTCTGTACCACGATAGGCCGGCCGAGATAATTCCACCCAGCACCAAACTCCGAGTTGTCGCCACTTGGCCCAACTCATGTTCCTTTGGCTCACCCCAAAACCATGTCCCGTGTTGGCGTAGCTCGGCCCAACACCATATCTCGTGTTGGGGTAGCTCGAGCCACTATTCAACACAAATCTCCCTCTCAATTAGTAGTCTAGATATAGTTGATATAATTTTCTTTCGATTGAATGTGTTTCAAGAGAGGCCATAACCCATGAGGAAGAATTTTGGATTGTTGGGTTGGTGGGAAAAGTGCATACATGAGTAGGTATAACATGACATGTGAAATGATTAAGAGAGGAGTGACCCATGGCTTTGTAGGTGCGTGGATTGGATTTTTTTTCTCTTACTTCTAAACTAGTAAATATAGAAATCTTAGTAGAAATTGTTGTCACACAAAAATGGAAACCTTTAGAAACCTGCTAGAAATTTGATTGAATATTTCACTAATTCTAAATTTAAACGAATAGGAAATTTAGAAATCGTAGTAGAAATTTCTGTCAAACAAAAATGGAAATCTTTAAAAACCTACTAAAAATTTGATTGAATACTTCCTCCATTCTAAATTTTTGAGTATTTATTAAAAAAATTTACCTTATTTCTAATTATATATTTCCATAAATGTTTTCAAAATGTTTCCAAGAACTTCCTACATGTCTGATTGAAATTTCTTAAATCACTCTCCAAGGACATTTTTTAAACATGTTCAAAAGAATTTATATATATATATATATATATATATTCCACAAATCTCTCAACAAAAATTCACAAAAAACTTCAATAAGTTTCTTAGTAGTTTCTGCAATGTTTTTATAAGTTTTCCTTCAGTTTTTTTTTTCCTGAAAAAGTTACTCTAAATTTTCAAAAGAAACATATTTCTCTTGCCAAATTGACTTCTTCGGACTTGTTTAAGGATCTGTTTGGATCAAGAATTTTGAGTGAAAATTTGTGAAGGGAAAGAAAAAATTGAAGGAAAAAAATAGCTTATATTTTGTCCACTTTTTTCTTTTTTTTTTTTTGACGCTCCCATTAGAGTTTTCTACTACTTTAAGTCTTGTTTGGGAACAGACTTTTTTAGTAACTTTTTAGTTTTTTGGTTAAAATGTGATATAAAAAAAACTAGTATATTTGGGATGATTTTTTGACTTTTTACAAAAAATGTGCAAAAAGTAAAGAGAAAAGGAAAATTTTGACTTTTTGATATGGATTGTTGACTTTTTAATTTTTTTAATAACTTTTTAATTTTTTTGACTAAAAAAATCACTTGTCAAACGAGATCTAAATACATAACCCAATGAAAATCAAATCAAAAAATGTCTTTTAGAGGACGAGTAATTATCCTGTCTTTCGAAAATTCTAAGTTAGCTGGTGTGCTTAATTAATATTGGGAGGCTAAATATAATCACATGGCCCAAAAAATAAGGAAATAATGAAAAAATCACAAGATACCATTGGACTGGCATGTAGCCACTTGGTGTTCCGGACGTATGTGATCATTTTCAGACACATAGAGGCCTGTTTGGAGGCGAAGAATTATACAAGGCACTAGACACTTTTGTTCAGACTTGTTAGTGTGCCTAGTGGTTCTCCAAACAAGGACACACCTACTGTGGTTAAACCATTATAATCCCTGTGATATATGTATATTGTTGGATCATTTTAATATCTTTTATTTATTTATTTATATATTTTGTTTATGAATTTTTTTTTTTATCTTGATCATGAATCTCATCTTGTTCATGAATGGATTGTTTTGGTGATCTTTTGTCTTGTTCTTGAATGAAGATTAATTGGAGTTCATAAATTTGGTGGTGAGTTAATATTTAGAGACTCTCCATTTTTTTTTAGTTTAATGGTCATTATTATTTTTGGTGTAAATTGTAAAATCCTAGTGGCCTATAAATAGTTCCTCTCATCTACTTTTTTCTATACCCACATACTAATTATTTTCAATCCTTGAAAGATTACTAGCAAAGAAGGGTGTTTTTCTTGGTGGAGCTTTGGATTCACCTATGCAGAGTTGGCCTAAACCATATGACAAGTGGTCGGGCTATTGTATCTTGGAGGGGACAAGTCATAATTTGGTGACTGCTGCATCGGTATTTGGGTTCTTCTTATCGTAGTGGGTTTGATCTCCTTAAAGAAAACGAGATATTCGTGCCTCAGCCTGACCTATTTGTATCTTTTTTTCTTTTAATTATTTATCAATAAAATATAATTTTTTCTGCTATTTTCACCACCATATATATATATATATATATAATTTTTTTTCATGGCAATAAATATTCTCTACTTATTTTTCTATTCTCTACTTACACTCTCATCACATCTGCATCTTGGAGAATTGGCACCAAAGATTGGCAAAATTTCATAACATCCCCAAAAACTCGTGCATTTACATTAATAGGTTACATCAGAAATCATTGTTTCGTTTGGCTCTATGTAGACCTTAGATTTACATAAATAAAAGCACTGAAAACATAACGGTTCACTAACATGATATTAGTTCTTTCAGTTGAACACAAAATCTAATCGCATAGTACCAGACACAACTCTCTCATATAGAGGTGGGACTCACCTCATTGTTATCGGTTTTTGTCGTCTTAGATTTTTTTATTAGTTTTTACATTTCGGCATTTTTGAAACCTGTTCTTGGAACTGCAGAGAGATGAAGACCTCCATTGATGTGAAGTGTGAACATGGTTTTATAAGTCACATTTTTGGTTTCATCGGCTAACTTGAACCGGAAGAATCGGAGAAGAGCAGTTGACACAATCTTCATTTGGCGATAAGCAAAGTCTTTCCCTAAGCAGATCCTAGGACCTGCCTGCAAATCACAAACACAACAACAAATATTTGGTAAGGGCATGTTCAATTTACAATTTTTTCTTTTTATATTTACAAAAATTTTGAAAATTGCGTAATAAAAAATTCGTTGAAAATCTATTTTTATTTTCAAAAAATTATAAACAATTTATAAAATTGACTACACTCTTTTAACCACAAAAAAAAAAAAAACAAAACAAAAAAGGAGGAGTTGGTTTCACTTGTTTAGTTTCATAAACAGAAACCATCTCCATTGACAATCTCCTATAGTTGACATATTACCTTCGGCCACCATCTCCAACTAGCAACACCTCTGAACACCACCTCTTGTTGAAAACCACCTCCCGTCAGAAACTACCTCTAGTCACTCAGTTTCAGCGGCCAGCAACCACCTTTTGCTACTACCTCCCTTCAACAACCACCTCAGACCACCCCCCTTACTTGTTTTTAAAGCATGTTTAAACTTAACATGTTTTTATTTTTGTTTTTGCCAGAAATAAATATAAGCATGTATAATCTTTTCTGTAAACAAAAAAAAAAAAAAGTAAACTGTAAACGTACATGAAATGCGATGAATTTGAACGGTGATTCAGGTTGGAAAACACCATTGTTGAGCCATCTTTCAGGTCAGAAATCTTCTGCATCATCTCCCCAAATGTAAGGCATCCTGCCCATGGCATAGGACATGTAGTAAACCCCATCTCCCTTTTTCAGTTTAAATCCATCTGGAAGAATGTCATCTGTTTCTGCACACCTCCCATCCTTAAAAAGTACAAGTATACACAGCACGAAGTACAAGTCAATATCACCATTGTGTAAAACTGGAAAGATAGAGCTAATGAGGCAAAAATGGCAGAACAGAACCATCAGAATGGAAAAGAAATTTATGTTAGTCAGTCGTAATCGTCATGTGAAAGGACAGTTTGGTCTAACAATAAGACTTGTCGTTAGCATCCTTAGGCTATGTTTGATTGTCGAATTAAGTTGGGTGGCATTATTGCCTGATCATGAAACTTCCAGTATGTGATGTGCAACCTTGAAAATGACCAAGAAAACAAAAACTGAATTATAGAATTATCCATAAACTCAATCCATTCATGAAAGAAAACCACCCACTGCCATCAAAACTCAATCCCTTATCTAAAATTTATGTGGTTTTGACATTTATTGCAGTATTGAATTCCAAAAATCACCCAAGTCTCCTACTTTAACCGGGTCAAAGTGGACCCAAATACAAATACTGGGTCAGACCTATCGACCCGAACAAGTGATAAGCATCATCTGGGTTGAATTCAAGACACCCACAGTCCAAAAATTTGAAACACCAAGAAAAACAAAGAAATTATCATGCCATACAATTATCTACAAACATATATATATATATATATATATATTGTTTTGAAGAACAAACAAAGAAATCTCTGAGGTTTCGGGGATAATTTACCAAATGGACAGCAGGATATAGTCTTAATGTCTCTGTCAATGCTGAGTGAAGGTAATGCATTTTCTCAAGTACTTCATCGGTTAAACTTGTGGTGAAATCATCCATGCTAGAACCATACCCCTGACTACTGGTAACTTCTTTCACTTCGCGTGCAATTTTTTCCTGTATCAGTGGATTCTTGCATAGAAGGTAAAAGAACCACGAAAGAGTGTTTGCAGAGGTGTCTTTGCCAGCAATCATAAAATTTAGGATTATATCTCTTAGATATTGATCGTTCATCCCTTCTGGATCCTTCTTGCTCTCCTCCAGAAACCTCGAGAGTATGTCTTCCTTGCCATTCTTGTGATCATGAAACAGTAATAACTAAACCAGTAACCAAAAGCATGAAACTACTATAAAATTAGTATTCATTAACGGTGAGGGTGATTAGCACATTTCATTAATTCAAAGTCAATTCATTAAAACCTAACATATTTGGATTTAGAAACCAAATCATCCAGAACTAACCCATTGCAAACAAGCCTCTACTGTAAATGATAGTGTTGTATAGTCCTTAAAATTTCCTGACATTGCTGCCATCTCAATCATTGATTAGAGGTTGAATCAATCATTAGAAGAAGAATTAGGCCAAAAAGTATGATTCATTTTGGAAAAATAAAACTTCTATCTGAAAGAAGCAAGGGAAAGACTTTCATAAAAGTTCTTGTAGAATCAAGAATGAAGTTTTGGTTTTGTACATGCCCGATCATGAATTAATAACTACATCTAATTCCCATGATAATAATAATAATAATCTTAATTGCTTCGAATTTTCTATTTTTGGAATGGAATATTTTTATCTCCATGAATAGGATTTTGGATTATAACTTCATTTTATGATATGATTCAAATGCTATGAAGTCAAAAGAGGCACCAAAAAAAATAGAATGTTTATAAGTGTTGAATCTAAATTTTTTTTTTTTTAAATATTTTTTAATAAAAGGAACTTTTTAGAAAAATCTTAATTCAAAATGGATTTGTCTAAATCTCGAAATTACGCATTCAATTTTTTTCCCCAAAAATAGTAAATTTTATAATTTGGAGACCAAAACGATAGAATTTGCCCAAAACCCAAGTCACTGCGACATAGTGAGTTGTACAACTGTTTCAGATCGAATATGGGTGTTTCAGGTTTCATATGACAACTTCAGAAAATTGCCGTTAGCATTTTGTCATCAAACAATTAAACTGCTCCATAAACTTGATGTCAATCACTGTACCGTCTAGAACTAGTAATAATAAAGATGGCAGTACTAACACTCACACAGTCCTGTTGCATTTCTAGCGGTTTCCTCTTGGTCCTGATTAAATTGTGCGTGAAATTGTTGATGAGTTTGACATTCTTCTGAAGGGAAGCTTCGGATCCAATGTTGAGGAACTTTTTCAGCTTCCAAACTGGATCGACGTAGCGCCAATAGACCAACGCGTTTGAATCATCAAAGGCCTTGATGAAATCACTACCCTCTTTGCTTGATCCTTCAAGGCAATTCAATTCCACTCCAAAACCTACTTTGAACATGGAGTCTAAGGTACATTTCATTAGCAAATCCTGCAAGAACACATTTAGATTTCATTTCAAGGCTTAATCATTACTGGAAAGTATGGTGCAGGAATGTTTCAGTTCAGCTGACTGCATAGATTAGCTCAACTGATATCTTTGAGCTCTGCTTTTTGTTTTTTGTTGGCTCAAAAATCTTATGAAACAATATAATGGTGTCAGAAAAAGGGCAACCCAACGCATGAGGCTACTGGTAAAGCGGGTTTTGGGTAAGACAAAATTTTGATCATCAAAATGCTCTGCTGACTTTTCACTTGGATGAAATAATACTCTTGAATCATATTGTGGACCCTGATTGTCAAAATAGTTCATTTGTAATATACTCTTCTTACAGAGCTCTACTCTCTATGCCTAAAGATAAAAATTATCATGCTATTTATTGTGGGTGCATCTCGAATTTGATGCAGTATCTGTGTTCGTGTTTATTTTGATCCGGTTTGCTATTTTTGAATCCTTTTATTGTGGCTGCATCTCTACCTTTGTAATGAAACTCCTATATCGTTCTTGAGTCATGGACGGAGACTTACTACCGAATTACATAAATCTTTGTGTGCTTGTGCGTCTGTTATGCTTCAGTTTTTTCTTTGCCGTAATAGTTTTGAAACTAGCATCATTTGTAAAGATAAAATTCACACAATAATCACTTAGTTTACTGTTTTCATTTTTTATTTTTTGTCATCAAAGTGATGGTGTTTTCTAACTTCTCATTGTTTTTGTTTTCTAAAAACATAAAAAACAAAAACAATTCACTTTTGGACTGCTTAATGGTTTCAGATCACTTACTTGAACATCAAAAACCTGGTTGGCCACCGACAATTCGAAAACAGTTTTAACCAATTTGGCAGCATTTTTTCTGAAAACATCACAGCTGAAATCCCTTAACACCCTAGTAGAGAACTCAAAGCTTGCAAGCTTCCTCTGCTGCTTCCACTTCTCACCATCCACTGCAAAAATCCCTTGGCCAAACAAGTCCTGCATGATATCTTGGTTATACTTGCCTTTGGAATATTTCTCAAAGTTGGTTTTGAGTGTGTGCTCAATGTTTCTTATATCAGTTGTGTATATTTCACTTTGGTCTGGGGCAAGAAGCCGAAAAGTCCGGCAAGTTTTGGCAAGGTCTGTTTGGTAGTCATAGAGTTTGTTGAAGTAGAGGAGCTGATGAAATACAGTTCCAGTCACAGGATGGTATTTTGGGTTTTTTATTGATTTGCCAATGAAGATTTTTAGGGCTAGAGATGAGCAGGCAAGGAAGAGAAGTGTTAGTGCAGTTGCTATGAAGATGAAGATGGCATAGAGGACGTCCATCTTTGTGTGAGGTTTGTGAAGAGGGGAGACTGATCATATCATGGACTTCATGGACATATATAGAGCAGTGTAAGAAACATGAATAATCAGAGGTAAGACAAGAGCATGTTTGTTTTCGTGTTCTAATTTTGTATTTTTTGTATTTTTTTTAAATACAGAATCGATTACAGAATTGATTACTGAAAATATGAGTATAGTAATTTAAGTGAAACAATTTCTTTAGTAACGGACTGAATAAAATATAAGTATGTGATTATTATTATTTTTTGTGATTGATTATATGTTGGTAGAATTTTTTTTATAGATATATGCAGATACGAATGAAGAAGTGGAAAAACTAGTTCCATTTGCACTTGGGTATTTTTTTGAAGAATCTTTGATATATACTACAAATTTTGTGATTGGTTGTATTTAAATATATGCATATATATATATATATATATATTAACTGTAAATATATGCATATAGGAGCCAATAATTTTAAAACTATTTCCATTGGGAAGGTGGGATAGAGATGGAGGTAGCTTTGTGAGTGGGAATGACGTTTGTTTTATTTATTCAGTGGTATTACATATATTAATTAATGTATCAACTAGTGATACAAGGTACAAATATCTAAAATCATATAAATAATGTCATATCATCTATTAGTACACGAATATATACCTTAATTGATACATATAGCTTTTGCCATCAAGTGATTGTCTGTATCCCTATATGTCAACAGGAAGGGACAGTCTCAGGTGAAATCAATGAAAGTGAAATGGCACATGAATTCAATGGAAGTTTGGGAAGAATCAAATGTACACAATTATATCTTGTTTGGTTTTTTAGAAAATAAATTATTTTAATCTTTCGATCGCATCACATCCAAATCACAATGGAGTAATCTTAATGTCACACCAAAATCCGCATACACACAAGAAAAAAAAAAAAGCCTTTGTCATCGCGAGATTTGAAAAAAATTAAATGTATATAATCAAATCTCATTTGGACTTGACGACAGACTATCTTATATTTTTGAAGAAACACCAAACCCTGCTTGGGCTGTTTGGGGTGAGGCTATATTTATATGTTTCAAACTGTTTCATTTGGCACCGGCTCATGAATATGCCAAAGAACCGTGCTATACACCCCCAGTGGGGGTCGCACCCCCAGTGAGGTGGCGCGCCTCCACTGGCTGATAACTGAATGAAAAAAAAAAAAAAAAAAAATACAGTGTGTTTTTTGCCCAATTAAGGGCTGCCACCTCACTGGGGATGCACCCCCAATGGGGGTCTGAAGCAAAATTCATATGGCAAATGAAATAGATGTTTTTAGGTGATTTATTTTATAAACTAATTTCTTAACAAATTCCGAAGAACATTAACGGGAAATTATTTGATTGGTGGTGGGATTGGTCATGGTGCATCATTTCTCATGGTCAATGTCAAGCTTTTTAAGGGTAAATTAATTCAAACATTTCAATATAATTTACATATATATATATATATATATAGTCATATGCCCACTGGAATAAACTTTCAATGATGTGAAAGCCATTTTGTCAGGAGATACTGTCATCTATGTTAATACCATGGTATTTTGGAAGACATTCAAAGATCAGAACCGTTGAAAATTAGTGGGCAGACTCATGTTGACTTTAAGGCCTACTTTGGTCTTGGCATTTTTATGTCTTTTTAGTTTTTTTAGAAGTTTTAAAAAATTAATGGGTATGTTTGGTTTGAGTTTGAGAGATGAGTTTTAGAAAAAAATTTATAAAAAATTGTTTGGTTTGAGATTTTTCTCAAAAAATTTTCAAAATCACTTTCTCTTCCTTACACATCAATCAATCACTTTTTATTTCTCCTCTCTCCTTCTCAATCACTTTTTCTCTCACACACATCTACTCAATTACAACAAAATATTAAATCATCCCAAACTCTCACAAAAAAATTTTCTCTCAAAATATACAACCAAACAAACCAAAAAAATTTCTAAAACAACTCTCCCAAATTTTTTTTCAAAAACAACTCTCTCAAAAATAAACCAAACAAGCCCAATGTGTTTAAAAAATCACAATGATACTTTTTGGTGAGTGAAAAAATTATTATGACATTTATTTTTTTTATTTTTTTGACTGATGGTAAATAATTTTTTAAACCAGAAAAATGACTTTTTTTAATAGATCGCAAACGAGACTTAATGGGTTTTAAATTGGGTAAACTACTAATAGATCTTAATAGTTGAACTTAATTCTCATAAAGTCCTATTGAAAATAAGTCTTGGTAAAATTGTCGCTAAAAATAATTTTTTTTATGACAATTTGTTATATATATCGCTAAAAATTGACAATTAGTGACTTTTTTGTCATGATTTTTATAAATTGTCGCTAAAACTTATAATTAGTGATTTTTTTTTTATGACAAATTTTTTTTATAAAATTTATTAGACAATAAATTCACTTATTAAGACCTACGTACAAGTACCCCTTTAAAATTTTGATGTATAACTTCATGGAATAACTTATAGGCTACGGTAGAAGAAGTCTTTTTCATGTGATTATTCAAATATATCTTTTTCCTTTCAATATATTCATAATTCAATTGCTTTGTCATTCAAACCAATAACCTTCCGTTTTGTGTTTGATTTAAATGATTTGTACTCCCATTCAATATATGCAAAATTCAATTGCTTTGTCAGTAAACCAACTCCTTAAAATTATATTGATAAAGAATACTAAATTGACTAAACTAATTAGAAGCTTTGACTTAGTAATTATGTAGCACTATTTCATATTGTGAGTTCAGCTTCTGCGGAAAAGAATTTGATATCTTTTGTGTGGTATTTATTTTCTCTCCCCAATATGAGAGTTGTATATATAGTTGTTTGTTTTTTCCCTAGTTTGAGTTTGGTGCCTATTGGATTTTCTACCCAATATGAGGGTTGTACATATAGTTGTTTGGTTTTTCCCTAGTTTGAGTTTGGTGACTATTGGATTTTCTACCCAATATGGCGAGCGGATCCTCTAGAGTGATCCTCTAAAGTGATCCTCTAGAGTGATCCCTCATGATGCAACACGTGTCCCATTAATAAATCAATGGCAGAGATGATTTGGTGAGCCAAACCCAAAAAAAAAAAAAAAAAAAAAAAAAAAATTTACAGAGTTGCAGCTCGAGAGAGAGGAGGAAGAAGAAGAAAATGGATTTGAGAGGAGGAGGAAGACGAAAACTGGAAGAAAACGGATTTGAGGAAGAAGAAAACTTTGGATTTTAGAGAAAATGGGTGGATTTGCAGAGAAAATGGGTTTGAGAGATGAAGAAGAAAATGAAAGTTCATCCATGGCGATGAACTTCTTGAGAGACCAAACCCATTAACCCAAATACAGCAACTCTGTAATTTGCAAACCCATTAACTTCACAATTAGAGTTCTCAAAAAATTACAGAGTTGCAGATAACCCAAATACAGCAACTCTTTAAAAAAAATCCATTAACACAGCAAAAAGAAACTTTTCTTCTTCCATTTTCTTCTTCCTCAAATCCATTTAATGGTTGGATTTGCAGAGAAAATGGGAGGGTGATGGAGAGAATGGATTTGAGAGAGAGAGTTATTGCTGTGATTCGGAGTTGAAAGAGAGTTTGATTGGGTTGTTGGGTTGTGATGATGATGATGAATTGAAGCCATTGTTGATCTGCAACAAAGCTTCAAAAAATCTGAATTTTTTTTTTTTTTTTTTTTTCTTCTTCAAAATACTCACCAAAACAACGTCGTTTTGGTGAGTTTTATTCTGAACCGTTCGATCAAGTACTTCAGGAGATCACTCTAGAGAATTAACTCTAGAGGATCCGGACGCCCCAATATGAGGGTTGTATATATAATTGTTTATTTCTTTTCTAGTTTGAGCTTGGTGACTGTTGTGCTTTCTAACTAATTTTCCTATTGTTGGACTTTAGTTAATTAGTTTGATATTATATTTCTCATATTTATAAATTCTCCCATTGATTGAGAAAAAAATATAATATATATATATATATATAAATCAATTAAATTGTACAGTTGTCTCGTTGTGGTCTCACTTTAAAAATTTAAATCGCGCCTCTTTTACGTCCCACTAAGATGATTGTTCAAACAAAAATTAGAATGATCAAATATCGATAACTACGTGATCGAATCCCGTTTATTTTTAAAAAATGATTAGTTTTGATAATAGACCATTTATTTATTTTAAGACAAATCCGATTTTCTTACAGGAATAATCATCTTGGTAGGACTTACAAGTGATAGTTTGGATCACTAAGGTAGGCCGAAGCGAGGCAAGATGGTCCTTAACCCTTATATGAAACTATGGCTGAGAACCCTAAGGTCATTTTGATTTACATAAGATTAGGCAGGATAATTTATTCCCAGATATTCAAGATTTTTTTGTCATTTACACTAAAGAGTTATCCCATCTGCACTTAGGGGTGTGCGTGGTATGGTTCGGATGGTTTGAAAGTAAAATTACAAATTAAATGGTGGATTGACAGATTAGTGGATTGACAAATTGCGGTTTTTGCGGTTTTAGGCAAATTGAATAATATTCTAACCAATTATCAAATATTTGCATAATATATAATAATAATTTGCATAATATTTTTTATATATGTAACACAAATTAATTTTATATAATATGTATCATATATATAACTACTATTTTGTAACAATTTTCACATCTTAAATTTTTTACACACTCATTTTACTTTGATATTTCATTAGAGATTAAAAAATATATATGTATTAACTACAGCGGAGCAGAACAGTTTGTAAGACAGATTATAAATTTGAAAGTTATTCTGTGGTTAGCAGATAGAACAGTGCGAATTGATACGGATCGGTGCGATTTTAGCTAATTAGACAGTATTTTACATAGTCTTATCTACACTCCCTCTATGCTATCCTAGGTTATCGTGGCATACACAAGATAAAAAGGAATTACACTATAGAGGCCCAAGAAAAGTGTAGGCCTAAGTAAGTCTGCTCAGTCCAAACAAAAAAAAATCCAAAACTAATAAAACCGACCAAACTAATCAAGTATATCAAATGAAATCGGACTTGAACCACAGATGGATCCCTAACAAAAGGTTGATCATCCGATAAAGGGATATTCAACGGTCAACGACGATTGCAAATTGGCCACTACTAAAGTGATCACTGACAAAAGGTCGATCGTCTGATCAAGGGAGATCCGACGACTAACAAAGATTGCAAGTTGGGCCACTACCAAAGTGATCTCTGATAAAAAGTTGATTGTTTGATCAAAGAGATCTGATGGCCAACGACGATTGCAAGTTAGCCATTAACAAAGTGATTCTTGACAAAAGGTTGATTGTTCGATCAAGGGAAAGCCAACAACGATATAATCGACGATAAAAGGGAATCAACTAAACAGGTAAACGAACACAACAAATAATACAAGAACTATCACATAACCACATTTACATAGTATCACTTTCTCTAGATAGTCATGTCCGATCTAAGTGTTAACATAATCGTTAGAGGGTTTTCCTGACCTATCTAGGTTGGGGGTTGTCACGACCCAAACCCGCCTCTATAGGTTTAGCATTGTAACCGGCCAGTAATCCTTGAATTACCAAAAGCCTCTAATTTGAATATCATAAAATGTAACACTACTAAAAACAGGGCCTTTTGAGTCGGCAGAGTGCCGTCGCAAATAGCACATTTGCTGACGCAAAAACGTTTTTGCGACGGCGTTTCGACGGCAACTCAAGGGTCGAAAATTGTGGGGTCGCAAATGTTTTTGAGTCGGCAATCTGCCGACGCAAAAAGTTTTAATTTTTTGAGACGGCAGATTGCCGACTCAAAAAGTGGTTCAATGTTTTAAGAAATTTAACCCATAATTCTCTTATTGAGGCGCCTCCGAAGTTTCGAACACACGCCATTTGCAAGCTTTGACCGGACCCAAAGTCACCGCACCAAATCCACTTCACCACTCTACCTCTTTCAAATATTAATTGAGATATTTATTATTTATAGTATATACACTCAATATTAATATAAAAGTATATCTATAAATATATATACATATAATTATAATTTCATTATTATGATATTCGAAAAAATTATCTTGATATACAAATAAATAAAGCAGAATGTGCTTAATTACATGTATCGCACAAATTAAATTTATTTTTTTTATTTTTATTTTTATTTTTTATCGATCTGATTGATGTCTTAATATTAATTTATATTTAATTCTTTATTTAATATTAAATTATTTATTATCAAAATATTCATATTTAATTTAAATTTTTTATGCCTATATACACTATTTATGAATAATTAAAAATAATAATATTAAAGAAATACTAATACTCTACATAATTAATTTATGTATTTTCTTCTTAATCCAATCACAACATATTTATATTTAATCTTTTAAATAAATTTTGTATAATTCTATTTCTACATATTTTTATTATCCAAATAAAAATAAAACAAAATAATTAGAATCACTTTTAGTTTTATATTACTAATTCTCTTTTAATTTAACTATTATTTTTAATATCGAAATGAGTATTAAATATAATATATTTATTAAATATAATCAAGTAAATATATATATCTTGGTTATAAAATATTTTTTTGCTACGGCATCTGTTGCCGACACAAAAAGATATAATTTTTTGCGTCGGCACAAATTTGCCGACGCAAAAAGTCTATCTTTTGAGTCGGTAAATTCAACCGACTCAAATAATGCTATCAAATATTAATTTTTTGTGTCGGCCAACGGTGCCGACTCTAAAGGTTTGGTATTTGCGTCGGTAACTCTGTGCCGTCTCAAAAAGACTACCTTTTGTGACGGTAAAATTTGCCGACTCAAAAAAACCGACTCAAAAGGCTCTATTTTTAGTAGTGTAAGGGACTGTGGAAGCAAATATACAAAATACAATGTCCATAGAGCTACGTAGACATACATGGGATAGAAAATTTAAAACTTATATACATTATATATGTTGTCAAACTTCCATACGTTAAGCTTCATAATACAGATAGCATCATAAGGGACTTAGCCCTATGTACATATATCCAAAAAAAAAATAACGACCAAAACATCCTTAACATAAACCACAAAACTTGACTTCTTCCAACGGGGACCTCCTCAGGAGACATAAAACGCTCATTCACAAAACTCAACTCTAGGTCATCAACTCAAGGCCTGGTCACTAGCCTGATCACTTACATACATAATATAAATAGTGAGCAGAAGCCCAGTGAATAATAACAGAGTAAAATGATTAAATGAATGATGTCCCATATCAGATTTAGAAAACAAACTTCATAACAGAAACAAATTCATAATCATATGCTTATCCGAATCTTATACAGAAATCATAATTCATGCTTAATCATATATGGTACATCGATTAGCGCTGACAAATCAAATACAGAGCGTAATGGGTCATGCTTTCCGGTTCCAATAAGGAACCTCCGGTACCGAGAACTTGTAACGTACTTGAGCCACGGTATTGTTACCCCCAGGAGAGGCCCATAAGACCACGGTATTCTTACCCCGGGCAAGGGCCTTGTGCTCATAGACCACAGTATTGTTACCCTTAGGCAAGGGCCTTGTGCAAAGGATGCCACAAATACTTATCAAAAATTGGACAATCATTCATTATACTAAACATAACATGTCAGAAAACAGATCTTATTTCATCATATAGAAAATAAATAAAGTTGAACATAGTTTTACTAAGTTATTACTCACAGATGGCACCCAAGCAGACAAATTAGATAACTTGCGGCGTATGACCTACACAGATACAGAACGAATACGTACTGAATTTCACACCCAGAAGTATTAACTTAGTTCTTTCTTATCTTGGTGTATTTCTACTTCTTATCCTCATTATTATGTCTTGACCATGGTCTAGGAATGCCTAGGATGCAATGTGAATGCCAAATTGCACTTTGAAACACGTAACAAAATTTGCTAAAAATAGGGCCTTCACTCGAGCGGTTTGTAAACTTTGCAAAAGTACTAGTTGTGTGAATTTTTCACTCGACGTTCACTCGAGTGTGAGACTGAGGTCTTCGCTCGAGCACAACTCTGGTCGCTCGAGCGGTCTGCAAAAATTGTAAACTTCTGGGAGTATGCATTTTTTGCTTGAGCCAACTTTTGGTTGCTCGAGTGAGAGTACAAAATACAGTGTGGTCGCTCGAGCACAGGTTCTGTCGCTCGAGCGGAAAGACAGAATCTAGAATTTCCAGATTGCTCTACCAAGCTCAAAACTTGAATTAAATACATCAAAACTCATCATCTTGGGCCAAAACTCAAGAAAACATGTAGAAACTTGTAGAATATTAGGAATTGAAAGTCATTTCGCAAAATCAAAGCCCAAAAGCGTGTCAATTGTACAAACTCAAGCTTGAAATGTTGAAAATAAAGCATGTATGTAATTTTTTGACTTCAAAGCTTCTAAATCATGATCAAATAAGACAACTTGATAGAGAACCTGATGAATTCTCAAAACTATGGTGGACTTGGTGTATGCATGTGAGAATTCTTAACAATTAAGCTCAAAATGAAAGAAAATGTGCATGCATGCATGGTATGTTCTTCCATCCTACTTCACTAGTTCAAATCTTGCATAACTCAGCTAAATTCTCTTGAATTCATGGTCTAGACGTCATAAATATACAATTCAATGGTGGAATTCTTACCCCAACTTCTCAATTAAGCTCTACTTAGTGAATTCACTAAGGTTCCAAGCCAATTTCCTTGAATTCTCTAGTTATCCTTGCTCGAACTCAAATCTCTCATCTTACTCTCTCTCTCTCACATTTTGCTTGCTCAAGATGGGGGAATGAGAGTGTGTAATTGAGTGTCTTGAGTCAATAAGCCTTAAATAGGCTTGATTAAGAGTTGGCCAATTAAATTTTAATTATTCTAAGCAGTGACCATTAATTTATTCTAAATTAATTCGTTCCAAATCGACTTTCAATTCAACTTACGATAAAATTTTAAAAATTTCAAATTCCACATAAATCAAGTCAATTTCATGATTGGATGCCGATAAGCCCTTCAATTCACAGAACAAAACGAAAACCAGATTACAAACTCTTGACGGACGATTACTCTCGCACCAGATTAAAATTTTAAAAATTCCATCTCATGCAGATTATAAACTCTTGACGGACGATTATTCTCGCACCAACCAGAAGGCTCTCAGAGTTGCTCTGCAATTTCCGGCCGAGGAACGAGAGGCCCAAAAGCTGCTCAGATACGAACCGAGCTACCGGCATACTATTTCGTGCAAAAGCAGGGTCATCGATTTTCTTCGTGCCCCTTCTCTAAAGCCAGATCTAACCCTTCCGCCGATCAAACTCGTTTCCTTAACTGCTGAGCAAGAAATAGCTAAGATCCATGCTATCAAGTCCATGATCACCGGGGAGCCGAGCGATTCTCAGCTGGCGAAAATGGTAGGGGGCAATCTTCCCAGCAGGTCGCTCGTGAATCTAGCCCGGTACTGGCTCTTACTAGCAAACAGGGTGCTGGCTAGTCAAGGAAGAGGCAGAGGCAAACACCGACCGAACAAACATTGGTCGATGAAGATTTCATCGAGCTTCCTTCTACTGATCAGGGAGAGCAGACTAAACAAACCCTGGCAGAGTAATCTGGTCCCTTCATTGCCCCTCCAGTCTGGTTGCCCGAGCTAAAGTACAAAGGCCAAGCAATGATCACGACTAATTCGGTCTACGCCGACAAGAATTACTCCCTTGGTTTCAACATGACCAAGGGTCTACTCCTGCCGGCAGATATGAAGAAACATGAAGAGCTTTCTGACCTAAAGGTCCTTAGGTCGGCTGCCAAGTCCATTGTGCTGGTAGGTAAACGAATCACTTTGTTTCAAGTTATTGCTCAGTTTAAACATATTGACTTCATCTTTATTGCAGGCCGTGTAAAACAATTACTTGGCCCACGAGTGCATGATTTCTGTGCGACAAAGTTTGCGGGAAGCCATTGCCAACAACAAGGCCAAGACTACTGACCTAGGGAAATTAAAGTCCACTCATGAGGCGGCACTAGTCGAGCGGGATCAGCTGGCCGAGAAACTGGAGCAAGCCGAGGAGGACAAACAAAAGGTTGTCCGAGCCAAGAAAGAGAGATATTTGGCCAAGCTACGCAAGCTCCACATTGCTCATGTGGCCGAGTTGAAGAAGCAAGTCGACAATACGGAAGACCACGGCTATGCAAAGGGGGAGAAAGTTTATGAACGGCAAGTGGAGGGAACGAAGGACATCTTTTTTCAGTGCGGCTGGAAATCTGCCGCGGAGCAACTTGGCCACGGGCCTGATTCTAATTTCTTTAAGCATCTCCCACTTGCCTTTATCTCGCCGCACATGAAAGCCTACGCTGCAACCGTCCAGTAAAAAATGATTGAGGCGAAGACTGCGCTGCCGTGATTGAGGTGACAACTCTTCCACCAACCAAAGAGATCACTTTGCCAGTCATTGTGGAAGAAGAATCTGCGGCAGCGGCCAGGCCGAGCAAAATGCCAGTCTGGGCCTCGGTGCAGGAGAAGAAATTGTGCCAAATGTGACTGATGAGGTCCCAGCCGACCTGGAGGATGTTGCGAATGTAGATTAGGGCATAGTTAGACTCATTTTTTTGCTGTATTTCTTCTTTTTTTGTGTTGTAACCGGGCTGTAGACCCTACTTTTGTAACTGAGGTACATCATGAATAAAAATCGCTCAACTTTTTGCTTGCCTCATACATTTATCTTCTTTGATTTCATTTGTTCGTTTAAATGATTGTAATCATATCTTGTATAATGGCCGAGATAAAACTGCTCAGTTTAGCTTGGTCATGTTAAATTTTCACAAATGTGAAGTGTACTTGGACATGCTGAGCTAATTTCTGCTTAGACAGTACAAACATAAGACAACTTTGCACTTAATGGGCTTAGCCAGTTCAAATATGGGGAAGCACAATGTCCTCCCGAGTAGATATCATCTCTACGAAAAAAGTAATAAGTTGGCTTTGAAATTGAATCAGTTCCCCCCTCCTCCCGTTAAGCAAAATCAAGTCGGGATAAAGAGCAAAGTCAGCTTGGTTTCAAATCAGAAGTTGGACAAAACACCAAACTTTCTCCCTGGTCGAGCAAAATCAGCTCGGGGAAGGTGAGCAAAATTAGCTCGAATTCTATGGTCAAAATTGAGGATAACACCAATTTCCCTTTTAGCGTGCAAGATCGGCTCGGCAAAGGATAAGCAAAATCAACTCAGAACAAGCGATCACAATTGGGGATAACACCAACTGTTAGCACAGCGGGTAAAGTTAGCCCGGATTGAGCGAAGTCAGCTCATTCATGTACCTTAAGCTGGTCTTAACTTTTTACACGGTGCACCATTACAACTAAGGCTGAATTGTCCCTAGTACTCAGTAGCTTAACACAACAATTTAATATAGGAAGGGAGTGAAGGATAAGCATAAGCACATAATACAGGAGAAATAAGTGGCCTTTTTCCGTTGCTCGTCAAACATTACATATAATGCCAGCAGGCCAAGTTTGAATAAAGGAAAAAGACCTAATTTGCCTTTTTCCCTTCCAAATTCGCACCCAATTTGCCCTCTCCAAGGACTAGTGTGTTGCCCATCACTTTCCTCAAGACCCAGTCCCCAACTTTGAACAAACGTGGATGCACAGTCTTATTATATTTCTTGGAGAGCTCTTGTTGATAGGCCGCGACGTGAATTAGCATTTTTTTCTCTCATTTCCTCAGCAAGGTCCAGCTCCAAGGCAATAGCTTCACTGTTTAAGTCTGGCTCAAAGTTTTTAGATCGGATGGTTGGCATGCCGATCTCCAAGGGTGTGACCACCTCCATGCCCTAAGCCAGGGCAAATAGAGTTTCCCTGGTTAAGCGTCCTGGGGTAGTTCGGTATGCCTAGAGCATGTTGGGAAGTTCCTCAACCCACCTCCCTTTGGCTTTCTCCAGCTGTTTCTTCAGCCCGTCCAAGATAGTCTTGTTTGAAGCTTCAGCTTGACCATTTGATTAAGGGTAGGCCAGTGTAGAATTGTAGAACTCAATCTTCAACTCTTCGCAAAATTTACGGAAGAGTATCCCATCAAACTGCACACCATTATCTGAGATGAGGGCCTTTGGGACGTCAAACCGAGTAATAACACTCTACTAGACGAACTTCTTTACATCTTTCTCCTTGATGGTAGCCAACGGCTCGGCTTCCACCCATTTGGTGAAGTAGTCAGTAGCGGAAATGAAAAATTTGCGGTTGCCCAGAGCGATTAGAAACGAGCCCACAATGTCCAGCCCTTAAAGTGCAAATGGCCAAGGACTCGTTAAAGAGAGCAACTCTCTAGTCAAGTGGTGGATCTGGTGAGTAAAATTTTGGCACTTTTAGCATTTGTATACATATTTCTGCGCATCGGCAAGTATACACGGCTACCAATAGCCTTGGGAAATTGCTCAGTACGCCAGCGGTCTGCCCTCAATGTGGCTACCACACATGCTTTCATGAATTTCGAAGAGGAACGCTTCAACCTTGTTGGGGTGGATGCATTTCAAGTACGGCCCAATGAAGAACTCTTTGTACAAGGCACCAGACGGAGAAAACGAAAACCACTATAACTTAGCCTTTATCTTGTTGGCTTCCTTCTTTTCGGAAAGTAAGACTCGATCTTTTAGAAAGGTGATGATGGGATCAATCCAAGATGGTCCCAGATTGGTACAAAATACTTTGGATGCCTCTAGTTCTTCAATGCTAGGCTAGGGTAAAAACTCGATCATCAGAGGGTTGGGAAAGGAGGTTTGCATAGATGCCAAGCCAGCTAATTCATCCGCCTGATTATTTTTCTCGCGGCCTATTTGCTCCATTCTTATAGCGGAAAATTTTTTGATCTCAACGCGTACCAACGCTTGATACTTGGCCATTTTTTCATCCTTGGCCTCATATTCTCCAGAGACCTGATTGATCACCAGTTTGGAGTCGCTGAATACTATAAGCTCTGATGCTTTCATTCACATAACGCTCTTCAGTCCGGCGAGGAGGACTTCATACTCTGCCTCACTGTTGGACGCTGGGAACCCAAGCGTAATAGCATGCTCAATGGTTAGACCATCCGGCGAAGTTATACAACCCCAAGGTCAGCACCATGTCTATTGGAGGCTCCATCAATGAAGAGCTTCCACATCTCGCCAGTGAACAATTTCCAGCAGTCGGATGGGTTCTGAGAGTTTCTTAAGGCACAGGTCAGCTCTGCATGGTCATCTAGCTTGTCATTCGGTAGGTTAGCCGGCTTTTCCTCTGCTTGCTCAAGACTGTCTTGCCTTTCTATTTCTTGCACCTCACCTCTTTTTTGCAGCATTAAAAACGGTAACTATGCCAAATCCATACTAGCCAAATCAATAGGACAGACAGGGTGAGTGTCAAGGGAAAATTCCGCCACAAAGTCGACCAAGGGTTGTGCCTTAATGGCTATTCGCAACTGAAACTTGATGTCGTATTACCCCAGCTCTACCGCCCATATCAAAGTTCTGCCCATGAAATCCGCCTTCTCAAAGAGCACCTTGAGTAGAAATTCGGTTTGCACTACAATTGTGTGGGTGTGGAAATAGTGCGCCAACTTTCTAGAGGCCATCATGAGAGCTAGAGCCAATTTTTCAAGCAGCAAATATCTCCACTCGACTGGGAGCAGACATAGAAAATAGAAAGGTGTTAAATCCCCTCGGCTTAGACGAGCACCGCTCTTACCGCATGCTGAGAAATGACCAAGTATAGATAGAGCTCTTCACCTTACTACAGAGTGACCAAGATTAGGGCGGAAGAGAGATATGCCTTTAGACCCGTCAAAATGCGGTCGCATTCTTCATCCCAGGAGAACTTGGGTTTCAATGTCTTGAAAAAGGGCCTGCAACGATCTGATGATTGGATGATAAATCTATTCAGCATGGCTGTCATTCCGACAAGATGTTATATATAATTTGTGGAATTTGGTCGTTTCAACTCCTGGATTGCCTTGATCTGTGAAGGATCACGTTCAATTCCTTGGTTAGTGACCAAAAAGCCTAGAAATTTTCCAGTTCCTACTCAGAAGGCACACTTGGATGCATTCAAGCACAATCTATGGCGTTTGAGTATAGCAAACATCTCAGCTAGGTCGGCGAGGTGCTGGGACTCATCTTTGCTCTTCACTACCATATCATCAATATAGGCCTCCATAGTGCGGCCAAGGGAAGGGGCAAAAATTTTAGTCACCATTCTTTGAAAGGTTACCCCAGTGTTTTTAAGGCTAAAGGGCATAACCATGTAGTAATACAAGCTTCTTGGCGTGGTGAAAGATGTGATCTCGCTATCTTGCTCGTACATAGCTATTTGGTGGTAGTTGCGGTATGTATCTTGGAAGTTAAACCTCTGCTGACCAGCGGTAAGATCTTCCAGCTGATAAATCCTTGGGAGTGGAAAGCTAGCTTTGGGTAGGCACGATTAACTGTCTTGTAATCGACTCATACCTGCCATTTCTCATTCTTCTTCGGCACTACCACCGTGTTAGAGATTCATCTAGGGTATTGCACTTCTTCAATTGTCCCAGTATCCAACAAGTTTTTGACCTCCTCTACCACTACCTTGGCATGGTGTAAAGTCGAGCACCGAGTTCTCTGGATGACTGGCCGAGCGTTTGGAAAGACATTCAACTGATGGCAAATAAAGTTTGGGTCGACGACAGATATATCGTAAGGCGTCCACACAAAGACCTCAATATTGAAAACCAGAAAGTTGATGTAGTTCAACCGCTCGATGCTAGACAATGACAAGCCCAAAAGAAAGAATTTGCTCGAATCATTCTCATTAATCCGAACCTCTACCAAATCTTCAATTGACTTTTCTTCGGCTTTTCTTCCCACATCTTCCAGGAGCTCCTTGTTTTCTGGTCCTTCTATCATCTGTACAAAACCTTTCGCTGCCCGACTATCGTTAACCGTGACGAAGCATTATTTCGACATGACTTGGTCTCTCCAGACTTTTTCAATTTGCCCGATTGAGCCAGGGAAGCTCATGACTTGGTGATAAGTGGAAGCCGCCACCGCTTGCATGGCGTGCAGCCAATCCCTTCCTAATATCAAGTTATAGGTAGATGGAACCTTCAGTACCTAGAACTCAACCTGCTTTGTGATGAACCCCACTTTGACCGGTAATATGATATTCCTAATCGGCCATTCCGGTTGTGAGTAAAACCCGACCAAAGGAGAAGTTGCTAGAGCCAAGTCTTTGTCCTCCAACTTCATTTGCTTGAATGCATCGTAGTACATGATCTCGACCGAACTGCCCTGGTCGATCAAAATTCGCTTGCTGCCAAAATCCCTAACACGAAGCGTCACCACCAAGGCGTCGTTGTGAGGGGTTTGAATTCTTTCCAAGTCTTTGCTTGAAAAGGTCATGATGTCGTGTACCTCGGTCTTCCCTTTCTTCACGGTTGGCTAAACAAATAGCACTTCCTTCATGTGCTTATCCTTCTTAATCATTCCCCTGAGCTCGCATACTCGAGTTGCTTTTATGATACCGTGAATAACATTGATAACTTCTTGAGGCGCTGCGTCCAGGATAGCTAGCCCATTTGGCTCGGCTTGTCCTTGTGGAGCACCCTTTATACCTCCATCTATGTACTAGTCCAAGTGTCTAGCCGCAACCAGCTCTTCCAAATGTTGTTTCAACGGCACGCAGTCCTCCATGCGGTGCCCCCTTTCTTCATGGAAAATGCAGTGGTACCTTGAGTTGAAACCCCTCTGTGCATTCCCCAATTTTGCTAGCCTACAGACATATGGCTCACCTCGGATTTCACTAAGGATGCGATAGATTGGAATCTTAAAAATAGTGATGATGCTAATCCATGCCTTCAATTTTCTCTTGGCATCTTCCTCTAAGTTGCGAGGAGCGTTAGTCCGATCATTCCCACGACCTTTATTTCCATCATTGTAGCTAGCACCACAATGTTGTTCTCTAGCTAGGTTATTCGGGTGGTTATCCTCCTACCCCACCGAGTGAACCTTATCTACCACACGTTTGTCCGCCGCAACCGGATTTGCCTTCTCAGTTGCGATTGCGGTGGTGGCATTATCCTCAACTCAGATGTGCTCCTTAATCTGCTGCATCAATTATTCCATGGTTGTTGGCTGGTGCATCGTGAGCGACTCTCGCAATCTATGTCCGACTAGTAAACCTCGCTTGTATTGGACGATTGCCAAATTAGTGAAGTAATCGACGATCTCATTGTAAGTCTCCCAATACTTGGCATTGTATGCCTTCAAAGAACTGCCCGATTCCATCTTGATACCCAGGAGGTAGTCGACCTCCTTCGGTGTTCTAGTATTGGTCTTGAATCTGGTGACAAAGGCTTCCGTTAGTTGCTGCACCCCCTCGATACTCCTCTCCGGGAGCCTTTCGAACCACTTTAGGCCTAACTCTCCCAAACTTGCTAGGAATATGAGACACATCAAGACATCATTGCACCGATGGCCTGCTATTACTTGCCGATAATGACTAATGTGCATGTATGGATCCGTTTTGCCATCATAGAGCGTGAACTTAGGTTGATGGAATCCGGCGGGGAGAGGCGTGCTCTTAATCTCTAGAGACAGCAGGGTGGCAGTGAGTCTTGCTAAGTCTCTGTCCATCAGTGCTGGAGCCACCATTCTGGGTGGCAGCATTGCCACTTCCTCACTATAACAGATTCTGGGATTCAGCCTTTGCAGCGCCTGCACTCTTTGGGCCTCTCTATGGCTTGTTCATTCCTTCAAGACGTCCCTCAAGCCCTCGGAATGGGCGGAGTAAGAGTATCTCGACGTCGTCGACGGATGCTAGAGACAGTAGCTGCTATCACGCATGCAAGATTTCTCCATCAGTGGGTTAGAATTGCCAACGCCGTAGCTCCTGGTGATGGAGAGAGAGGGTGTCCCTCGTTGGTGCTAGCTGCCTGAGCAATGGGGTTGGATGGGCTCACTGTGGTTTCCCACTCCAATAATACCCTTCCCCTTGATTTGTCGCTTCGATGTCTCCATTTCAACCGCCATCTTCCGAATGAGGGCATCCTGGTCTCTGAGTTTGTGCTCCAAGCGTTAAGCATGCGATTCTCCTTGCCGCCGGCACCCCATAGGACTCTGCGAATGGTCAGTGCTCCTAGCGCTTTTGTCTCGTGCATCTCTGGATAGCCCTCTAGAGGAGGTCTCTAGGCCTACCATGGTCGGAATGGCAGGAGGGTTATATCTTCTCCGGACTAACTCTGGAGTGATACCGTCGACGACAGATAGCGGTGTTTCGTCGATGTTCGCCATGGAAAACAGCCCAAAAAGCTTGTAGAGCAAGGTTTGTCTATCAAAGAAATTCCCACAGATGGCGCCAATTGTATGGGAAAGAAATATTCGCCTCACTCCGTACCTCTTTACTACCAAGCTTGTCGCACTCCGTTAGAATTCCGTTACGCTGTAAACAAAATAAATGTGAGCTACCCGACGGGTGGGTTTTCCGAAAAACCCCTCCAACGGTCAAGTTAGCTTTTTTAGAGAAGAGAGAGGGCAGAGCACTGTAGAGAGAAAGAGTTGCACAAAATTGTTTACCTCCAACGTCTACGTGCTTCGCCTTTTCAAGGCAGGCCATGCAGTCTTAGAGATTGTGGGTGGACTATCTCTGTTGTCCTTCTCTGGGCAGTCGATTGTGCTCCCCTCTACATTTCTTACATGTATAGAGACCAAAACTACCAAATAGTATTTATCGTACCGCCAAACGGTATTGACGCATACCAAGAGTGGATTCCTCTTCTCGCTATTGGTCCACATAGAATACTGGACCAAGCTATCACTTGGATCACATCCAGAACACTGTCTCTAAATGCTCCACTACTAAGTTGATCCAGAACGGCCATCAAGTCGTAGCGCGGCCATGGCACACTGCGTGTTCTACGCGAACGCACTACGTCGCGCCTGACCTGGCCAACCTAGTAACGTTGAAGCGATCCTTTGGAACCGTGATGCCAAGAGATGGCCCAACGCAGATCTAGGTTTTGTACCATGATAAGCCGACCAAGATAATTCCACGCAACACCAAACTCTAAGTTGTCGTAGCTTGGCCGAGCCCATGTTCCTTTGGCTCAGCCCAACAGCATGTCCCGTGTTGACGTAGCTCGGCCCAACCCCATATCTCGTGTTGGGGTAGCCCGGCCCACTTTTCAACACAAATCTCCCTCTCAATCAGTAGTCTAGATATAGTTTCTATAATTTTCTTTCAATTGAATGTGTTTCGAGAAAGGCCATAACCCATGAGAAAGAATTTTGGATTGTTGGGTTGGTGGGAAAAGTGCATACATGAATAGGTGTAACATGACATGTGAAATGATTAAGAGATGAGTGATCCATGGCTTTGTAGGTGCATGGATTGGATTTTTTTTCTCTTACTTCTAAACTAGTAAATATAGAAATCTTAGTAGAAATTTTTGTCAAACAAAAATGGAAACCTTTAGAAACCTGCTAGAAATCTGATTGAATATTTCACCAATTCTAAATTTAAACGAACAGGAAATTTAGAAATCGTAGTAGAAATTTCTATCAAACAAAAATGGAAGTCTTTAAAAAACCTACTAAAAATTTGATTGAATACTTCCTCCATTCTAAACGTTTGAGTATTTATTAAAAAAATTTAACTTATTTCTAATTATATATTTCCAGAAATGTTTTCAAAATGTTTCCAAGAACTTCCTACATGTCTTATTGAAATTTCTTAAATCACTCTCCAAGGACATTTTTTAAACATGTTCAAAAGAATTTATATATATATATATATATTCCACAAATCTCTCAACAAAAATTCACAAAAAACTTCAATAAGTTTCTTAGTAGTTTCTGCAATGTTTTTATAAGTTTTCCTTCAGTTTTTTTTTTTCTTTTTTTTTTCTTCTGAAAAACTTACTCTAAATTTTCAAAAGAATCATATTTCTCTTGCCAAATTGAGTTCCTCAGACTTGTTTAAGGATGTGTTTGGATCAAGAATTTGAGTGAGAATTTGTGAAGGGAAAAGAAAAAAGAAGGGAAAAAATAGCTTATATTTTGTCCACTTTTGTCTTTCTTTTTTTTTTCTTTTTTTTCGCCTTTCGTTCCACATCACTCCTCAAACCTTTCATCCAAAGACGACTTGAAAGTTAGCAAATGAAAAATGAGATATGCTGGTACATCTGATCATGATTCACGAGTGCATATCTTGAAAAACAAAATTATTTCCTGCAAGAATTTTTCCTAATAAATATGGCTTAATGTGGCTTATGCATGATTATACTAGATTCATCTCATTAAGTAAGATATATGTACATCAATTAGATGGTGACTAATTATTGATGAATGCACCTATATATACAATGTATAGAAGACTAATGCTAATGCATTGAATATGATGGATTCATTATGAATGTATCCTAGAGATGCATTATGTATCTATTATGAATATGTAAGATACATTAATCTATCTAATGAATTCATTAATATAGAAGATGCATTATGTATCATGAATGTATAAGATACATTAATCTATTTAATGAAGTTCATTGAATGAATGGTTTCTTTGATGGGAAGAATACTAGTATAAATAGTGTAAGGTCCCAAACCATACTCTCCATCAAAAACTTAAGTTGTCACCACAAGAAGACTCACATCGCCTAGAGAGAGAGAAGTGGTTTGAAGATCTTAGACAAGTCAAGAACTTAAAGATCAAGGTCTTCCATTCAATGTTTCTCTTTTTTGCAAGAGGATTTCATACTATCATGGATCAAGGTATGTATTTACTTAAGTTGTATAGTAGAAATTCATATAGTTTTCATGTATAGAATTGAATCCTTAATGGTTTTTAGTTTATGTTCCGCAAAGTTTTCTATCATTTCCAACATCTTGCCCAGTGCTTCGGTTTTCCATTTTGTTTGGTACAAAAACTTTTTTAAAGCGCACCGAACCCTATAGAAGAATTTAAGGTTGGGAGTGGAAGTAGAAACGAGACCCCTATAGGAGCCTTTACGTTTGGGAGCAGGAGTGACGCTCCCATTAGAGTTTTCTACTACTAAGTACATAACCCAATGAAAATCAAATCAAAGGATGCCTTTTAAAGGACGAGTAATTATCCTGTCTTCCGAGAATTCTAGGTTAGCGGGTGTACCCAATCAATATTAGGAGGCTAAAATATAATTACATGGCCCAAAAAATAAGGAAATAATGGAGAAATCACAAGATGCCATTGGACTGGCGTGTAGCCACGTGGTGTTCTAGACCTATTTTTCTATTTCCAACTACATTTACACCCTCATCACATCTGCATCTTGGAGAATTGGCACCAAAGATTGGCAAAATTTCATAACATCCCCAAAAACTCGTGCATTTACATGAATAGTTTACATCAGAAATCATTGTTTCGTTTGGCTCTATGTAGACCTTGGATTTACATAAATAAAAGCACTGAAAACATAATGGTTCACTAACATGATATTAGTTCTTTCAGTTGAACACAAAATCTAATCACATGGTACCAGACACAACTCTCTCATATAGATGTGGACTCACCTCATTGTTATTGGTTTTTGTCATCTTAGATTTTTTCTTAGTTTTTACATTTCGGCATTTTTGAAACCTGTTCTTGGAACTGCAGATACATGAAGACCTCCATTGATGTGAAGTGTGAACATGGTTTTATAAGTCACATTTTTGGTTTCATCGGCTAACTTGAACTGGAAGAATCGAAGAAGAGCAGTTGACACAATCTTCATTTGGCGATAAGCAAAGTCTTTCCCTAAGCAGATCCTAGGACCTGCCTGCAAATCACAAACACAACCACAAATATTTGGTAATGGCATGTTCAATTTACAATTTTTTCTTTTTATATTTACAAAAATTTTAAAAATTGTGTAATAAAAAATTCGTTGGAAATCTATTCTCATTTTCAAAAAATTATAAACAATTTATAAAATTGACTACACTCTCTTAACCACACAAAAAAGAAAAAAAAAACAAAGACAAAACAAAACAAAAAAAAGAAAGAGTTGGTTTCACTTGTTTGGTTTCATAAACAGAAACCATCTCCATTGACCATCTCCTATAGTTGACATATTACCTTCGGTCACCATCTCCAACTAGCAACACCTCTGAACACCACCTCCCGTCAAAAACTATCTCTAGCCACTCAGTCGCCAGCAAACCTTTTGCTACTACTTCCCTTCGACAACCACCTCAGACCACCCCTCTTGTTTTTAAAACATGTTTAAGCTTAACATGTTTTTATTTTTGTTTTTGCCAGAAATAAATATAAGCATGTATAATCTTTTCTGTAAACAAAAAAAAAAAAAAAGTAAACTGTAAACGTACATGAAATGCGATGAATTTGAACGGTGATTCAGGTTGGAAAACACCATTGTTGAGCCATCTTTCAGGTCGGAAATCTTCTGCATCATCTCCCCAAATGTAAGGCATCCTGCCCATGGCATAGGACATGTAGTAAACCCCATCTCCCTTTTTCAGTTTAAATCCATCTGGAAGAATGTCATCTGTTTCTGCACACCTCCCATCCTTAAAAAGTACAAGTATACACAGCACAAAGTACAAGTCAATATCACCATTGCGTAAAACTGAAAAGATAGAGCTAATGAGGCAAAAATGGCAGAACAGAACCATCAGAATGGAAAAGAAATTTATGTTAGTCAGTTGTAATCGTCATGGGAAAGGATAGTTTGGTCTAACAGTAAAACTTGTCGTTAGCATCCTTAGGCTATGTTTGATTGTCAAATTAAGTTGGGTGGCATTATTGCCTGATCATGAAACTTTCAGTATGTGATGTGCAACCTTGAAAATGACCAAGAAAACAAAAACTAAATTATAGAATTATCCATAAACTCAATCCATTCATGAAAGAAAACCACCCACTGCCCATCAAAACTCAATCCCTAATCTAAAATTTATGTG
This sequence comes from Camellia japonica, assembly GCA_030407325.1. Classification (NCBI taxonomy): domain Eukaryota; kingdom Viridiplantae; phylum Streptophyta; class Magnoliopsida; order Ericales; family Theaceae; genus Camellia; species Camellia japonica. The sequence continues at coordinate 21,386,805 of JAPPVO010000029.1, forward strand.
GTTTTGACATTTGTTGCAGTATTGAATTCCAAAAATCACCCAAGTCTCCTACTTTAACCGGGTCAAAGTGGACCCAAATACAAATACTGGGTCAGACCTATCGACCCGAACAAGTGATAAGCATCATCTGGGTTGAATTCAAGACACCCACACTCCAAAAATTTGAAACACCAAGAAAAACAAAGAAATTATCATGCCATACAATTATCTACAAACATATATATATATATATATATATTGTTTTGAAGAACAAACAAAGAAATCTCTGAGGTTTCGGGGATAATTTACCAAAGGGACAGCAGGATATAGTCTTAATGTCTCTGTCAATGCTGAGTGAAGGTAATGCATTTTCTCAAGTACTTCATCGGTTAAACTTGTGGTGAAATCATCCATGCTAGAACCATGCCCCTGACTACTGGTAACTTCTTTCACTTCACGTGCAATTTTTTCCTGTATTAGTGGATTCTTGCATAGAAGGTAAAAGAACCACGAAAGAGTGTTTGCAGAGGTGTCTTTGCCAGCAATCATAAAATTTAGGATTATATCTCTTAGATATTGATCGTTCATCCCTTCTGGATCCTTCTTGCTCTCCTCCAGAAACCTCGAGAGTATGTCCTCCTTGCCATTCTTGTGATCATGAAACAATAATAACTAAATCAGTAACCAAAAGCATGAAACTACTATAAAATTAGTACTCACTAACCGTGAGGGTGATTAGCACATTTCATGAATTCAAAGTCATTTCATTAAAACCTAAAATATTTGGATTTAGAAACCAAATCATCTAGAACTAATCCATTGCAAACAAGCCTCTACTATAAATGATAGTGTTGTATAGTCCTTAAAATTTCCTGATATTGCTGCCATCTCAATCATTGATTAGAGGTTGAATCAATCATTAGAAGAATAATTAGGCCAAAAAGGATGATGCATTTTGGAAAAATGGAACTTCTATCAGAAAGAAGCAAGTGAAAGACTTTCATAAAAGTTCTTGTAGAATCAAGAATGAAGTTTTGGTTTTGTACATGCCCGATCATGAATTAATAACTACATCTAATTCCCATAATAATAATAATCTTAATTGCTTCGAATTTTCTATTTTTGGAATGGAATATTTTTATCTCCATGAATAGGATTTTGGATTATAACTTCATTTCATGATATGATTCAAATGCTATGAAGTCAAAGAGGCACCAAAAAAAATAGAATGTTTATAAGTGTTGAATCAAAATTTTTTTTTTTAAATCTTTTTTAATAAAAGGAACTTTTTAGAAAAATCTTAATTCCAAATGGATTTGTCTAAATCCCGAAATTAAGCATTCAATTTTTTTCCCCAAAAATAGTAAATTTTATAATTTGGAGACCAAAACGATAGAATTTGCCCAAAACCCAAGTCACTCTGACATAGTGAGTTGTACAACTATTTCAGATCGAATATGGGTGTTTCAGGTTTCATACGACAACTTTAGAAAATTGCCGTTAGCATTTTGTCATCAAACAATCAAACTGCTCCATAAACTTGATGTCAATCACTATACCGTCTAGAACTAGTAATAATAAAAATGGCAGTACTAACACTCACACAGTCCTGTTGTATTTCTAGCTGTTTCCTCTTGGTCCTGATTAAATTGTGCGTGAAATTGTTGATGAGTTTGACATTCTTCTGAAGGGAAGCTTCGGATCCAATGTTGAGGAACTTTTTCAGCTTCCAAAATGGATCGACGTAGCGCCAATAGACCAACGCGTTTGAATCATCAAAGGCCTTGATGAAATCACTACCCTCTTTGCTTGATCCTTCAAGGCAATTCAATTCCACTCCAAAACCTACTTTGAACATGGAGTCTAAGGTACATTTCATTAGCAAATCCTGCAAGAACACATTTAGATTTCATTTCAAGGCTTAATCATTACTGGAAAGTATGGTGCAGGAATGTTTCAGTTCAGCTAACTGCATAGATTAGCTCAACTGATATTGGCTCAAAAATTTTATGAAACAATATAATGGTGTCAGAAAAAGGGCAACCCCACGCATGAGGCTACTGGTAAAGCGGGTTTTGGGTAAGACAAAATTTTGATCATCAAAATGCTCTGCTGACTTTTCACTTGGATGAAATAATACTCTTTAATCATATTGTGGGCCCTGATTGTCAAAATAGTTCATTTGTAATATACTCTTCTTACAGAGCTCTACTCTCTATGTCAAAATAGTTCATTTGTAATATACTCTTCGTGTTTATTTTGATCCGGTTTGCTATTTTTGAATCCTTTTATTGTGGCTGCATCTCTACCTTTGTAATGAAACTCCTATATCGTTCTTGAGTCATGGACAGAGACTTACTACCGAATTACGTAAATCTTTGTGTGCTTGTGCGTTTGTTATGCTTCAGTTTTTTCTCTACCGTAATAGTTTTGAAACTAGCATCATTTGTAAAGATAAAATTCACACAATAATCACTTAGTTTACTGTTTTCATTTTTTATTTTTGTCATCAAAGTGATGGTGTTTTCTAACTTTTTATTGTTTTTGTTTTCTAAAAACACAAAAAACAAAAACAATTCACTTTTGGACTGCTTAATGGTTTCAGATCACTTACTTGAACATCAAAAACCTGGTTGGCCCCCGACAATTCGAAAACAGTTTTAACCAATTTGGCAGCATTTTTTCTGAAAACATCACAGCTGAAATCCCTCAACACCCTAGTAGAGAACTCAAAGCTTGCAAGCTTCCTCTGCTGCTTCCACTTCTCACCATCCACTGCAAAAATCCCTTGGCCAAACAAGTCCTGCATGATATCTTGGTTATACTTGCCTTTGGAATATTTCTCAAAGTTGGTTTTGAGTGTGTGCTCAATGTTTCTTATATCAGTCGTGTATATTTCACTTTGGTCTGGGGCAAGAAGCCGAAAAGTCCGGCAAGTTTTGGCAAGGTCTGTTTGGTAGTCATAGAGTTTGTTGAAGTAGAGGAGCTGATGAAATACAGTTCCAGTCACAGGATGGTATTTTGGGTTTTTTATTGATTTGCCAATGAAGATTTTTAGGGCTAGAGATGAGCAGGCAAGGAAGAGAAGTGTTAGTGCAGTTGCTATGAAGATGAAGATGGCATAGAGGACGTCCATCTTTGTGTGAGGTTTGTGAAGAGGGGAGACTGATCATATCATGGACTTCATGGACATATATAGAGCAGTGTTAGAAACATGAATAATCAGAGGTAAGACAAGAGCATGTTTGTTTTCGTGTTCTAATTTTGTATTTTTTGTATTTTTTTTAAATACAGAATCGATTACAGAATTGATTACTGAAAATATGAGTATAGTAATTTAAGTGAAACAATTTCTTTAGTAACAGACTGAATAAAATACAAGTATGTGATTATTATTATTTTTTGTGATTGATTATATGTTGGTAGAATTTTTTTTATAGATATATGCAGATACGAATGAAGAATCATTGATATATACTACAAATTTTGTGATTGGTTGTATTTAAATATATGCATATATATATATATTAACTGTAAATATATGCATATAGGAGCCAATAATTTTAAAACTATTTCCATTGGGAAGGTGAGATAGAGATGGAGGTAGCTGTGTGAGTGGGAATGACGTTTGTTTTATTTATTCAGCGGTATTACATGTATTAATTAATGTATCAATTAGTGTTATGATATTATTATTGACCACATTTATCATACAGGTTACAAATATCTAAAACCATATAAATAATGTCATATCACCTATTAGTACACGAATAAGGAGGGATAGTCTTAGGTGAAATCAATGAAAGTGAAATGGCACATGAATTCAATGGAAATTTGGGAAGAATCAAATGTACACAATTATATCTTGTTTGGGTTTTTAGAAAATAAATTATTTTAATCTTTCGATCGCATCACATCCAAATCACAATGGAGTAATCTTAATGTCACACCAAAATCCACACATACACAAGAAAAAAAAAAAAAAAAAAAGCCTTTTGTCATCGCGGGATTTGAAAAAAATTAGATGTATATAATTAAATCTCGTTTGGGCTCGACGACAGACTGTTCTATATTTTTGAAGAAACACCAAACCCGGCTTGGGCTGTTTGGGATGAGGCTATATTTGTATGTTTCAAACTGTTTCTTTTGGGCACCGGCTTATGAATATGCCAAATGAATTAGATGTTTTTAGGTGATTTATTTTGTAAACTAATTTCTTAACAAATTCCGAAGAAAATTAACGGGGAATTATTTGATTGGTGGTGGGATTGGTCATGGTGCATCATTTCTCATAGTCAATGTCAAGCTTTTTAAGGGTAAATTAATTCAAACTTTTCAATATAATTTACATATATATAGTCATATGCCCACTGGAATAAACTTTCAATGATGGAAAAGTCATTTTGTCAGGAGATACTATCATCTATGTTAATACCATGGTATTTTGGAAGACATTCAAAGATCAGAACGGTTGAAAATTATGTTGACTTTAAGGCCTAGTTTGGTCTTGGCCTAGTTTTTTTTTTTTTTTTAAATTAATGTGTTTAAAAAATCACAATGATACTTTTTGGTGAGTGAAAAAATTATTATGACATTTAATTATTATTTTTTTGACTGATGGTAAATAATTTTTTAAACCAGAAAAATGACTTTTTTTAATAGATCCCAAACGAGACTTAATGGGTTTTAAATTAGGTAAACTACTAATAGGTCCTAATAGTTAGATTTATTTCTCATGAAGTCCTATTGGAAATAAGTCTTGATAAAATTGTCGCTAAAAATAATTTTTTTGTGACAATTTTTTATATGTAGCTAAAAATTGACAATTAGTGACTTTTTTGTCATGATTTTTATAAATTGTCGTTAAAACTTATAATTAGTGACTTTTTTTTTGACAAAATTTTTTCATAAGATTTATTAGACAATAAATTCGCTTATTAGGATCTACGCGTAAGTACCCTTTTAAATTTTGATGTATAACTTCGTGGAATAACTTATAGGCTACGGTAGAAGTCTTTTTCATGTGATTATTCAAATATATCTTTTTCTTTTCAATATATTCATAATTCAATTGCTTTGTCATTCAAACCAATAAACCAACTCCTTAAAATTATCTTTTTCTTTTCAATATATTCATAATTCCTTCCGTTTTGTGTTTGATTTAAATGACTTGTACTCCCATTCAATCTATGCAAAATTCAATTGCTTTGTCAGTAAACCAACTCCTTAAAATTATATTGATAAAGAATACTACTTTTCTCAAAAATTGACTAAACTAATTAGAAGCTTTAGTAATTATGTAGCACTATTTCATATTGTGAGTTTAGCTTCTACAGAAAAAAATTTGATATCTTTTGTGGTATTTATTTTCTCTCCCCAATATGAGAGTTGTATATATAGTTGTTTGTTTTTTCCCTAGTTTGAGTTTGGCGACTATTGGATTTTCCACCCAATATGAGGGTTGTACATATAGTTGTTTGGTTTTTCCCTAGTTTGAGTTTGGTGACTATTGGATTTTCCACCCAATATGAGGGTTGTACATATAGTTGTTTGTTTTTTCCCTACTTTGAGTTTGGTGACTATTGGATTTTCCACCCAATATGAGGGTTGTACATATAATTGTTTATTTCTTTTCTAGTTTGAGCTTGGTGACTCTTGTGCTTTCTAACTAATTTTCATATTGTTGGACTTTAGTTATTTAGTTTGATATAATATTTCTCATATTTATAAATTTTTTCATTGATTGAGAAAAAAATATAATATATATATATATATATAAATCAATTAAATTGTACAGTTGTCTCATTGTGGGCTCACTTTAAAAATTTAAATCGTTCCTCTTTTATGTCCCACTAAAATGATTGTTCAAACAAAAATTAGAATGATCAAATATCGATAACTACGTGATTGAATCACGTTTATTTTTAAAAAATTATTAGTTTTGATAATAGACCATTTATTTATTTTAATACAAATCTGATTTTCTTATAGGAATAATCATCTTGGTAGAACTTACAAGTGATAGTTTGGATCACTAAGGTAGGCCGAAGCGAGGCAAGATGGTCCTTAACCCTTATATGAAACTATGGCTGAGAACCCTGAGGTCATTTTGATTTACATAAGATTAGGCAGGATAATTTATTCCCAGATATTCAAGATTTTTTTGTCATTTACACTAAAGAGTTATCCCATCTGCACTTAGGGGTGTGCGCGGTATGGTTCGGATGGTTTGACAGTAAAATTACAAACTAAATGGTGGATTGACAGATTAGCGGATTGACAAATTGTGGTTTTAATGGTTTTAGGCAAATTGAATAATATTCTAACCAATTATCAAATATCTGCATAATATATAATACTAATTTGCATAATATTTTTTTTATATATGTAACACAAACTAATTTCATATAATATGTATCATACATATAACTACTATTTTGTAACAAATTTCACATCTTAAATTTTTTACACACTCATTTTACTTTGATATTTCATTAGAGATTAAAAAATATATATGTATTAACTACAGCAGAGCGGAGCGGAGCAGTTAGTAAGACGGATTATAAATTTAAATGTTATTTTGCGGTTAGCAGATAGAACGGTGCGAATTGATATAGATCGGTGCGATTTTAGCGAATTATACAGTATTTTACATAGTCTTATCTACACTCTCTCTATGCTATCCTACGTCATCGTGGCATACACAAGATAAAAAGGAATTACACTATAGAGGCCTAAGAAAAGTGTAGGCCTAAGTAAATCTGCTCAGTCCAAACAAAAAAATCCAAAACTAATAAAACCGACCAAACTAATCAAGTATATCAAATGAAATCGGACTTGAACCACAGATGGATCCTTGACAAAAGGTTGATCATCCGATCAAGGAATATTCAACGGTCAACGACGATTGCAAATTGGCCACTACTAAAGTGATCACTGACAAAAGGTCGATCGTCTGATCAAGCGAGATCCGACAGCTAACAAAGATTGCAAGTTGTGCCACTACCAAAGTGATCTTTGATAAAAGGTTGATTGTTTGATCAAAGAGATCTGATGGCCAACGACGATTGCAAGTTAGCCATTACCAAAGTGATTCTTGACAAAAGGTTGATTGTTCTATCAAGGGAAAGCCAACAACGATATAATCGACGATAAAAGGGAATCAACTAAACAGGTAAACGAACACAACAAATAATACAAGAACTATCACATAACCACATTTACATAGTATAACTCTCTCTAGATAGTCATGTCTAATCTAAGTGTTAACTTAATCGTTAGAGGGTTTTCCTGACCTATCTAGGTTAGGGGTTGTCACGACCCAAACCCGGCCCTATAGGTTTAGCATTGTAATCGGCTAGTAATCCTTGGATTACCAAAAGCCTCTAATCTGAATATCATAAAATGTAAGGGACTGTGGAAGCAAATATACAAAATACAATGTCCATAGAGCTATGTAGACATACATGGGATAGAAAACTTAAAACTTATATACATTATATATGTTGTCAAACTTCCATACGTCAAGCTTCATAATACAGATAGCATCATAAGGGACTTAGCCCTATGTACATATATCCAAAAAAAAATAACGACCAAAACATCCTTAACATAAACCACAAAACTTGACTTCTTCCAATGGGAACCTCCTCGGGAGGCATAAAAGGCTGATTCACAAAACTCAACTATAGGTCGTCAACTCAGGGCCCGGTCACTAGCCTGATCACCTACATACATAATATAAATAGTGAGCGGAAGCCCAGTGAATAATAACAGAGTAAAAGGATTAAATGAATGATGTCCCATATCAAATTTAGAAAACAAACTTCATAACAGAAACAGATTCATAATCATATGCTTATTCGAATCTTATACAGAAATCAAAATTCATGCTTAATCATATATGGTACATCGATTAGCGCTGACAAATCAAATACAGAGCATAATGGGTCATGCTTTCCGGTTCCAATAAGGAACCTCCGGTACCAGGAACTTGTAACGTACTTGAGCCACGGTATTGTTACCCCCGGGAGAGGCCCATAAGACCACGGTATTCTTATCCCAGGCAAGGGCCTTGTGCTCATAGACTACGGAATTGTTACCCCTAGACAAGGGCCTTGTGCCAAGAATGCCACAAATACTTATCAGAAATTGGACAATCATTCATTATACTAAACATAACATGTCAGAAAACAGATCATATTTCATCATATAGAAAATAAATAAAGTTGAACATAGTTTTACTAAGTTATTACTCACAGATGGCTCCCAAGCAGACAAATTAGATAACTTGCGGCATATAACCTACATAGATACAGAACGAATACGTACTGAATTTCACACCCAGAAGTATTAACTTAGTTCTTTCTTATCTTGGTGTGTTTCTACTTCTTATCCTCATTATTATGTCTTAACCATGGTCTAGGAATGCCTAGGATGCAATGTGGATGCAAAATTACACTTTGAAACACTTAACAAAATTTGCTGAAAAAAAGGCCTTCGCTCGAGCGCAAGCTCCTTCGCTCGAGCGGTTTGTAAACTTTGCAAAAGTGCTAGTTGTGTGAATTTTTTGCTCGACGTTCACTCGAGTGCGAGACTAAGGTCTTCGCTCGAGCACAATTCTGGTCGCTCGAGCGGTCTGCAAAAATTGTAAACTTCTGGGAGTATGCATTCTATGCTTGAGCCAACTTTTGATCGCTCGAGTGAGAGTGCAAAATACAGTGTGGTCGCTCGAGCACAGGTTCTGTCGCTCGAGCGGAGAGACGGAATCTAGAATTTTCAGATTTCTCTACCAAGCTCAAAACTCGAATTAAATACATCAAAACTCATCATCTTGGGGCAAAACTCAAGAAAACATGCAGAAACTTGTAGAATATTAGGAATTGAAAGTCATTCTGCAAAATCAAAGCCCAAAAGCATGTCAATTGTACAAACTCAAGCTTGAAATGTTGAAAATAAAGCATGTATGTAATTTTTTGACTTCAAAGCTTCTAAATCATGATCAAATAAGACAACTTGATGGAGAACCTGATGAATTCTCAAAACTATGGTAGACGTGGTGCATGCATGTGAGAATTCTTAACAATTACGCTCAAAATGAAAGAAAATGTGCATGCATGCATGGTATGTTCTTCCATCCTACTTCACTAGTTCAAATCTTGCATGACTCAGCTAAATTCTCTTGAATTCATGGTCTAGACGTCATAAATATACAATTCAATGGTGGAATTCTTACCCCAACTTCTCAATTAAGCTCTACTTGGTGAATTCACTAAGGTTCCAAGCCAATTTCCTTGAATTCTTTAGTTATCCTTGCTTGAACTCAAATCTCTCATCTTACTCTCTCTCTCTCACGTTTTGCTTGCTCAAGATGGGGGAATGAGAGTGTGTAATTGAGTGTCTTCAGTCAAATAAGCCTTATATAGGCTCGATTAAGAGTTGGCTAATTAAATTTTAATTAGTCTAAGCAATGACCATTAATTTATTCTAAATTAATTCGTTCCAAATCGAATTTCAATTCAACTTACGATAAAATTTTAAAAATTTCAAATACCACATAAATCAAGTCAATTTCATGATCGGATGCCGGTAAGGCCTTCAATTCACAGAACAAAACGAAAACCAGATTACAAACTCTTGACGGACGATTATTCTCGCACCAAATTAAAATTTTAAAAATTCCATCTCATGCAGATTACAAACTCTTGACGGACGATTATTCTCGCACCAACCAGAAGGCTCTCAGAGTTGCTCTACGGTTTTCGGTCGAGGAACGAAAGGCCCAAAAGCTGCTCGGATACGAACCGAGCTACCGGCATACTGCTTCGTGCAAAAGCAGGGTCATCGATTTTCTTCGTGCCCCCTTCTCTAAAGCCAGATCTAACCCTTCCGCCAATCAAACTCGTTCCCTTAACTGCCGAGCAAGAAATGGCTAAGATCCATGCCATCAAGTCCATGATCACCGGCGAGCCGAGCGATTCTCAGCTGGCGAAAATGGTAGGAGGCAATCTTCCCAGCAGGTCGCTCGTGAATCTAGCCCGATATTGGCTCTTACCAGCAAACAGGGTGCTGGCTAGTCAAGGAAGAGGCAGGGGCAGACACCGACCGAGCAAACATTGGTCGATGAAGATTTCATCGACCTTCCTTCTACTGATCAGGGAGAGCAGACTGAACAAACCCTGGCAGAGTAATCCGGTCCCTTCATTGCCCCTCCAGTCTGGTCGCCCGAGCTAAAGTACAAAGGTCGAGCAATGATCACGACTAATTCGATCTACGCCGACAAGAATTACTCCCTTGGTTTCAACATGACCAAGGGTCTGCTCCTACCGGCAGATATGAAGAAACATGAAGAGCTTTCTGACCTAAAGGTCCTTAGGTCGGCTGCCGAGTCCATTGTGCTGGTAGGTAAACGAATCACTTTGTTTCAAGCTATTTCTCAGTTTCAACATATTGACTTCATCTTTATTGTAGGCCGTGTAAAACAATTACTTGGCCCACGAGCGCATGATTTCTGTGCGACAAAGTTTGCAGGAAGCCATTGCCAACAACAAGGCCAAGACTACCGACCTGGGGAACAAACAAAAGGTTGAGGCGGCACTAGTCGAGCGGGATCAGCTGGTCGAGAAACTGGAGCAAGCCGAAGAGAACAAACAAAAGGTTGTCGGAGCCAAGAAAGAGAGATATCTGGCCAAGCTGCGCAAGCTCCACATTGCTTATGTGGCCGAGTTAAAGAAGCAAGTTGACAATATGGAAGACCACGGCTATGCAGAGGGGGAGAAAGTTTATGAACGGCAAGTGGAGGGAACGAAGGACATCTTTTTTCAGTGTGGCTGGAAAGCTACCTCAGAGCAACTTGGCCATGGGCCTGATTCTAATTTCTTTAAGCATCTCCCACTTGCCTTTATCTCGTTGCACATGAAAGCCTACGCTGCAACTGTCCAGTAGAAAATGATTGAGGCGGAGACTGCGGCTGCCGTGACTGAGGTGACAAGTCTTCCACCGACCAAAGAGATCACTTTGCTAGTCATTCTGGAAGAAGAATCTGTGGGCAGTGGCCAAGCCGAGCAAAATGCCAGTCTGGGCCTCGATGCAGGAGAAGAAACTGTGCCAAATGTGACTAATGAGGTCCCAGCGGACTTGGAGGATGTTGCGAATGTAGATTAGGGCATAGTTAGACTCATTTTTTGCTGTATTTCTTCTTTTTTTGTGTTGTAACCGGGCTATAGACCCTACTTTTGTAACTGAGGTACATTATGAATAAAAATCGCTCAACTTTTTGCTCGCCTTATACATTTATCTTCTTTGATTTCATTTGTTCGTTTAAATGATTGTAATCATATCTTGTATAATGGCCGAGATAAAACTGCTCGGTTTAGCTTGGTCATGTTAAATTTTCACAAATGTGAAGTGTACTTGGACGTGGTGAGCTAATTTCCACTTAGACAGTACAAACGTAAGACAACTTTGCACTTAATGGGCTTAGCCAGTTCAAATATGGGGAAGCATAATGTCCTCCTGAGCAGATATCATCTCTGCGAAAAAAGTAATAAGTTGGCTTTGAAATTGAATCAGTTCCCTCCCCTCCCGTTAAGCAAAATCAACTCGGGATAAAGAGCAAAGTCAGCTCGGTTTCAAATCAGAAGTTGGACAGAACACCGAACTTTCTCCCTGGTTGAGCAAAATCAGCTCGGGGAAGGTGAGCAAAATTAGCTCGAATTCTATGGTCAAAATTGAGGATAACACCAATTTCCCTTTCAGCGCGCAAGATCGGCTCGGCAAAGGATGAGCAAAATCAACTCAGAACAAGCGATCACAATTAGGGATAACACCAACTATTAGCACAGCGGGCAAAGTTAGCCCGGATTCAGCGAAGTCAGCTCATTCCTGTACCTTAAGCTAGTCTTAACTTTTTCCACGGTGCACCATTGCAACTAAGGTTGAATTGTCCCCAGTACTCAGTAGCTTAACACAACAATTTAATATAAGAAGGGAGTGAAGGATAACCATAAGCACATAATACAGGAGAAATAAGTGGCCTTTTTCCATTGCTCGTCAAACATTACATATAATGCCAGTAAGCCAAGTTTGAATAAAGGCAAAAGAATTACATTTTAGAAGTAATACACTTTGAGGTTGGCCGCATTCTATGGTCTTGTGATAGCTTTGCCATCCAAGTCCTCCAGATGGTATGCCCCTTTGCCAGCCAGGCCGATTATCTTGTACAGCCCTTCCCAATTTGCACCCAATTTGCCCTCTCCAGGGACCAATGTGTTGCCCATCACTTTCCTCAAGACCCAGTCCGCAACTTTGAACAAACGTGGATGCACGGTCTTATTATATTTCTTGGAGAGCTCTTGTTGATAGGCCGCAATGTGAATTAGCGTTTTTTCTCTCCTTTCCTCAGCAAGGTCCAGCTCCAAGGCAATAGCTTCACTGTTTAAGTCTGGCTCAAAGTTTTTAGATCGGATGGTTGGGATGCTGATCTCCAAGGGTATGACCACCTCCATGCCATAAGCTAGGGCAAATAGAGTTTCCCTGGTTAAGCGTCCTGGGGTAGTCCAGTATGCCCAGAGCATGTTGGGAAGTTTCTCAACCCACCTCCCTTTGGCTTTCTCCAACCGTTTCTTCAGCCCGTCCAAGATAGTCTTGTTTGAAGCTTCAGCTTGACCATTTGATTAAGGGTAGGCCAGTGTAGAATTGTAGAACTCAATCTTCAACTCTTCGCAAAATTTGCGGAAGAGTTTCCCATCAAACTGCACACCATTATCTGAGATGAGAGCCTTTGGGACGTCAAACCGAGTAATAACATTCTGCTAGACGAACTTCTTTACATCTTTCTCCTTGATGGTAGCCAACGACTCGGCTTCCACCCATTTAGTGAAGTAGTCAGTAGCGGAAATGAAAAATTTGCAGTTGCGCAGAGCGATTGGAAACGAGCCCACAATGTCCAGCCCCTAAAGTGCAAATGGCCAAGGACTCGTTAAAGAGAGCAACTCTCTAGTCGACTGGTGGATTTGGTGAGTAAAATTTTGGCACTTTTCGCATTTGTATACATATTTCTGCACATCGGCATGTATACACGGCTACCAATAACCTTGAGAAAATGTTCAGTACGCCAACGATCTGCCTCCAATGTGGCTACCACACATGCTTTCATGAATTTCGAAGAGGAACGCTGCAACCTTGTTGGGGTGGACGCATTTCAAGTACGGCCCAATGAAGGACTCTTTGTACAAGGCACCAGACGGAGAAAACGAAAACCACTCTAACTTAGCCTTTATCTTGTTGGCTTCCTTCTTTTCGAAGAGCAGGACTTGATCTTTTAGAAATGTGATGATGGGATCAATCCAGGATGGTCCCAGGTTGGTACAAAATACTTTGGATGCCTCTGGTTCTTCAATGCTAGGCTGGGGTAAAAACTCGATCATCAGAGGGTTGGGAAAGGAGGTTTGCATAGATGCCAAGCCAGCTAATTCATCCGCCTGACTATTTTTCGCGCGGCCTATTTGCTCCATTCTTATAGCGGAAAATTTTTTGATCTCAACGCGTACCAACGCTTGATACTTGGCCATTTTTTCGTCCTTGGCCTCATATTCTCCAAAGACCTGATTGACCACTAGTTTGGAGTCGCTGAATACTATAAGCTCTGATGCTTTCATTCACAGAACGCTCTTCAGTCCGGCGAGGAGGACTTCATACTCTGCCTCATTGTTGGACGCTGGGAACCCAAGCGTAATAGCATGCTCAATGGTTAGACCATCCGATGAAGTTATACAACCCCAAGGTCAGCACCATGTCTATTGGAGGCTCCATCAACGAAGAGCTTCCACATCTCGCCAATGAAAAATTTCCAGCAGTCGGATGGGTTCTGAGAGTTTCTTAAGGCACAGGTCAGCTCTGCATGGTCATCTAGCTTGTCGTTCGGTAGGTTAGCCAGCTTTTCCTCTGCTTGCTCAAGACTGTCTCGCCTTTCTATTTCTTGCACCTCACCTCTTTTTTGCAACATTAAAAATGGTAATTGTGCCAAATCCATACTAGCCAAATCAATAGGGCAAACAGGGTGAGTGTCAAGGGAAATTCCGCCACAAAGTCAGCCAAGGCTTGTGCCTTAATGGCTGTTCGCAACTGAAACTTGATGTCGTATTACCCCAGCTCTACTACTCATATCAAAGTTTTGCCCATGAAATCCGCCTTCTCAAAGAGCACCTTGAGTAGAAATTCAATTTGCACTACTATTGTGTGGGTGTGGAAATAGTGCGCCAACTTTCTAGAGGCCATCATGAGAGCAAGAGCCACTTTTTCAAGCAGCAAATGTCTCCACTCGACTGGGAGCATACATAGAAAATTAGAAGGTGTTAAATCCTCTTGGCTCAGATGAGCACCGCGTTTACCGCATGCTGAGAAATGACTAAGTATAGATAGAGCTCTTCACCTTACTACAGAGTGACCAGGATTGGGGCGGAAGAGAGATATGCCTTTAGACCCGTCAAAATGCGGTCGCATTTTTCATCCCAGGAGAACTTGGCTTTCAAAGTCTTGAAAAAGGGCCTGCAACGATCTGATGACTGGTTGATAAATCTATTCAGCATGGCTGCCATTCCGGCAAGATGTTGCACATCATTTGTGGAATTTGGTTGTTTCAACTCCTGGATTGCCTTGATCTGTGAAGGATCACCTTCAATTCCTTGGTTGGTGACCAAAAAGTCTAGAAATTTTCCAGTTCCTACTCCGAAGGCACACTTGGATGCATTCAAGCACAATCTATGGCGTTTGAGTATAGCAAACATCTCAGCTAGGTCGGCGAGGTACTGGGACTCATCTTTGCTCTTCACTACCATATCATCAATATAGGCCTCCATAATGCGGCCAAGGGAAGGGGCAAAAATTTTGGTCACCATTCTTTGAAAGGTTACCCCGGTGTTTTTAAGGCTAAAGGGCATAACCTTGTAGCAGTACAAGCCTCTTGGCGTAGTGAAAGATGTGATCTCGCTATCTTGCTCGTACATAGCTATCTAGTGGTAGTTACGGTATGCATCTAGGAAGTTAAACCTCTGCTAACCAGCGGTAAGATCTTCCAGCTGATCAATCCTTGGGAATGGAAAGCTATCTTCGGGAAGGCACGGTTGACTGTCTTGTAATCGACGCATACCTGCCATTTCCCATTCTTCTTCGGCACTACCACCGTGTTAGAGATTCATCTGGGATATTGCACTTCTTCAATTGTCCCAGTCTCCAACAAGTTTTTGACCTCCTCTACCACTACCTTGGCATGGTGTAAAGTCGAGTGCCGAGTTCTCTGGATGACTGGCCGAGCGTTTGGAAAGACATTCAACTGATGGCAAATAAAGTTTGGGTCGACGACAGATGTATCGTAAGACGTCCACACAAAGACCTCAATATTGGAAACCAGAAAGTTGATGTAGTTCAACTGCTCGGTGCTAGACAATGACAAGCCCAAAAGAAAGAATTTGCTCGGATCATTCTCATTAATCCGAACCTCCACCAAATCTTCAACTGACTTTTCTTCGGCTTTTCTTCACACATCTTCCAGGACGTCCTTGTTTTCTAGTCCTTCTATCATCTATACAAAACCTTTCGCTGCCCGACTACCGTTAACCGTGACGAAGCATTATTTCAACATGAGTTGGTCTCCCAGACTTTTCAATTTGCCCTATCGGGCCAGGGAAACGCATGACTTGGTGATAAGTGGAAGCCGCCACCGCTTGCATGGCATGCAGCCAATCCCTTCCTAATATCAAGTTATAGGTAGATGGGACCTTCAGTACTTAAAACTCAACCTGCTTTGTGATGAACCCCACTTTGACCGGTAATATGATATTCCTAATCGGCCATTCCGGTTGTGAGTAAAACCCGACCAAAGGAGAAGTTGCTAGAGCCAAGTCTTTGTCCTCAAACTTCATTTGCTTGAATGCATCGTAGTACATGATCTTAACCGAACTGCCCTGGTCAATCAAAATTCGCTTGATGCCAAAATCCCTAACACGAAGCGTCACCACCATGGCGTCGTTATGAGGGGTTTGAATTCTTTCCAAGTCTTTGCTTGAAAAGGTCATGATGTCCTGTACCTCGGTCTTCCCTTTCTTCACGGTAGGCTGAACAAATAGCACTTTGTAGACGTCCCCGAACGTCCCGGGAGAGAATCCTGTTTTGTTCATTTGGGCTCACTACAGTTCAGGACTCAATGTCACGGTCCTATATCTAATCTCGCAGAGTGCAATGCAAGACCGATGAATCATCAAAGAGTCCAAATCCGACAAATCGTTTTTGAAAACAGATTTTTTGAAAGAAATGCCAAACATGGACTGCTTTGCTAGATACAGAGTCGCCACCTAAATATTTATTTTGGGGGAATTTAGGAAACCCTGACTCGTTGCCTAAGCCCACGTGTTAGTCATCACCAAAGTTGCCTCGGCTCGGGAACTTGGGTACGATTGGGGAAGGTCACTTCGTGAGCACCCCCGCTCGCCCGATCAAAGATCGGCCTCTACTAACCATGATATCTAGTTTTGAAAACATTATGCGTTCTTATTCCGGTTATTAGCCTAGAATTACTATGTGATGTGCACAACATACAAATATAGACCGGATCGCCTGAATTGGAACAACACATCTCATGTTTGTTTTGAAAATGGTTTGCTACTCGCAAGTAGGCTAAAATGTGGATTTGCCACCCTCAGGTGGGCTTAGAAAACATGGTGATTTGCCACTCTCAAGTGGGCTTAAAACTCACAGTCAATGCATTATTCCAATTTGGATAATCCAACCTTCACCCACAGGCATTCAGGCAGTTATATCACATAAGCAGTTAGCCTCATGGTAAGCATGCTATCATGGCAGTCACTCACACACATGCAAGGATACTAAAGCGTAAACACTTACCGAGTACTCTAAGCCAAAACAGAAGCTATGTTAGAAATCCATGCATGATCCTACCTATGCTGAAATGCCTAATGCAACACATGCAGGAATGCAACTACAATATGCTCGGCTATTCTAATGATGGCATGTGAAATGCTATAACTAACAAGTATTCAACTCGAAATTAAAATACAATGCAGTTAGTATGATGCGCCGAGCCCGGTGCATGCAAGACAGATGAATGGATGCAAACATGCGAGCATAAGTATACTAATTGAAACATGCCCTAAAACTAACCATCATAAGCTAGTAAATAAAAGGGAGAAAGACGTGGGGTTGGAAGACATACATCACACACACGCACACTTATTACAAAATTGCCCTCGCTTGGAGGGTCCGAATAAATAATACAGTCCGAATAAATAATTAAATATTACAAAACCCTAATTAATAAACAAATTAACTAGGAAAGCAAATAAATTAGCATGCAAGCTATCAAATGGACTGCCTCAGCTCTGTTCCGAATGATGAAAGATGCATGCATGCTCGAGCTGCCTTGTCGGGAAATTCCTCGCGATGCCCCAATTTGCCTCTGTTTGCAATTAATCCCGGAATGCTGTGCAAATCTCTAGAAGGCTGTTGATTTCTGGTTTGCTACAGCAGAGAGCAAGAAAGGGGCATGACAAAGTATTTTCACATATGTATGCACACCTCGATCCTCGTGCCACCAATCACGCATCTCGATGCATGATGGCTGAGGGGTCGAATTGCACGACTCGATGTGAAATGAATTCACATGACAACACAATAAGGCCTAGACTCCATCATGGGTAATCCGGAGTGTCGGCGACCGAGAATTGAGACACGTTTCGTCACTTTGAGTACGAAACGTCCCTCATTTCCCGTGCTTGGGCTAACTCCTATCCCAAACACAATGCAAATGAGATGGCATACACAATGCGACTAACATGCAACCTAGCATACGCAATGCTATGGACTGAAATGGCATACACAATGCACGATGGACTTACACCAATATGAGTGGACCTCAGCCACACTCACATCAGTGGCCATGATGATGGAAATGAGATAACCGAAACACATGCAAACATGCACGGATGCAAAGGACCGATCCTAAGGCATAACATGCAACTCTAACCAAGCATGGCAGAGGATGAAACATGGCATAGAATGACACATGATACAGCTCTGAAATGGCATAAAATATGGTCCCGAAACATGCAAATATGGCACACAATGCAAGCTAGGGGGCCCAGGTATCGAAACTAGTGAAGTGCGTTACACTAGAGGTACCCAAAGCAATGCACCAAAGGAAAACCAACCCCAAACAGACCCTAGGCAGGTCTGAAACAGTAGGGAAATGGCCTAAAATGATGGCTCGGAATGCAACGAAATGGAGCTTATTCAATGGTCCAAAAACAAGGTATACAAGTCCGACTCTCAAACACATTTAAAGAGTACAAAACATGGCAATATGGCATTCAAACAAGCTCTGAAATATGATGCATAATGAGCCCAAAACATGAACACGCCTCAGTATATGCATGGAATGAACCTCAAAACTCAAAGTTAAGCATGGGTATTGAACTACAAGCATGCAAAACCAACATCATTCAACCATGAGACCCAAAAATAGAGCTAGGGAAGTCCAAAATAAGCACAATATCAGTTTAAGGCATGGCCAAAAAGTGTTAAAATCGAGGGTCAACAAATCATGCAAAAAAAGCTAGTGAACCATGATTTACACTACACGTATATGAAGCACATGAGGGCTTACCAAACCAGCCAAAAAAAGAAGTATTCCATGCCAAAATATGCCCAAATAACCACTGAAACTCAGTCAATGCGTGCAAGAATGATGGGCTCCTTTGAAAGGCTAATAAGGGGGTTATTCTACACATGCATGATGGACACACACAAAGGCAAAACCACCTCTGGACAGAGGTTCTGAGGGTCCTAAAACCCACTAAAAAGAGCCTGAAATGGGTCTAGGAAACATGCAAATAAAGGCCCCTTTGAAAGGCCTTGAATGGGATTGTTCTACACATACATCAAAGACACAAAATATGGCCAAAAGGGCTTTGGACAGAGTCAAGGAAGACCTTAAAACTCACCAAATAGGGCCTGAAACAAGACTTCTCAACATGCAAGTAGGAGCCCCTTTGGAAGGCCAAAAGGGCCAACAAACAAGACAAGGAGAGAGGGGGTCACCCCCCTCTGATTTTGGCTCTCAAAATAGTGTGCTAGCCACTGAAAATCCACTGGATTTCAGTGGCTAGAAGGCCAAACAAAGCATGAAACAAAGGCCTAGATGCAAGGCTCAAAACAAGATGCAAACAAGCATACAAGGGGGTAGATGACCCTCAACAGAAAAATGCCCTTAATCAAACCTCAAGAGGGGCTCAAAATAACAAATCTCGAAAATGCTTGCAAATAAGGCTAAAGAATGAAGCAAAATAATGCAAAAATGGGGGAAATGATGACTTACCCTTGTAGAGAAGACCTCTAGAAACTTCTAGACCAAGATGGTGAGCCTTCAACCTCTACAAATTAGTTCCAAAATGATTGAATGGATGGTGGAGGTGGTAGGCTATGAGGTGTAGTGTAAATGGTGCAAGAACTATGGGGTTTTGGAACTCAAGTGTAGAGATATAGAGAGAGAGGTGTATAAGCCTTAACCAAAAATGTTGAACCCTTACAATGGAAGATCAACCCCTCCTTTATAGAGGAGAGGCTCTAAAGCTTCTCTAAGAAGCTTCAAATACGTGTATGGAGGATGGTCCAAATGCCTCCCAGTTGGCACAGCTGGATTGCATTTAGAGAGAGCAAAAAGCAGAAAGCTGGCCGACCAGGTAAGGTGGTCGGCCGGCCACTCCCCCTGGTCGGCCGAACAGGGGTCAAAAGGTCCAAGCAAGAAAAGTGGTCGGCCACCCCAGATTGGTGGCCTCCTAGATGAATGCAGCTCAATGGTATGGTGGGAGACCAGAAATTGTGACCCAAGAGAAAGGAAAACCAGCTTTCTAGCAAGGTTCAAAAGAGTCAAGAAGAAATACTGGTCGGCCTACCCATATTGGTGGCCTCCCAGATGAGTACAACACAATGATGGTATGGGAGACCCGAAATTATGGCCCAAAAGTGAGGAAAACCAGCTTTCTGTCAAGAAAATCGGCTGGAGGAGAGAGAAAATGGTCTCCAAAAGAATTGCTGGTCTCCCACCATCCTACCACCTTCCAAACAATGAAAATAGGGTCCATGCCAAAAATGAACCCTAAACGATGCAAAACGAGGGTTCGGGGGCCAAAACGCGCGGCCCGAGGCCCCGAAAACAGGCTGCAAAGCACCGAAGGTGGCGTATGACCACAAAGGTGGTCTCCCGGGCCACAGTGTCCCTCTAAGGAGAGCAAACAAGGTGTATGCCAAAAACCGGAGCAAACGGAGGTAGTTAAGCGGTCCCGAACCGAGGCACACGGCCGACGGCTCCGAAAATCAGAAACTGGTCTCCAAACGGGAAAAGTGGTCTACGACCACGAAACGTAGCCTACGGCCACTGAGAGATGGTCTACGAGACCTCTCCCTCCCTTCGAGAAGAGAAAACAGAGAAAATAGGACCTAGTTCGCAAACCGAGGCAAAGCACAAAAGAGCCCCGAAGTCCGGAGGCAAGGCTCGCAACCGAGACTCTGAAACCTCAGAACGAGCACAATATGCATCATCACCGAGCGCTCAATCGGTGACGTCTGAGTCTTAAGGTCGGTCAAAAATGGGGTGTCTACACACTTCCTTCATGTGCTCAACCTTCTTAATCATTCCCCTAAGCTCGCATACTCGAGCCGCTTCTATGATACCGTGAATAACATTGATAACTCCTTGAGGCGCTACGTCCAGGACAACTAGCCCATTTGGCTCGGCTTGTCCTTGTGGAGCGGCCTTTATACCTCCATCTATGTACTAGTCCAAGTGTCCAGCCGCAACCAACTCTTCCAAATGTTGTTTCAACAGCACGCAGTCCTCCATGCGGTGCCCCCTTTCTTCGTGGAAAATGCAGTGGTACCTTGAGTTGAAGCCCCTCTGTGCATTCCCCAATTTTGCTGGCCTACGAACATATGGCTCACCTCGGATTTCACTGAGGATGCGATAGATTGGAATCTTAAAAACAGTGATGATGTCAATCCGTGCCTTCAATTTTCTCTTGGCATCTTCCTCTTCATTGCGAGGAGAATTAGTCCAATCATTCCCACGACCTTTATTTCCATCATTGTAGCTAGCACCACAATGTTGTTCTCTAGCTCGGTTGTTTGGGTGGTTATCCTCCTACCCCACTGAGTGAACCTTATCTACCACACGTTTGTCCGCCGCAACCAGATTTGCCTTCTCGGTTGCGATTGCGGTGGTGGCATTATCCTCAACTCAGATGTGCTCGTTAATCTGTTGCATCAACGATTCCATGGTTGTTGGCTGGTGCATCGTGAGCGAGTCTCGCAGTCTATGTCCGACTAGTAAACCTCGCTTGTATTGGACGATTACCAAATTAGTGAAGTAATCGAGGATCTCATTGTAGGTCTCTTAATACCTGGCATTGTATGCCTTCAAAGAACTACCCGATTCCATCTTGATACCCAGGATGTAGTCGACCTCCTTCGGTGTTCTGGTATTGGTCTTGAATCTGGTGACGAAGGCTTCCGCTAGTTGCTGTCACCCCTCGATACTCCTCTCCGGGAGCCTTTCGAACCACTTTAGGCCTAACTCTCCCAATCTTGCTAGGAATATGAGACACATCAAGACATCATTGCGCCGATGGCCTGCTATTACTTGCCGATAATGACTAACGTGCATGTATGGATCCGTTTTGCCATCATAAAGCGTGAACTTAGATTGATGGAATCCGGCGGGGAGAGGCATGCTCTTAATCTCTAGAGACAGCGGGGTGGCGGTGAGTCTTGCCAAGTCTCTGTCCATCGGTGCTGGAGCCACCATTCTGGGTGGCAGCATGGCCATTTCCTCACTGTAACAGATTCTGGGACTCAGCCTTTGCAGCGCCTGCACTCTTTGGGCCTCTCTGTGGCGTGCTCATTCCTTCAAGACGTCTCTCAAGTCCTCCGAATGGGTAGAGTAAGAGTATCTCGACGTCGTCGACAGATGCTGGAGACAGTAGCTGCTGTCACGCATGCAAGATTTCTCCATCAGTGGGTCAGAATTGCCAACACCGTAGCTCCTGGTGATGGAGAGAGAGGGTGTCCCTCATTGGTGCTAGCTGCCTGAGCAATGGGGTTGGATGGGCTCACTGTGGTTTCCCACTCCAACAATACCCTTCTCCTTGATTTGTCGCTTCAACGTCTCCATTTCAGCCGCCATCTTCCGAATGAGGGCATCCTGGTCTCTGAGTTTGTGCTCCAAGCGTTAAGCATGCGATTCTCCTTGCCACCGGCGTCCCTTAGGACTCTACGAATGGTCAGTGCTCCTAGCGCTTTTGTCTCGTGCATCTCTGGATAGCCCTCTAAAGGAGGTCTCTAGGCCTACCATGGTCGGAATGGCAGAAGGGTCATATCTTCTCTGGACTGACTCTGGAGTGATACCGTCGACGACAGAAAGCGGTGTTTCGTCGATGTTCGCCATGGAAAACGGCCCAAAAAGCTTGTAGAGCAAGGTTTGTCTATCAAAGAAATTCCCACAGATGGCGTCAATTGTACGGGAAAGAAATATTCGCCTCACTCTGTACCTCTTTACTACCAAGCTCGTCGCACTCCGTTAGAATTCCGTTACGCTGTAAACAAAATAAATGTGAGCTACCCGGCGGGTGGGTTTTTCGAAAAACCCCTCCGACGGTCAAGTTAGCTTTTTTAGAGAACAGAGAAGGCAGAGCACTGTAGAGAGAAAGAGTTGCACAAAATTGCTTACCTCCAACGTTTGCGTGCTGTGCCTTTTCAAGGCTGGCCATGCAGTCTTTGAGATTGTGAGTGGACTATCTCTGTTGTCCTTCTCTGGACAGGCGATTGTGCTCCCCTCTACATTTCTTACATGTATAGAGACCAAAACTACCAAATAGTATTTATCGTACCGCCAAACGGTATTGACGCATACCAGGAGTCGATTCCTCTTTTCTCGCTATTGGTCCACGTAGAATACTGGACCAAGCTATCACTTGGATCACACCCAGAACACTGTCTCTAAACGCTCCACTACTAAGCTAATCCAGAATGGCCATCAAGTCGTAGCGCGGCCATGGCACACTGCGTGTTCTACGCGAACGCACTACGCCGCGCCTAACCTGGCCGACCTAGTAACGTTGAAGAGATCCTTTGGAACCGTGATGCCAAGAGATGGCCCAACGCAGATCTAGGTTTTGTACCATGATAAGCCGACCAAGATAATTCCACGCAACACCAAACTCTGAGTTGTCGTAGCTTGGCCGAGCCCATGTTCCTTTGGCTCAGCCCAACAGCATGTCCCGTGTTGACGTAGCTCGGCCCAACACCATATCTCGTGTTAGGGTAGCCCGGCCCACTTTTTAACACAAATCTCCCTCTCAATCAGTAGTCTAGATATAGTTTCTATAATTTTCTTTCAATTGAATGTGTTTCGAGAGAGGCCATAACCCATGAGAAAGAATTTTGGATTGTTGGGTTGGTGGGAAAAGTGCATACATGAATAGGTATAACATGACACGTGAAATGATTAAGAGAGAAGTGACCCATGGCTTTGTAGGTGCATGGATTGGATTTTTTTTCTCTTACTTCTAAACTAGTATAGAAATCTTAGTAGAAATTTTTGTCAAACAAAAATGGAAACCTTTAGAAACCTGCTAGAAATCTGATTGAATATTTCACCAATTCTAAATCTAAACGAACAGGAAATGTAGAAATCGTAGTAGAAATTTCTGTCAAACAAAAATGGAAATCTTTAAAAACCTTCTAAAAATTTGATTGAATACTTCCTCCATTCTAAATTTTTGAGTATTTATTAAAAAAAATTAACTTATATCTAATTATATATTTCCAGAAATGTTTTCAAAATGTTTCCAAGAACTTCCTACATGTCTGATTGAAATTTCTAAAATCACTCTCCAAGGACATTTTTTAAACATGTTCAAAAGAATTTATATATATATATATATATATATATTCCACAAATCTCTCAACAAAAATTCACAAAAAAACTTCAATAAGTTTCTTAGTAGTTTCTGCAATATTTTTATAAGTTTTCCTTCAGTTTTTTTTTTTTTTTTTTTTTCCTGAAAAAGTAACTCTAAATTTTCAAAAGAATCATATTTCTCTTGCCAATTTGAGTTCCTCGGACTTGTTTAAGGATGTATTTGGATCAAGAATTTTGAGTGAGAATTTGTGAAGGGAAAGGAAAAATTGAAGGAAAAAAATAACTCATATTTTGTCCACTTTTTTTTTTTTTCCTCCTTTCGTTCCACATCACCCCTCAAACCTTTCATCCAAAGACGACTTGAAAGTTAGCAAATGAAAAATGAGATATGCTGGTATATCTGATCATGATTCGCGAGTGCATATCTTGAAAAACACACAATCATTTCCAGCATCTTGCCCAGTGCTTCGGTTTTGCATTTTGTTTGGTACAAAAAACTTTTTTAAAGCGCACCGAACCCTATAGAAGAATTTAAGGTTGGCAGTGGAAGCAGAAACGAGACCCCTATAGGAGCCTTTACGTCTGGGAGCAGGAGTGACGCTCCCATTAGAGTTTTCTACTACTAAGTACATAACCCAATGAAAATCAAATCAAAGGATGTCTATTAGAGGACGAGTAATTATCCTGTCTTCTAAGAATTCTAGGTTAGTGGATGTACCCAATCAATATTAGGAGGCTAGAATATAATTACATGGCCCAAAAAATAAGGAAATAATGGAGAAATCACAAGATACCATTGGACTGGCATGTAGCCACGTGGTGTTCCGGACCTATGTGATAATTTCCAGACACATAGAGGCCTGTTTGGAGGCGAAGAATTGTACAAGGCACTAGATACTTTTGTGCAGACTTGTTAGTGTGCCTAGTGGTTATCTCCAAACAAGGACACACCTACTGTGGTTAAACCATTATAATCCCTGTGATATATGCATATATATAATTTTTTTTCATGGCAATAAATATTCTCTACTTATTTTTCTATTTCCAACTACATTTACACTCTCATCACATCTGCATCTTGGAGAATTGGCACCAAAGATTGGCAAAATTTCATAACATCCCAAAAACTCGTGCATTTACATTAATAGTTTACATCAGAAATCATTGTTTCATTTGGCTCTATGTAGACCTTGGATTTACATAAATAAAAGCACTGAAAACATAATGGTTCACTAACATGATATTAGTTCTTTCAGTTGAACACAAAATCTAATCACATGGTACCAGACACAACTCTCTTATATAGATGTGGGACTCAGCTCATTGTTATCGGTTTTTGTCGTCTTAGATTTTTTTTCTTAGTTTTTACATTTCGGCATTTTTGAAACCTGTTCTTGGAACTGCTGAGAGATGAAGACCTCCATTGATGTGAAGTGTGAACATGGTTTTATAAGTCACACTTTTGGTTTCATCGGCTAACTTGAACTGGAAGAATCGGAGAAGAGCAGTTGACACAATCTTCATTTGGCGATGTTAATATAATTAATATACTACACCCACTTTGTTAATATAATATACTACATCCACTTTCGGCCAGCCACTAGATTAATATATAGATTAATATATAGTTTGTATGCAACTTTAGGAACACCTCTCACACACATTAATCATTACAGTTTCTTTTCTTCCGCTATATAATGTACACACATTCTTGTAACTATGTACTGATCAATATAGAAAACAACTTCTTCAGTCTCTCTCTCTTTTATCTTTCTATAAATATTGTCACATGGTATCAGAGCTAAGTAATACAATTCTGGCATTTTTCAATTTTGGTGTTTAGTCCCGTACACAGTGGAACTACACTTCTGGCATTCTTCACTTTGGTGTTTAGTCCCGTAACTACACCAAACAGCTCGGAATCTCCTTACGGTTCCAACGGCACCAAGTCCGTCACCAGAAACGCTGCCACGCGCCTCCACGCGCTGCCTTTGTGCTCGGCGCGTCACTGCTTCCGTTGCCACGCTCACACGCGCCTTCACGCGCCTTCCACACAGCTGGTTCGTGCGCCACTTCTGCTACCGTGCACCCGCGTGCGCCGTTCCGCTATTGTGCACCCGCGTGCGCCGTTTTGCTACTGTGCGCCATACGCCCTTCCTGCTAACGTGCGCCGCACGCTCCTCCTGCTAACGTGCGCCGCTGACATCATTTTTCTTCCTGCTGACATCATCACTGCACAGCCCACCTTTCCTAGTTATTTTCGACCTTCCGGACTCACTGGTACACTCTGTTTTACCTAATTTTGCTCCTACAGGTCTGCTCCTATTTATTTCGCCCAATTTACCTATTATTATGGATCGTCATGATGCCTCCCATCCCATTTCCGTAATCTTGGATGGTTCCAACTATGTCCTATGGGCCCAAGCCATGTCTTCCTTCCTCAAAGGCAAGAAGCTCTGGCGAATTATCACCGGGGATGTGACCCAACCAGTAAAAGACACTGCTGAAACTACTGCTACTGCTACATATGAAGACCACCTTGAGGAATGGGACAGCAAGAATTACCAAATCATTACCTGGTTTCGCAATACTTCTGTTACCTCCATCAGTCTTCAATTTGGTCGATTTCAGCTTGACTCTGTCACTGCCCCTGCAAAAGACATCTGGGATTTTTTGAAAGAAAGATACCAGACTACTGGTCTTGCTCATCAATATCAGCTGTAGAGCCAACTTCATCGGATGCGCCAAGAGCCTAGTCAGTCCATCAATGACTTCCTTTCCCAAATGTACTCTGTTTGGGACCAGCTTGCTCTTTCCGAGCCGACTTGGCCTCACCGCGAAGATGCTGTCTTATTTACTGCCCATCGTAATCAGCAAAGGTTGGTGCACTTTCTCATGGCTCTCACTTCCTCTTTTGAGCCTGTCCGTGCCTCTCTTCTTCATCGTCATCCTTTGCCCACTCTGGAACAAGCTATTTCTGAGCTGCTATCAGAGGAGACTCGTCTTGGTACTCTCCAAACTCATCATGTGGACTCTGTTCTTGCCACTCCTCAGCACCGGCCATCCTTTCCCCAGCAGACCACTGATTGCCTCTATTGTCATAATCGGGGCCTCCCTTCAAAACATCTTCTGCTCAATTGCTCTGTCAGGACCTGCCCACACTGCAACAAACTTAGTCCTGGTCATCTGACACGAGATTGTTTTCGCAATCCATTCCGCTCATCCTCCAACAACCACTCTTCTCGCGGTGGTTCTTCTCGGGGGAACTTTCATCGTTCCGGGCATCGGTCACATTCCGGGAATCAGTCTCATCACACTGCTGCTGCTGCCTCTGAGGCTGGTTCTGAGTTCCCTGCTCCGTCTAGTTCTGAGTCACCTGCTTCGGCTACTCCTCTCTTTTCTCCAACGGATGTCGAGGCCATGTTCACACGCCTTCTCTCTCCTTCTGGTACACCTCCTCCTACTGCCTTGTCTGTGATTCCAGGTAACCCTTCTTGGTATTTTGACTCTGCCTGTTGTAATCATATGACCTCTAGTTCTACTATCTTTTCTTCCATCTCTTCATCTCCTCACATTCCCTCAATTCAAACTGCTGATGGTTCTCTCATGCCTGTCCGTCATGTTGGTACTGTTTCCACATCGTCTTTATCTTTACCTCAAGTTTATCATATCCCTGCTCTCACTTTAAATCTTATTTCTATTGGTCAACTATGTGAACTTGGTCTAACTGTCACCTTTTCTACTACACATTGTTTGGTGCAGGACCCTCAGACGGGGCAGACTATTGGGATCGGCCGTAAGCACGGACGTCTCTATGAGCTCATGCACCTTCATGTTCCTGACTCTCTTCAGATCGCCGCTCCTGCATCTGCTTCCTCTATTTCTCCTTTTTATCTTTGGCATTGTCGCTTAGGACATATTTCTGTTAATCGCTTAAAGTCTTTGGTTTCTAGTGGACAATTGGGTCCTGTACCTCTAGATAATTTCGATTGTATACCCTGTCAACTTGCCAAACAACCTGCTTTATCATTCAATAAAAGTACTTCTGTTTCCCATGCACCTTTTGATCTTATACATTCGGATATTTGGGGTCCTTCCCCTACTACTACTATGGGGGGATCTCGTTATTTTGTTGTTTTTATTGATGATTTTTCCCGCTTTACTTGGATTTTTCTCATGAAAACTCGGTCTGAACTTAAACACATTTATTATCGATTTACTCAAATGGTCCACACCCAATTTTCCACAACCATCAAACTTTTTCGATCTGACAATGCTATGGAATATCGGGATTCAGACTTCCTTTCTTTTCTTCAGAGTCATGGTACCCTGCCTCATCGTTCTTGTGCTGGCACGTCTCAACAAAATGGTCGTGCTGAACGGAAACATAGACATATTCTTGACACTACTCGAGCTCTCCTTCTCTCTTCTTCTTGCCCTGAAAATTTTTGGGGGGAAGCTGCCCTCACTGCTGTCTACACTATCAATTGTGCTCCTACCCCTATCATCCATAACCAAACTCCCTTTGAACGTCTGCATGGCACTCCCCCTCCATACACTAACCTTCGAGTTTTTGGCTCTGCCTGCTTTGTTCTGCTTCAACCCCATGAACACACCAAACTTGAACCTCGTTCTCGTCTTTGTTGCTTTCTTGGGTATGGGATTGAACACAAAGGTTTTCGCTGCTGGGACCCTCTCTCTAAACGCCTTCGTATCTCCCGCCATGTCGTTTTCTGGGAGCACAAAATGTTTTCCTCCCTATCCTCCTTTCACTTACCCACACTTTCCACTAATATACTGTTTACTAATCCTTCTCTAGATCTCTTCTCTGATGCATTTGATACAGGTTCCTCCTTCATCGAGACGCCCTTGCTCACTCCTGATCCCGTCCAGACTGCTCTCCCTGAAGGTCCACCTCTCACTATACCACCTTCTTCTACACCAGTTCTTCCTCCTTCCGATCCTCCTACGGGTCGGCCACGCCGGGTAACTCAACCTCCTATCCATCTTCGTGATTATATTGTTGGATCTGCTGCCTTTTCTACTTATGAACCTACCTCCTATCGTGAGGCTTGTACTAATCCTCTTTGGCAGCAAGCTATGACTGATGAACTTCAAGCTTTGGACAAAACTCATACTTGGGACCTTGTTGATCTTCCTCCTGGCAAAACCGCAATTGGTTACAAATGGGTTTACAAAATCAAGACTCATTCTGATGGCTCTATTGAACGCTACAAAGCTCGTCTTGTTGCCAAAGGTTTCAACCAGGAATATGGCATTGATTATGAGGAGACTTTCTCCCCTGTTGCTCGACTTACTTCTGTTCGCAGCTTACTTGCTGTTGCTGCTGCTCGTCACTGGGAGCTCTTTCAGATGGATGTCAAAAATGCTTTCCTCAATGGTAATCTTCTTGAGGAGGTTTACATGCAGCCTCCACCTGGGTCCACCTTTCCACCTCATAAGGTTTGCAAACTACAACGTGCTCTTTACGGCCTCAAACAAGCGCCCCGAGCTTGGTTTGCTAAATTCAGTTCTACCATTCATGACTTCGGGTTCACCTCTAGCTCCTATGACTCTGCTCTGTTTATCCGGACTACTCCTCATGGTACCACTCTTCTCCTTCTATATGTGGATGATATGATTATCACTGGTAATGATGCGGCTGGTATTCTCCACCTCAAACAGTTTCTTCACCGTCAGTTTGAAATGAAGGACCTTGGTACTCTTAACTACTTCCTAGGCCTTGAGGTCTCTCATGATTCTACTGGTTCCTATTTGTCCCAGGCCAAATATGCATCTGATCTTTTGGCTCGTGCTGGTCTTACCGATTGCAAAACTACTTCCACTCCGGTTGATCCTCAGATTCGTCTCACTCCTCTCGATGGGGATCTCCTCTCAGATGCTACTCTGTATCGCCAGCTCGTCGGTAGTCTTGTCTATCTCACAGTAACTCGTCCTGACATTGCCTATGCTGTTCACATTGTTAGTCAGTACATGTCGGCTCCTCGCACTCCCCACTATACTGCTCTCCTCCACATCCTTCGCTACCTCAAAGGCACTATGTTCCATGGTCTTCACTACTCTGCGGCCTCATCTCTTGAACTGCGTGCCTTTTCTGATGCTGATTGGGCTGGGGATCCTACGGACCGACGCTCCACCACGGGCTTCTGCTTTTTCTTAGGGGATTCTCTTCTTGCTTGGCGTAGCAAGAAACAATCTCTCACTGCCCGCTCTAGTACCGAAGCTGAATATCGGGCTCTCGCTGATACTACTCAGGAGCTTCTCTGGCTTCGCTGGCTTCTTGCTGATCTGGGTGTTTCCTCTGATGGAGCTACCTCTCTATATTGTGACAATCAGAGTGCTATTCAGATTGCTCACAATGATGTTTTTCATGATCGTACCAAGCATATTGAGATTGATTGTCATTTCATTCGACAGCATGTTACCCGGGGCACTGTTCATCTTCTCCCTATTGCCTCTGCTGATCAGCCCGCTGATATCTTCACCAAAGCTCATCCTCCTGGCCGCTTCCGTGATCTTGTTTCCAAACTCAACTTGGTGGATGCCTACCCTCTTTGAGTTTGCGGGGGGCTGTTAATATAATTAATATACTACACCCACTTTGTTAATATAATATACTACATCCACTTTCGGCCACTTTCGGCCAGCCACTAGATTAATATATAGATTAATATATAGTTTGTATGCAACTTTAGGAACACCTCTCACACACATTAATCATTACAGTTTCTTTTCTTCCGCTATATAATGTACACACATTCTTGTAACTATGTACTGATCAGCAAAGTCTTTCCCTAAGCAGGTCCTAGGACCTGCCTGCAAATCACAAAGACAACCACAAATATTTGGTAAGAGCATGTTCAATTTACAAATTTTTCTTTTTATATTTACAAAAATTTTGAAAATTGTGTAATAAAAAATTCGTTCGAAATCTATTTTCATTTTCAAAAAATTATAAACAATTTAAAAAATTGACTACACTCTTTTAATCACACAAAAAAACAAAAAACAAAAAACAAAAAAAGGAGGAGTTGGTTTCACTTGTTTAGTTTCATAAACAGAAACCATCTCCATTGACAATCTCCTATAGTTGAGATATTACCTTCGGCCACCATCTCCAACTAGCAACACCTCTGAACACCACCTCTTGTTGAAAACCACCTCCCGTCAGAAACTACCTCTAGTCACCCAGCAGCCAGCAACCACCTTTTGCTACTACCTCCCTTCGACAACGACCTCAGACCACCCCTCTTACTTGTTTTTAAAACATGTTTAAACTTAACATGTTCTTATTTTTGTTTTTGCCAGAAATAAATATAAGCATGTATAATCTTTTCTGTAAAAAAAAAAAAAAAAAGTAAACTGTAAACGTACATGAAATGCGATGAATTTGAACGGTGATTCAGGTTGGAAAACACCATTGTTGAGCCATCTTTCAGGTCAGAAATCTTCTGCATCATCTCCCCAAATGTAAGGCATCCTGCCCATGTCATAGGACATGTAGTAAACCCCGTCTCCCTTTTTCAGTTTAAATCCATCTGGAAGAATGTCATCTGTTTCTGGACACCTCCCATCCTTAAAAAGTACAAGTATACACAGAACAAAGTACAAGTGAATATCACCATGTGTAAAACTGAAAAAAGATAGAGCTAATGAGGCAAAAATGGCAGAACAGAACCATCAGAATGGAAAAGAAATTTATGTCAGTCAGTTGTAATCGTCATGTGAAATGACAGTTTGGTCTAACAGTAAGACTTGTTGTTAGCGTCCTTAGGCTATGTTTGATTGTCGGATTAAGTTGGGTGGCATTATTGCCTGATCATGAAACTTCCAGTATGTGATGTGCAACCTTGAAAATGACCAAGAAAACAAAAACTAAATTATAGAATTATCCATAAACTCAATCCATTCATGAAAGAAAACCACCCACTGCCCATCAAAACTCAATCCCTAATCTAAAATTTATGTGGTTTTGACATTTATTGCAGTATTGAATTCCAAAAATCACCCAAGTTTCCTACTTTAACCGGGTCAAAGTGGACCCAAATACAAATACTGGGTCAGACCTATCGACCCGAACAAGTGATAAGCATCATCTGGGTTGAATTCAAGACACCCACAGTCCAAAAATTTGAAACACCAAAAAAAACAAAGAAATTATCATGCCATACAATTATCTACAAACATATATATATATATAGTGTTTTGAAGAACAAACAAAGAAATCTCTGAGGTTTCGGGGATAATTTACCAAAGGGACAGCAGGATATAGTCTTAATGTCTCTGTCAATGCTGAGTGAAGGTAATGCATTTTCTCAAGTACTTCATCGGTTAAACTTGTGGTGAAATCATCCACGCTAGAACCATACCCCTGACTAGTGGTAACTTCTTTCACTTCACGTGCAATTTTTTCCTGTATCAGTGGATTCTTGCATAGAAGGTAAAAGAACCACGAAAGAGTGTTTGCAGAGGTGTCTTTGCCAGCAATCATAAAATTTAGGATTATATCTCTTAGATATTGATCGTTCATCCCTTTTGGATCCTTCTTGCTCTCCACCAGAAACCTCGAGAGTATGTCCTCCTTGCCATTCTTGTGATCATGAAACAGTAATAACTAAATCAGTAACCAAAAGCATGAAACTACTCTAAAATTAGTACAAACTAACCGTGAGGGTGATTAGCACATTTCATGAATTCAAAGTCATTTCATTAAAACCTAAAATATTTGGATTTAGAAACCAAATCATCTAGAACTAACCCATTGCAAACAAGCCTCTACTATAAATGATAGTGTTGTATAGTCCTTAAAATTCCCTGATATTGCTGCCATCTCAATCATTGATTAGAGGTTGAATCAATCATTAGAAGAATAATTAGGCCAGAAAGGATGATGCATTTTGGAAAAATGAAACTTCTATCAGAAAGAAGCAAGTGAAAGACTTTCATAAAAGTTCTTGTAGAATCAAGAATGAAGTTTTGGTTTTGTACATGCCCGATCATGAATTAATAACTACCTCTAATTCCCATAATAATAATAATCTTAATTGCTGCGAATTTTCTATTTTTGGAATGGAATATTTTTATCTCCATGAATAGGATTTTGGATTATAACTTCATTTCATGATATGATTCAAATGCTATGAAGTCAAAAGAGGCACCAAAAAAAATAGAATGTTTATAAGTGTTGAATCTAAATTTTTTTTTTTTAAATCTTTTTTAATAAAAGGAACTTTTTAGAAAAATCTTAATTCAAAATGGATTTGTCTAAATCCCGAAATTAAGCATTCAATTTTTTTCCCCAAAAATAGTAAATTTTATAATTTGGAGACTAAAACCATAGAATTTGCCCAAACCCAAGTCACTGCGACATAGTGAGTTGTACAACTGTTTCAGATCAAATATGGGTGTTTCAGGTCTCAAACTATTAAACTGCTCCATAAACTTGATGTCAATCACTGTACCGTCTAGAACTAGTAATAATAAAGATGGCAGTACTAACACTTACACAGTCCTGTTGCATTTCTAGCTGTTTCCTCTTGGTCCTGATTAAATTGTGCGTGAAATTGTTGATGAGTTTGACATTCTTCTGAAGGGAAGCTTCGGATCCAATGTTGAGGAACTTTTTCAGCTTCCAAACTGGATCGACGTAGCGCCAATAGACCAACGCGTTTGAATCATCAAAGGCCTTGATGAAATCACTACCCTCTTTGCTTGATCCTTCAAGGCAATTCAATTCCACTCCAAAACCTACTTTAAACATGGAGTCTAAGCTACATTTCATTAGCAAATCCTGCAAGAACACATTTAGATTTCATTTCAAGGCTTAATCATTACTGGAAAGTGTGGTGCAGGAATGTTTCAGCTAACTGCATAGATTAGCTCCACTGATATCTTTGAGCTCTGCTTTTTGTTTTTTGTTTGCTCAAAAATCTTATGAAACAATATAATGGTGTCAGAAAAAGGGCAACCCAACGCATGAGGCTACTGGTAAAGCGGGTTTTGGGTGAGACAAAATTTTGATCATCAAAATGCTCTGCTGATTTTTCACTTGGATGAAATAATACTCTTGAATCATATTGTGGACCTTGATTGTCAAAATAGTTCATTTGTAATATACTCTTCTTACAGAGCTCTACTCTCTATGCCTAAAGATAAAAATTATCATGCTATTCATTGTGGGTGCGTCTCGAATTTGATGTAGTATCTGTGTCCGTGTTTATTTTGACCCGGTTTGCTACTTTTGAATCCTTTTATTGTGGCTGCATCTCTACCTTCATAATGAAACTCCTATATCGTTCTTGAGTCATGAACGGAGACTTACTACCAAATTACGTAAATCTTTGTGTGCTTGTGTGTTTGTTATGCTTCAGCTTTTTCTTTGCCATAATAGTTTTGAAACTAGTATCACTTGTAAAGATAAAATTCACACAATAATCACTTAGGTTACTGTTTTCATTTTTTATTTTTTGTCATCAAAGTGAGGGTGTTTTCTAACTTTTTATTGTTTTTGTTTTCTAAAAACACAAAAAACAAAAACAATTCCAAACAGAGAAACTGTTTTTGGATTGCTTAATGGTTTCAGATCACTTACTTGAACATCAAAAACCCGGTTGGCCACCGACAATTCGAAAACAGTTTTAACCAATTTGGCAGCATTTTTTCTGAAAACTGTTGGATCCAGCTCATAAGGAGGAAGAAGCTTCTCCTCATGTGAATGCATTGCCAAGCTTGTCAAGGAAGACGGCTGCAAGCCGCAAAGGTGCCGCAAAGGTGGACGGATCACCACCGAAAGGAAGATTGCAAGCTGGCTGGGTTTCACCTACTACCATTTATAGGTGTATATATATGGAGAGGCTGAGAGGAGAAAATAGAACAACAATCTGTGAGCAAGAGAGCAAACACAGAGAGAATTGAGAGAGTGAGAGTGTATGTGAGAAAGTGTTCTGTAATCATTTTTCTCCGGATAATACATTACTCTCCGTGGACGTAGGCAATTGCCAAACCACGTAAATATTGTTGTGTTCTTGTGTGCTATTGATTTCTGGTGTCCGATAGGCCTAACAAGTGGTATCAGAGCCATTTCGGTTGCGTTTCGGCACAAAAATTCGAAACTGCCCAGAAATCAAGTTGCTCGAAATCTGATTTTGAGCATACCGGGAGGAAGGTCTCGAGGAGAGGAGTCTAAAACTTCAAACCACAGGCCAAACGGAGCTGACACGCGCTCTCACGCGCCCAGAGAAGAGTGCGAGTGAATATCACTCGCTACACGCGCCTCCACGCGCCAGTGACCAGTCTGCGCGTCATTACACGCGCACTCCACGCGCCGCACTCGCGCCCAAGGGAGAAGACGAGTCCAGTCAGCGCCACGTGGCGCCACGTAAGTGACACGTCAGCCCACGTCAGCAGAGCCGAGCCGGAGCCAACGAGCCATTGACCCAAGTCGTTGACCATCGAGCCAAGCCGCGCCGATCAGCCGCGCCGCGCCAGAAGCCGAGCCGTTGAACCACGCCGTTGACCGCGCCGCCAGCGCCGTTGACCGCGCCGCCAGCGCCGTTGACCGCGCCGATTGACCGAGCCGTTGACCGGAGAATCATCCGGTGCTTCGCAGGCGCACCTGATTCCGCAGATCTGAACCGTGGAAACTGTTTTGGCCCGATCTGAGCCATTCTGAGTCCGTTTTTGACGATCCAATAGTGTTTTTCGACTATTTGGAGTATTCCGGACACATCCGTACGATCAGATTTTGCATTTGAAATTTTCTGTAAAAAGACAGAACACGATGGAGGCTTCTACATCCACTTCAGATTCTATGTTCAAGTTAACTCCTTCCAATTATGCAGTTTGGAGGTCACGGATGGAAGACATCCTATTTTTAAAAGACTTGCATGACCCCATTTTTATAAAGGGGGTTAAACCTGAAGGAATGAAAGATGATGACTGGATAAAAATGAACCGCAAGACTATCGCTTGTATTAGACAATGGATAGACCACAGTGTGTTCCATCATGTCGCCGAAGAGACAGATGCATATGTTCTTTGGACGATGTTAAACGACATGTACCAGTCAAAGACCGCCCGAAACAAAGCCTTGGTGATGAGAAGGCTAGTAAATCTGAAGTTGAGGAATGGTGTGTCTATTGCTGAGCACACTAGCGAATTCAAAAATCTGGTAAATCAGCTTGCAACCGTCAAGATGCGATTGGATGATGAAATGCAAGCCGTATTACTGCTCAGTTCTTTACCGGACAGCTGGGAGACATTGGTGGTTTCTCTCAGCACCTCTGCACCAGAAGGGAAACTGACCATGAGTATGGTCACCGACGCCTTGTACAATGAAGAGACAAGAAGGAAAGACATGGGAGGTAACCAGTCCCATAATCAGTCCCATGCTCTTGTCACAGAAGATAGAGGCAGAGACAGAGACAGAGGTAAAGGAAGAGGTAGAGGAAGAAGCAAGAGTAGAGGCAGCTGGAACAGGAGTAAATCCAGAGACAACAAAGGACGAGGTAACTCCAGCTTCACTTGCTATCACTGTGGCCAGGAGGGTCACATAAAGAGAAACTGCCCAAACCGGAAAGTTAAAGGCCAAAGCAGTAACTCAAAAGGAGATGAGAACACAACAGCCACAACAACTGTTGAAATCCTTCTTGCAGTTGGTGAAGAGGAAGATTGCCTTCACGTGGTTGACCACAGCTACACAGAATGGGTGATAGACACAGCTGCATCCTATCACGCCACTTCCCACAGAGAACTCTTCAGCTCGTACAACGCTGGAGATTTTGGCACTGTTCGAATGGGGAATTCTAGCCATTCGAAGATCGTGGGTATTGGAGACATTAATATTCAAACTAATGTTGGAAACAAGCTGGTTCTCAAAGATGTGAGGCATGTTCCAGATTTGCGCCTCAATCTTATCTCCGGAAGCGCCTTGGACCGACAGGGCTATACAAGTACATTCGGAAATGGCCGTTGGAAGCTGACAGGAGGAGCTTTGACAATCGCCAGAGGAGAGATGTCTTCAACACTGTATAAGACTCAAACGAAGATCTGTCTGGAAAGTCTTAATGCAGCAGAAGACAAGGAGTCACCGGACTTATGGCACAGAAGACTGGCTCACATGAGTGAGAAGGGATTGCACCTATTGGCAAAGCAATCCAGGATACCCTTACCCAAAGGGAGTGTCTTGAAGCCCTGTGATCATTGCCTTTATGGCAAGCAACATAGAGTATCATTCAGTTCAACGAGCAGGAGGAAAACAAAAGTGCTCGATATGGTATACTCGGATGTTTGTGGCCCAATCGAAGTGGAGTCATATGGCGGCCGCAAGTATTTTCTGACTTTCATTGATGATGCATCAAGGAAGTTGTGGGTGTATTTCCTGAAGACAAAGGATGAGGTATTTCAGCACTTTCAGGAGTTCCATGCCATGGTGGAAAGAGAAACCGGGAAGAAGTTGAAGTGTCTTCGCACAGACAATGGAGGCGAGTACACTTCCAACGCTTTTGCAGCATATTGTGCCAGCAGAGGCATCCGGCACGAGACAACAGTTCCCGGCACCCCACAACACAATGGTGTGGCAGAGAGGATGAACCGCACTATTATAGAAAGAGTCAGATGTATGCTCAAAATGGCAAAGTTGCCAAAGTCATTTTGGGCTGAAGCCGCCAGTACAGCCTGTTACCTCATCAACAGGTCGCCTTCAGTCCCGTTGAATTTTGCGATACCTCAGGAAGTCTGGTCCAGAAGAAAGGTATCATATTCTCACTTGAGAGTCTTCGGGTGTAAGGCCTTTGCACACATCTCCAAGGAAAACAGACAGAAGCTTGATGACAAGTCCACTCCATGCATATTTGTGGGCTATTCAGATGCAGCGTTTGGGTACAGGATGTGGGACCCAGTGAATAAAAAGATATTCAGAAGCAGAGATGTTGTGTTCCAAGAAGACCAGACAGTAGCAGATTTTGAGAAATCTGCAAAGTCTAGAGATGTCATCACTCCAGACTTGTTTCCATCTCCCCAGCCACCACAAAATACTAGATGTGATGATGTGCAACAAGAAGTGCCAGAGTTGCAGGATCCTATGCCAGAAATTGAGGATCAGGAGGAAAGAGATGAAGACCCGGATGAGGAGGGTATTGAGCAGGGGGAGCAACCCCCTCAAACAGAGGCAACTGGGCCTCAGTTGCGAAGATCTGGAAGAGCTGCCGTACCATCAACCAAATATCCCGCTTCTCAGTATATTCTGATTACTGATGAGGGGGAGCCCGAGAGTTTTTCAGAAGCCAAGAGTCATACAGAGAAAGACTGTTGGATGCAAGCCATGAAGGAGGAGATGAGTTCTTTGCAGAAGAACCACACTTATGAGCTTGTTCCACTTCCAAGAGACAGGAGAGCTTTGAAGAACAAATGGGTGTATAAGTTGAAGAAAGATGGAAATGGTAAACTATTGCAGCATAAAGCTCGTTTAGTAGTCAAAGGTTTTGGGCAGAAGAAAGGAATTGATTTTGATGAGATCTTCTCTCCAGTTGTGAAGATGACTTCTATTCGAGTAGCTCTGGGATTAGCAGCTAGCTTGAATCTGGAAGTAGAACAAATGGATGTCAAGACTGCCTTTCTCCATGGTGAGTTGGAGGAAGAAATCTACATGGAGCAACCAGAAGGATTTGAAGTTCAAGGAAAACAGAAACTGGTCTGCAAACTGAAGAAGAGTCTCTACGGCCTGAAACAGGCGCCGAGACAATGGTACAAGAAGTTTGATTCATTTATGGTGGATCACGAGTACACAAGAACGGTGGCAGACCAATGTGTATATTTCCGCAGGTTTTCGGATGGAAACTTCATTATCCTACTGTTGTATGTCGATGATATGCTAATCATCGGACATGATACTACTATGATCAACAAGTTGAAAAAGGACTTGTCGCAGTATTTTGACATGAAGAATTTAGGCCCAGCACAGCAAATTTTGGGCATGAAGATTGTTCGTGACAGGAAAGCCAAGAAGATATGGCTGTCACAGGAGAAATATGTTGAACGGGTGATTGAAAGGTTCAACATGAAAGACGCCAAGCCAGTCAGCACACCACTGGCCAACCATTTCAATGTGTCAAAGCGTTTGTGTCCCACAACCAGCTCTGAAAGGAAAGAAATGGAGGCAATCCCTTATTCTTCCGCAGTAGGAAGTTTGATGTATGCAATGGTGTGTACCCGGCCAGATATAGCTCACGCAGTTGGCGTTGTGAGCAGATTCCTCGCCAATCCAGGAAAGGAGCATTGGGAGGCGGTCAAATGGATTCTTCGGTACTTGAAGGGTACTTCAAGGATGTGTTTATGTTTCGGGGGAGCTGAACCAATTTTGGAAGGTTTTACAGATGCAGATATGGCAGGTGATCTTGATGGTAGAAAGTCTACATCAGGATTTCTATTCACCTTTGCAGGGGGAGCTGTTTCATGGCAGTCCAAACTACAAAAGTGTGTTGCTTTATCTACAACAGAGGCAGAGTATATTGCTGCCGCCGATGCTGGAAAGGAAATGTTGTGGTTAAAGCGGTTTCTCCAAGAATTAGGATTACAGCAAGCAGATTACAAGGTACATTGTGATAGTCAAAGTGCAATTGACTTGAGCAAGAATTCCATGTACCATTCACGTACAAAACACATTGATGTCCGGTATCATTGGATACGAGAAGTGATGGAAAAACAGCTGATGAAGCTAGTAAAGATTCACACAGACAAGAATCCTTCTGACATGATGACCAAAAGTGTCACCAGAGACAAACTGGAAGTTTGCAAGATTCTGACCGGGATGGACTTCAAGTGAGAAGTCAGCTATCCTTATGGGCATGGAGTGGGAGAATTGTTGGATCCAGCTCATAAGGAGGAAGAAGCTTCTCCTCATGTGAATGCATTGCCAAGCTTGTCAAGGAAGACGGCTGCAAGCCGCAAAGGTGCCGCAAAGGTGGACGGATCACCACCGAAAGGAAGATTGCAAGCTGGCTGGGTTTCACCTACTACCATTTATAGGTGTATATATATGGAGAGGCTGAGAGGAGAAAATAGAACAACAATCTGTGAGCAAGAGAGCAAACACAGAGAGAATTGAGAGAGTGAGAGTGTATGTGAGAAAGTGTTCTGTAATCATTTTTCTCCGGATAATACATTACTCTCCGTGGACGTAGGCAATTGCCGAACCACGTAAATATTGTTGTGTTCTTGTGTGCTATTGATTTCTGGTGTCCGATAGGCCTAACAAAAACATCACAGCTGAAATCCCTCAACACCCTAGTAGAGAACTCAAAGCTTGCAAGCTTCCTCTGCTGCTTCCACTTCTCACCATCCACTGCAAAAATCCCTTGGCCAAATAAGTCCTGCATGATATCTTGGTTATACTTGCCTTTGGAATATTTCTCAAAGTTGGTTTTGAGTGTGTGCTCAATGTTTCTTATATCAGTTGTGTATATTTCACTTTGGTCTGGGGCGAGAAGCCGAAAAGTCCGGCAAGTTTTGGCAAGGTCTGTTTGGTAGTCATAGAGTTTGTTGAAGTAGAAGAGCTGATGAAATACAGTTCCAGTCACAGGATGGTATTTTGGGTTTTTTTATTGATTTGCCAATGAAGATTTTTAGGGTTAGAGATGAGAAGGCAAGGAAGAGAAGTGTTAGTGCAGTTGCTATGAAGATGAAGATGGCATAGAGGAAGTCCATCTTTGTGTGAGGTTTGTGAAGAGGGGAGACTGATCATATCATGGACTTCATGGAGATATATGGAGCAGTGTTAGAAACATGAATAATCAGAGGTAAGACAAGAGCATGTTTGTTTTCGTGTTCTAATTTTGTATTTTTTGTATTTTTTTTAAATACAGAATCGATTACAGAATTGATTACTGAAAATATAAGTATAGTAATTTAAGTGAAACAATTTCTTTAGTAACGGGCTGAATAAAATATAAGTATGTGATTATTATTATTTTTTGTGATTGTTTATATGTTGGTAGAATTTTTTTATAGATATATGCAGATACGAATGAAGAAGTGGAAAAACTAGTTCCATTTGCACTTGGGTATACTACTAATTTTGTGATTGGTTGTATTTAAATATATTCACATAGGAGCCAATAATTTTAAAACTATTTCCATTGGGAAGGTGAGATAGAGATGGAGGTAGCTGTGTGAGTGGGAATGACGTTTGTTTTATTTATTCAGCGGTATTACATGTATTAATTAATGTATCAATTAGTGTTATGATATTATTATTGACCACATTTATCATACAGGTTACAAATATCTAAAACCATATAAATAATGTCATATCACCTATTAGTACACGAATAAGGAGGGATAGTCTTAGGTGAAATCAATGAAAGTGAAATGGCACATGAATTCAATGGAAATTTGGGAAGAATCAAATGTACACAATTATATCTTGTTTGGGTTTTTAGAAAATAAATTATTTTAATCTTTCGATCGCATCACATCCAAATCACAATGGAGTAATCTTAATGTCACACCAAAATCCACACATACACAAGAAAAAAAAAAAAAAAAAGCCTTTTGTCATCGCGGGATTTGAAAAAAATTAGATGTATATAATTAAATCTCGTTTGGGTTCGACGACAGACTGTTCTATATTTTTGAAGAAACACCAAACCCGGCTTGGGCTGTTTGGGATGAGGCTATATTTGTATGTTTCAAACTGTTTCTTTTGGGCACCGGCTTATCACTACAAGAAAACACACTTTTGGCTACCACTTTTGGCTACCAAAACAAATTTAGTCGCCAAAAGTGTGGGAATTGGCTACCAAAATTAATTTTAGTCGGCAAAAGTCAACTTTTTAGCTACTAATTTTTTTTAGTAGGGGAATGTTGATTATTGGCTACTAAAAAAAATTTAGTAGCTAAAGATATTACAATTGGCTACTAAAAAAATTTTTAGTAGCTAAACATATCACAATTGACGACTAAAAAAAAATTTAGTAGCCAAAGAGGTACCTTTAGCTACTAAATTGTTTAGTAGCCGAATGAAAATAAAAAAATTAATTTTTAATCTTTGCCAACCAAATTTTTGGTCGCCAAATGTCAAGTTTCGGCGACCAAATTTATTTTAGTCGCTAAAAATCTACTTTCGGCTACTAAATCTTTGGTAGCCGAATGAAAATAAAAAAAATTAATTTTTCATCTTTCCCGACCAAAGTTTTGGTCGCCATATGTCAAGTTTCGGCGACCAAATTTATTTTAGTCGCTAAAAATCTACTTTCGGCTACTAAATCTTTGGTAGCCGAATGAAAATAAAAAAAATTAATTTTTAATCTTTCCCGACCAAAGTTTTGGTCGCCAAATGTCAAGTTTTGGCGACCAAATTTATTTTAGTCGCTAAAAACTTACTTTCGGCTACTAAATCTTTGGTAGCCGAATGAAAATAAAAAATATTAATTTTTAATCTTTCCCGACCAAAGTTTTGGTCGCCAAATGTCAAGTTTCGGCGACCAAATTTATTTTAGTCGCTAAAAATCTACTTTCGGCTACTAAATATTTGGTAGCCGAATGAAAATAAAAAAAATTAATTTTTCATCTTTCCCGACCAAAGTTTTGGTCGCCAAATGTCAAGTTTCGGCGACCAAATTTATTTTAGTCGCTAAAAATCTACTTTCGGCTACTAAATATTTGGTAGCCGAATGAAAATAAAAAAATTAATTATTT
The DNA here is from genome assembly GCA_030407325.1 of Camellia japonica. Taxonomy (NCBI): domain Eukaryota; kingdom Viridiplantae; phylum Streptophyta; class Magnoliopsida; order Ericales; family Theaceae; genus Camellia; species Camellia japonica. Next base: position 21,429,484 of record JAPPVO010000029.1, read on the forward strand.
ATATTTATATTTATATTTATATTTATATATATTTTTTTATTTTTATGAAGAGGTTGTACACCCACCATCAAAAAATATTAATTTTTAAAAAAAATTAATTATTAAAATAATATGAATTTCTTATTTTGTCCTTTTTTTAAATCCATTAATAATAAAAAATTTACAATTATGACAATTGATATTTCTAAAAAAATATACTATCAAAAGGTAATTTTGATAAATTAATATTTTTAAAATGTAATAATTATATTATAAAAAGAAATGAAATTCTAAAAATAGACTATTATTTTTAGATGAAAAGTACAATTAAACTATTTATATTTTTTACATCATCATATTTCAATAACACTAATAAATTAAGAATAAATCAAAATTCACAAATAAAAGACAAAATATCCCAATTATTTATCATTTCAATAAATTTTTCAATATTATTACCAGTACTAATAGAAGACAAAATATCCCAATTATTTGTAAGACTTATTGATATTATTTCAGATTTTAAATTTTTCCTTAATTTTTTAATAATTAATTTTTTCAACTTTTTAAAATTATTTTTACGTTATACACGGTTAACAATAATCAAACACTATTGTTAATTTAAATTTGGAGGGAGACATTTCTAATTTAAATTTGAGGGATTTATAAAAGTAATTGGCGACTAAAAAAACACGGGTTGAGCTGGCTCATAATTTTTAAAAAATTTTTTTTTCCTTCTTTTATTTTTAATTTTCTTTCTTTCTTTTCTTTCTTATTTTATATATATATATATATATATATATATAATATATATATATAATATAAGAATATAAGAATATAAAATTTTTAAATATATTATTATATTTTTCAGTAAAAAAAATATTATGACAAATATTTAAGATAATTTAATATTTGTAATTTATAATTTTATTACTTATATTTTTATTTAAATATAATTTTAATATATTTGTTACTTTTATTTAAATTTTTTTAAAATAATGAATTTTGTTTGTAACTTTTAATATATTTTTTAGTAGTTCATATTCAAACCATGGGTTTTCATTCAATAGTTGATATCCGAAACACCAATGGTGTGGAAGTGTGAACTGAGCAAAAATGACCAATAGTGTGGAAGCTTCTCATATTTGATAGCAGAGTGGTTTTCTGCTTCTCATATCAAGGGGGAGATCCAATGGTGGACAGGGTGTTTGATGAAATGCCTCAAAGAATAACTCATCTTAATTGCAAATCAACTTTACATAGTATTAGTATGATTTGATATCAAACCTTCCAGGCTAGAGTCAGTCCATTAGATCATGTCAAATATTTGGGACACTAAACAAGCTTAGTTATAGATTAATTGAGAGAGAGAGAGAGCATGTCTGTTTCTCTCTCTCATTTTCTCTCTGTCTCTCGCATATCTTTCTTCTCTCTATCTCTCTCATCTGTCTTCTCCCTCTGTCTCTCTCGCTTATCTTTCTTCTCTCTATCTCTCTCATCATTTACTTTCGGCTCAAAATTGATCCGAAATGTCCTGGACTGCGATGAACTTGGGACATTAAGCATTGTGGATCAAACACTTATAATTGGAAGTATGTCATCTTTCCATTGTTTTTGAAATTACGATGACTCATTGATGAATTAATTTGATTTATTTTTATTTTTTTGAAATTACGATGACTCATTGATGAATTTAACAAGCCTGATCTATTTTTCACATCTCTTTCTTTCTCTGTCTCTCTGTCTGTCTCTCTCTCTATATCTCTTTCTCTCTTTATCTCTCTCTCACTTATCACTCTTCTCTCTTTCTTTCTCTCTATGCGTCTGTTTGTCTGTCTCTCACTCTTCTCTCTCTCTCTCTCTTCTTTCTATGTGTCTATCTGTCTGTTTATCTCTCTCCCCCATTATGTTCACATTGCTCACTCTCTCCCTCATCTCTGTGTCTCTCTGTGTCTCTCACTCATCTCTCTTCTCTTTATCTCTCTCGCTCATCTCTCTTCTCTCTATCTTTCTCTCTGTCTCTCTCGTTCATTTCTCTTCTCTTTATATCTCTCTTGCTCATCTCTCTTCTCTCTATCTCTCTCTGTCTCTCTCGCTCATCTCTCTTCTCTCTATCTTTCTCTCTGTCTCTCTCGTTCATCTCTCTTCTCTTTATGTCTCTCTTGCTCATTTCTCTTCTCGCTATCTCTCTCTATCTCTCTCGTCCAGCTCTTTTCTCTCTATGTTTTTTTTCTGTCTATCACTCTCTCTCACCACCCATCTCCTCTACCACCTTCACCACTACTGCAAACACCATTCCACCACCACTCTTACTTCTACTGTCGCTACTTCACCTCTACGACTACCATTACTACTACTATCGCTACCACTCTACTACCACCACTACTACTACTGCTACTACTACTACCATTACCTCTCTTTCACCCCTGCCACTCCATTTACACTACCACTACCACAACTTCACCACTAATCTCTTTCCCCATCACCATCACCACCACTACCACCATCATCTCTTATCCATCACCTTCACTACTACTGCCACTCCTTTTCCTCTACTACAAAAAATTAGTTCATGATATTTAGTAATAAAAAAAAAGGCCGCAGAAAAATATTTGTCATTGACTACAGAAAATTAACTTTTATTTAAATATCATTTTAATATATTTGTTACTTTTATTTAAATTTTTTTTTAATAATGAATTTTTTTGTTACTCTCTATTTTTCTGTATGTCTCTCTCTCTCTGTCTCCCTGTCTCTCTCTCTTTGCCAAATAAAAAAATTTAATAATTTTTTATTCATTAAAATAAATATGAAACAAATACATTTTCAACCTTATTAAATGAAAAAAAAAAATTCATTAAGTATAAAATAAAATTATTTTAATAAAAAATAATTTTTTTGACAACGACATCCTCTGTTGTGAAAAAAAAAATTATTTTATTATTTAAATATTCATTTATAATGAAAAAAAAAATAAAAATAAAAAAATTCCCCACCTCAAACCCAAAATCCCCAATCTCTTTCCGCCCCCTCCCTTTTTTCCATTCCCGCTCGGGTTTCCCCCCACCCCAAACCCAAAATCCCCAATCTATTGAACCAAAATCCCTAATCTCTTCTTACGTCTCTCTCTCTCCGTCTCAATTTGTTTCGGATGCTGATTCGGATGATTCACGGTCGAGGAGGAAGAGGAAGAGCAGGAGTTCTAGGCATAGAAGATCTTTCGATGGTCTTTTAGTTTTTTCTGTTCTTTATTATGGAAAGTCTCTTAGTCACCTTCTAGAACCGTCCCGACAAGATCGAGTTTGGGTTTTCGGAGTTGTAAGTTCATCGGGAGTGGGTCAACGGCAAATGGGTCTAACCCGAAAAGCAGGTATGGATTTAGGGTCTTGCTTTCTAGTGTTTTGGGGGGTTTATGATATGCGCTTTGATTTCGGCTAGTATATGATCCTAGGATTTGATTTCTAGGGTTTTTGACAGTGAGGAATTTGATGAAATATCTTGATTTCTAGGGTTTTTAACTGTGAGGAATTTGATCAAATCTAATGTTATTGTCAATGTTTGTTTAATTTTGTTTTATTATTAGTGATTTTGATTTGTTTGATTATATATATATATATATACAATTGTGAATTTACTTTCTTATTGGACATCATTAGTGTAAACTATCTTTTTCTTCTTCTTCTTTTGCAGATCGATATGGTACTTTAACTGGTTCTTGTAAGGGCGAGGTACTTATTTTTGCTAATTAATATGCTTCGGATTGCAATTCCAGGTTGTTTCCTTATTCATTGTGTAGAAAACATTGAATGTACGTGTTGATTTCTAGTCTCTCTAATTCATTCTCTTCTCCATTCTTTATGATTTCAGTGCAATATACAATGCAAATAAACTATTTTGGATTTTTTCTTTAATGTGATTGCTCTAGCACACCACCTCAATAATGTCAATATACTACGTAACTAAACCCTTTTTTGCAATATTCCCTTCTTTGCCTTTTTGTTGTATTTGTTTGAACTTGGTGGTGTGTCTATGTGACCTACCGAAGCCTATGCTTATTTTTCTTCCATTCTCTTGTTTCAAGAAAGTTTCAAGGCAAGAGTATTTGAAGAAAATGGAGCAAAAGAAAATGAAGGAGCTTAGGTATGATAGGATGCCCCATCTTAGTTTATATTCTTTATGTTTTAGTTTCTGTTCTACTTGTAGATGTGTTTATATAGATAGTGGTGATTGTAACTTGTAAAACTTTCATAAAAAAGATTTTGTCTTATGATTTTTTTTATCGGTTTTAATTTTGCATCCATGTCTTGGTAATTTTAGAGATGATATAGAAGACGAGTAGTATCTATTTGATGGTGTAAAATTGACTGAGGTAGAATATGGTGAACTAAGGTAATTAGATTGTGCTTTTGGATATACTTCTTCACATTCTCCACAATTAGTTGGACTTACTCTTGCTCTCATTGATGTCTTGGTTACAATGACATGTTATGAATAATTGATTTGTTTTATGGTTGTGAGAAAAGTTGAATCTCTGGTTAGGTGCAGGCTCTTATCTATTAAAAACTTCAAGGAGGATGGGGATAATGATTGGTTTATGGACTCATGGCATTTTCCTCATATAGTGTTGAGGGCACATGCTCTTTGAGTTGTTTTTACTCTTACTTCCAGTGTCTCTATATATATTGTTGTGTGTTTGGATCTTCCTCTTCCAGGTCTCCTAGATCAGTCCTTTGGAGCTGCCTCATTTTCCCTTTTGTATTCAGGACTTTGCTGGTACTTACTTAGGGATGTTGTGGGTTAAATTATGGTTAAATTATTGGATCTAATTTAACTTTGTTGAGTGCTAATAATTTATCTTGATCTGTTGGTATGATGCTCGGATATGGTTAAATGGCTTCACTTGCTCATCTTTGAAATTTTAAATTATGTTCAGCTGTTCAATAAGTGATAGTAAAGGTGAAATATAATGTTGTTCTCTTTTGGGAATTGCTTTATTTGTTTTCCTTTTTGATTATTAATGTTTAATAAACCTGCCATTTATATCATGTTTAAAAGCAAATATTTTCTCTGCATTGTGATTGTGCTGGCATGAGAAAGTTCGTATGTGATGACTTCTATAACTCTAGGCTATGGGAAAGAAAACTCTGGGACCTAGTTTCATAAAATCTATTTGGATTAATGATGCTTTACTGTGCACGGTAGTTCTGATGTGCAGATGTTTCTACTTTCAGTATCCAAATGCCGTGTAGTGAAAATGACATTCATATAGTTATTTTGAATCAAACCTATCAGCTGTATGAAGTTGTTGTCAGTCCCCATGTGTTTAAAAGGACATTTGGCTGGTGAAGGTTGACATCTGGGTCATGCCTCCAACTCCAATGGATTAAACTAATAGTTAACTTATACTACAATTCCCTTGGCAATGACCACCCAATGTTTTCTTTTGTGATACACAGATTCCTGCAGTGTCCTCTGTTGAGGAAGTTGCTGGGGTTACAAAGTTGCTTCAAGATAAGAAACTTTTAAGGAAGTCTGCAGAAGAGGAAGTCAATAATCTTAGGAATCAACTGCTGCAATAGAAAAGGTCAAAGGTATGGTTTTTATGCTTCCATGAATGTCTCATTTCAGCATCTTCTTTTCTTTCTTTTTTTTTGCATCTTTTGTAGCATGGTTGTCAATCAATATAACTAACCAATCCTGTTGGATTACTAGTGATGGGGTCAAAAAGGAGTTAGTTGAAAAAATATGGAAGATTAGAATTTTAGTTTATTTATGAGTTTAATTTATTAATGAAGTTGAATTTGTGTAGGATTTTATTTCTTAGTTTAAATTTGTTTCCTCATTGGAATTTATTAATTTGGTTTGCCTATATATATGGCTTTGGTGTAATGAACTATCAGTTTTGGGCATTGATTGAATATTGAAGAACTGATATTGAATTGGGAATGTGTTCCCCATTTCTTATCTTCTCTCTTTATTTTATCTTCTCTCCTCCTCTCTTCTAATCCTTCTTGCTGTCACTTTGCTGGTCAACTAGGCAGCTAGGAATTCTGAGATCTCAAAGCTTCACAAGTTGAATCAGAGAATACGCCATACAATTCATAAATATGATGAGGTACGCCATACAGTTCATAAATATTTTATATGGTTTCTGATATTGTTAGTAGAAAAAGGATCTGTGAGTGATATTTCCACTTCAATCAGAGAATATTTTAGATTTAGAGAGAGAGAGAGAGAGAGAGAGAGTATTTTCTTGGATCCTCAAATATTTTATTCCCAACCTTTCAAAGTAACTAATTCTCCTGTTTGTATGAAATCAATTTGTAGATGTATAAAATGGTGAAGGACACTAATAAATTCCATTATGGTCAGTAGCATCAATTATTCAGGAAATGGACAACTTCTGTAGGAATTAGCCTTATCTGCTTGTCCTGTCTTGTATCAGAATATTATTTTCCTCCCAGTTAATTTTGTACAAAAAATTTACTCATCATTTTATAATTATTAATGGGGAACTGATATTACTTTTGGACTGAAATGCCTTTCTTAAATATATATGTTAATTCTAGTCATTGGCCAAAATTGAACGTTTGGTCAAATGCTGGTGTTCTCAAACCATTATGTAGAAAATTTAAAAATCCAGAGGCTTTTGGTGACTGTTGTTCACTTGGACTTGAATGCAAATGGATCTATCTTCCTTGTCATTAGTGAGACAACCTTTGAGGAAAAAAGGACAATTATAAATTGTAGAGTGAGGATACTTGTTCACATCCCATGATTATTTGTCTAGTCTCACTCATTGTCAGAAAGGTATATCTATTTTTGTTTAGATTACATAAAGTTAATGGGAGGTTGTATTTGTAATACCATGTGGATACGAACAGAAAGTATCCTAAATTTGTTGCATGAAGAACAATGATTTCAATTCTTAGTCCTGTTAACTAGTGAATTTGGATGTTTGAGAGAAAGACTGGGCACAGCGGTGTTGCACAAAGAGCAATTTGTCATCCTCGGCTTCCAACTGGGCACAGCGGTGGTGCAGATTCTCGATGCTGTTGCAGCCTCTCAGTTTCGGAACCCACTGCCCCTGAGGCTTCTTCAAGTTCTGCAAAGTATTTTTCCGTCACTGTTTGGGCTGGTTTGTATTGATTTTTTTTTTTTTACATTGCAGTTAAAATCTGGATTTTGGCTTCAAAGATTTGAACTTTATGTTTTTCTCTCATCATAATGATAAAAATCAGAGCTTGATTATCATTATGTGATGGTGCTTCTCAAACTATTTATTTATTTTTTGTGGGTATATTTGAAATTTAGCATGCTGGAATGTAATATTGATATTTAAATCTATAATCGGTTCTACATAAGTTGCTTGTGCTCCTATTAGGACAAATTCTGGCTGTATTCAAAAAAAGTTATCTTGTATACACGTATATTTATTTTTTGTTCTCATAATTTGGAAATTTTTTTTCACTTTTTTTCGAAATTATGTTTTTATGCCTTAAAACTTTTTCTAGCCTAACCAATTTTTTATTACACATTCAGCTCAATATTATATGAACAGTTCCAGATTGATCTAGCCTAACCGAATTATTGTTTGTTGTAATCAATTTCTTTATTTACTCAATTCTACATCAGCACACTTCAGTTTTAAGTTGATAGTGATAAGGCTAATTGGTCCAAAAAAAGAAAAAATATATTGGTAATAATCAGCCATATGCTTATGCATAATATTGATTATGTTTCATATTGATGCTTCCCCATGTTTCATAACACTACTGTATTGCTCTTTACTAGATGCTATATTATGTTTTTGAATTTTTGATAATCTTTTTTGAATTTTTTTCCCATTTACAGGAAGAGGATAGTGTCTGGAGTTCAGCCAACAGGATCTATACACCTCGGCAATTATCTTGGTGCCATAAAAAATTGGGTTTCGTTGCAGGTTGTGTTAATTTTAAATTATATAAGATGTGTGTATTTTGACCAAAATTTGATAATGGTATCTGTTGTTCTATGAATGTAATGGTGTTATATTATGTTGTTGTTGTTTTCACTTTTATTTTCTGAAGTGTAACAGTTCAAGCACCATTCTTCTTTGCTGGATTAGTAATCTTTTGGTGAACTCTTCTTCTTTGCACAGTTACACAACATTACTGCTAATTCATGTATGATAATAAGGGAATGCATGTGTTACTTGGGTGATGGTATCACCCATATCAATAGAAGCGAGAATGGATGTGGGAATTGAAAGTTTTGCAACTTAGTCATAATAACCTTAGCTGAAGTGCCCTCAATTGACAAATATTAAAATATTTGGCAAACATTCATATTTGGCAAATATTAAAATTCAAAGACCGGTTGGTGTTTTGAGTAATGTTGATTGTGCTGTATTCATGATCTTAACTCTGTTTAGAAGAGAAATTTTAAAAAAAAAAAAAAAAAAAAAAAAACACGTTAAAGCATTTGGCTACCAAATATTTTGGTAGCCAAATATGCAATTAAATGTATTGGTGACTAATAATTTAGTAGCAAAACATAACCCAAAAAGTTTTGGCGACCAAATAATTAGTAGCTAAAACAATTGAGAATGAGAGAAACAAACTATTGGTCACTAAATTTTTAGTCACGGAATGCACCTTTTGCCGACTAAATAATGTTTCGTAGCCAAAGGTGTACTTTCGGCGACTAATTATTTAGTAGCTAAAGGTGACACCTTTCCCGACCACAACAATTTAGTAGCCAATAGACCACATTCGGCGACTAAAGTTTTAGTGGCGGAAACATAACATTTGCCGACTAAATTAATATTAGTAGCCAAATGTGCTCACTTTCGGCGACCAAACGAAATTTAGTAGCCAATACTATCGCCTACAGGGCAAAGGCGACGAGCTTGGCGACCAAATATTTTGGTCGCTAAATGGGTTCGGGGACCAAATTTTGGACTTTTGGCGACCAATATTTTGGTAGCTAAAAGTGACATTTCTTGTAGTGTATGAATATGCCAAATGAATTAGATGTTTTTAGGTGATTTATTTTGTAAACTAATTTCTTAACAAATTCCGAAGAAAATTAACGGGGAATTATTTGATTGGTGGTGGGATTGGTCATGGTGCATCATTTCTCATAGTCAATGTCAAGCTTTTTAAGGGTAAATTAATTCAAACTTTTCAATATAATTTACATATATATAGTCATATGCCCACTGGAATAAACTTTCAATGATGGAAAAGTCATTTTGTCAGGAGATACTATCATCTATGTTAATACCATGGTATTTTGGAAGACATTCAAAGATCAGAACGGTTGAAAATTATGTTGACTTTAAGGCCTAGTTTGGTCTTGGCCTAGTTTTTTTTTTTTTTAAATTAATGTGTTTAAAAAATCACAATGATACTTTTTGGTGAGTGAAAAAATTATTATGACATTTAATTATTATTTTTTTGACTGATGGTAAATAATTTTTTAAACCAGAAAAATGACTTTTTTTAATAGATCCCAAACGAGACTTAATGGGTTTTAAATTAGGTAAACTACTAATAGGTCCTAATAGTTGGATTTATTTCTCATGAAGTCCTATTGGAAATAAGTCTTGATAAAATTGTCGCTAAAAATAATTTTTTTGTGACAATTTTTTATATGTAGCTAAAAATTGACAATTAGTGACTTTTTTGTCATGATTTTTATAAATTGTCGTTAAAACTTATAATTAGTGACTTTTTTTTTGACAAATTTTTTTCATAAGACTTATTAGACAATAAATTCGCTTATTAAGATCTACGCGTAAGTACCCTTTTAAATTTTGATGTATAACTTCGTGGAATAACTTATAGGCTACGGTAGAAGTCTTTTTCATGTGATTATTCAAATATATCTTTTTCTTTTCAATATATTCATAATTCAATTGCTTTGTCATTCAAACCAATAACCTTCCGTTTTGTGTTTGATTTAAATGACTTGTACTCCCATTCAATCTATGCAAGATTCAATTGCTTTGTCGGTAAACCAACTCCTTAAAATTATATTGATAAAGAATACTATTTTTCTCAAAAATTGACTATACTAATTAGAAGCTTTAGTAATTATGTACCACTAGTTCATATTGTGAGTTTAGCTTCTACAGAAAAGAATTTGATATCTTTTGTGGTATTTATTTTCTCTCCCCAATATGAGAGTTGTATATATAGTTGTTTGTTTTTTCCTTAGTTTGAGTTTGGTGACTATTGGATTTTCTACCCAATATGAGGGTTGTACATATAGGGTGTGTTTGATTGGGCGGACTGGATAAGGGAGGATTAGAATCCATCGGACTTGAGTCCTGGGACTGTGAATCCCCCAGACTATTTGGTCGGATTTGATATGTATCCTGTGTTTGTTTTTTTATGGGATTAGATGTCTGGAAATGACTATTTTTAGTGAATCCAACGTTTGGTTGGACGGACTGGATAGGATAAATGAACAAAAGACTATTTTGCCCTTTTTCAATTGTTTACTAAGGAATAGCAATATTAAACATATCTTTAATATTTTAATTATTTTTAATTAAATAAATTTGTTTTTTTTAAATAAATAAATAAATAAATAAAATATCAATAAAATTTGTTTTAAATCATTACTGTATAACAAATCATTATTTTTTTTACATACAAAAAATATCATTAATTTAATAATATAAATTAAATTTATTTTTTTTACATAAATTTATTTTTTTACACAATTAAATAAATAAATAACCACTAAATTTGATTTAATAAAATACTGTATAACCTGTATAAAAAAATTATATTATTTTTTTAATTAAAATTTTAAATAAATTTTAAATAAAACACCTATTACAATTTAAATAATGAAATTAAATAAATTATAAACAAAATTTTAAAATAAAACATCAACAAAATATCTATAAAAAATTATTTTAAAAAATTAAATAAATAAAACATTAATAAAAAGTTAAATAAAATTATTTTATTTTTAAATTGAGACATTTAAATTTTATTGAATTTTATTAAATATAATACATAATTAAATAGTAGAGGGTCAAAATTGTCATTTTCACATCTAATCCCAATAGTGATTAGACCCCCCAAAACAATCTCACACCCCCCCAGGACAGGATAGTCCCCCATATGCGGGACATGGAGTCCGGCCGGACATGGAGTCCGCCGGACTAAAAAAAAATCAAACGACGGATAAGGAGGGAGGCCGGACATGGAGTCCAAACAGTGGATAGTTCCCCTCCCCCCTTATCCCCCCAATCAAACACACCCATAGTTGTTTGGTTTTTCCCTAGTTTGAGTTTGGTGACTATTGGATTTTCTACCCAATATGAGGGTTGTATATATAATTGCTTATTTCTTTTCTAGTTTGAGCTTGGTGACTCTTGTGCTTTCTAACTAATTTTCATATTGTTGGACTTTAGTTATTTAGTTTGATATAATATTTCTCATATTTATAAATTTTCTCATTGATTGAGAAAAAAAATATTATATATATATATATATAAATCAATTAAATTGTACAGTTGTCTCATTGTGGGCTCACTTTAAAAATTTAAATCGTTCCTCTTTTATGTCCCACTAAGATGATTGTTCAAACAAAAATTAGAATGATCAAATATCGATAATTACGTGATCGAATCACGTTTATTTTTAAAAAATGATTAGTTTTGATAATAGACCATTTATTTATTTTAAGACAAATCTGATTTTCTTACAGGAATAATCATCTTGGTAGGACTTACAAGTGATAGTTTGGATCACTAAGGTAGGCCGAAGCGAGGCAAGATGGTCCTTAACCCTTATATGAAACTATGGCTGAGAACCCTGAGGTCATTTTGATTTACATAAGATTAGGCAGGATAATTTATTCCCAGATATTCAAGATTTTTTTGTCATTTACACTAAAGAGTTATCCCATCTGCACTTAGGGGTGTGCGCGGTATGGTTCGGATGGTTTGAAAGTAAAATTACAAACTAAATGGTGGATTGACAGATTAGCGGATTGACAAATTGCGGTTTTGACGGTTTTAGGCAAATTGAATAATATTCTAACCAATTATCAAATATTTGCATAATATATAATACTAATTTGCATAATATTTTTTATATATGTAACACAAACTAATTTTATATAATATGTATCATATATATAACTACTATTTTGTAACAATTTTCACATCTTAAATTTTGTACACACTCATTTTACTTTGATATTTCATTAGAGATTAAAAAATATATATGTATTAACTACAGCGGAGCGGAGCGAAGCAGTTAGTAAGACGGATTATAAATTTAAAAGTTATTCTGCGGTTAGCAGATAGAACGGTGCGAATTGATACGGATCGATGCGATTTTAGCAAATTATACAGTATTTTACATAGTCATATCTACACTCCCTCTATGCTATCCTACATTATCGTGGCATACACAAGATAAAAAGGAATTACACTATAGAGGCCTAAGAAAAGTGTAGGCCTAAGTAAGTCTGCTCAGTCCAAACAAAAAAAGTCCAAAACTAATAAAACCGACCAAACTAATCAAGTATATCAAATGAAATCGGACTTGAACCACAGATGGATCCCTGACAAAAGGTTGATCATCCGATCAAGGGATATTCAACGGTCAACGACGATTGCAAATTGGCCACTACTAAAGTGATCACTAACAAAAGGTCGATCGTCTGATCAAGGGAGATCCGACGACTAACAAAGATTGCAAGTTGGGCCACTACCAAAGTGATCTCTGATAAAAGGTTGATTGTTTGATCAAAGAGATTTGATTGCCAACGACGATTGCAAGTTAGCCATTACCAAAGTGATTCTTGACAAAAGGTTGATTGTTCGATCAAGGGAAAGCCAACAACGATATAATCGACGATAAAAGGGAATCAACTAAACAGGTAAACGAACACAACAAATAATACAAGAACTATTACATAACCACATTTACATAGTATCACTCTCTCTAGATAGTCATGTCCGATCTAAGTGTTAACTTAATCGTTAGAGGGTTTTCTTGACCTATCTAGGTTGGGGGTTGTCACGACCCAAACCCGCCCCTATAGGTTTAGCATTGTAACCGGCCAGTAATCCTTGGATTACCAAAAGCCTCTAATTTGAATATCATAAAATGTAAGGGACTGTGGAAGTAAATATACAAAATACAATGTCCATAGAGCTATGTAGACATACATAGGATAGAAAATTTAAAACTTATATACATTATATATGTTGTCAAACTTCCATATGTCAAGCTTCATAATACAGATAGCATCATAAGGGACTTAGCCCTATGTACATATATCCAAAAAAAAATAACGACCAAAACATCCTTAACATAAACCACAAAACTTGACTTCTTCCAACGGGAACCTCATCGGGAGGCATAAAAGGCTGATTCACAAAACTCAACTCTAGGTCGTCAACTCAGGGCCTGGTCACTAGCCTAATCACCTACATACATAATATAAATAGTGAGCGGAAGCCCAGTGAATAATAACAGAGTAAAAAGATTAAATGAATGATATCCCATATCAAATTTAGAAAACAAACTTCATAATAGAAACAGATTCATAATCATATGCTTATCCGAATCTTATACAGAAATCAGTATTTATGCTTAATCATATATGGTATATCGATTAGCGCTGACAAATCAAATACAGAGCATAATGGGTCATGCTTTCCGGTTCCAATAAGGAATCTCCGGTACCGGGAACTTGTAACGTACTTGAGCCACGGTATTGTTACCCCCGGGAGAGGCCCATAAGACCACGGTATTCTTACCCCGGGCAAGGTCCTTGTGCTCATAGACTACGGTATTGTTACCCCTAGGCAAGGGCCTTGTGCCAAGGATGCCACAAATACTTATCAGAAATTGGACAATCATTCATTATACTAAACATAACATGTCAGAAAACAGATCTTATTTCATCATATAGAAAATAAATAAAGTTGAACATAATTTTACTAAGTTATTACTCACAGATGGCTCCCAAGCAGACAAATTAGATAACTTGCGGCGTATAACCTACATAGATACAGAACGAATACGTACTGAATTTCACACCCAGAAGTATTAACTTAGTTCTTTCTTATCTTGGTGTATTTCTACTTCTTATCCTCATTATTATGTCTTAACCATGGTCGAGGAATGCCTAGGATGCAATGTGGATGCAAAATTGCACTTTGAAACACTTAACAAAATTTGCTGAAAATAGGGCCTTCGCTCGAGCGCAACTTCTTTCGCTCGAGCGGTTTGTAAACTTTGCAAAAGTACTAGTTGTGTGAATTTTTCGCTCGACGTTCACTCGAGTGCGAGACTAAGGTCTTCGCTCGAGCACAACTCTGGTCGCTCGAGCGGTCTACAAAAATTGTAAACTTCTGGGAGTATGCATTTTATGCTTGAGCCAACTTTTGGTCGCTCGAGTGAGAGTGCAAAATACAGTGTGGTCGCTCGAGCACAGGTTCTGTCGCTCGAGCGGAGAGACAGAATCTAGAATTTCCAGATTGCATCAAAACTCATCATGTTGGGCCAAAACTCAAGAAAACATGTAGAAACTTGTAGAATATTAGGAATTGAAAGTCATTTCGCAAAATCAAAGCCCAAAAGCATGTCAATTGTACAAACTCAAGCTTGAAATGTTGAAAATAAAGCATGTATGTAATTTTTTGACTTCAAAGCTTTTAAATCATGATCAAATAAGACAACCTGATGAATTCTCAAAACTATGGTTGTCATGACCCGAACCCGCCCCTATGGGTTAAGGCCATAACCGGCCAGTAATCATGAGATTACCTACGGCCTCAAACCGAATAACACAAAACTCATCAGAGTAAAAAGGGCCAAATGGAAGCAAATTAAAAACTTTGTCCATAGAGCCGTGCTTATATGCACATCAAAACATTCCAGACATACATATGTTAATAACTCACAACAGAAGGCATAGCAACATAAATCTCTGTACAGACAGGATCATTCAAAACTGAGTCAACCAAGCAAAACTGCATACAGACGTACTCAAAACTTCGCCGACATGACAACATAGAACAGAACGACATAAAGGCGAAGGCAAGTCTCGTGCGTGAGACGCAAGGGCTGACTCTCCAAAACCTTTGTTGTTCCACACAAACTTCACTGAGGCTGGGTTTGGACTTCCCTTGGCTCACCTACAAACACATGAATGAGCGTGAGCGAAAGCCCAGTGAATAATATCAAATAAAGAATATACTTTGGAACAATGTTTACATCAAACGGCCTTGGGCCCAATTTACATTTCTAACTAATACATACATACATACATAGGCAAATGTAAGTCAAGTAACTGAAGTTCCAATACATTCCATAGCCTCGGGCCCAATTCATTCATGTCCATCGGTCTTTGGCCCACATTCGTTATCAAACGGCCTTCAGCCCATATTTTATCAAACGGCCTTCGGCCCAATCATTTATCTATCGGCCTTCGGCCCAATCATTCATGTCAATCGGCCTTCGGCCCAATCATTTATATCAATCGGCCTTCGGCCCAATCATTTATGTCAATCGGCCTTCGGCTCAATCATTTACCAATCGGCCTCTGGCCCAATCATTTATCAATCGGCCTTTGGCCCAGACATTTACATCAATCGGCCTTCGGCCCAATCATTTACCAATCGGCCTTTGGCCTAATCATTTATCAATCGGCCTTTGGCCCAAACATTTATATCAATCGGCCTTCGGCCCAATCATTTATGTCAATTGGCCTTTGGCCCAATCATTTACCAATCGGCCTTTGGCCCAATCATTTATCAATCGGCCTTTGGCCCAAACATTTACATCAATCGGCCTTCGGCCCAATCATTTACCAATCGGCCTTTGGCCCAATCATTTATCAATCGGCCTTTGGCCCAATCATTTACCAATCGGCCTTCGGCCTAATCATTTATCAATCTGGCACATAGGCCTTACAGACTTTTATATCAAACTGTGTCCACCCTTCAAATTAATGAACTTTACATACTTACATAGAAGTAGCAATTGGACAACAACATATGTCAGATATTACTCACAGTGATCGGCTTGTAGATTCGCCCTGGAGCTCGACCCTACACATTCCATGAACACAAAAGGGTCACTACCAATTCAATCCGTTCTTTAATTCACATATTCCTCTTTAGGCTTTATTCTTATCTCTTTAAATCAATTACAATGCTCAATGTATGCCTAAGAGTGCTTAGAAGTGAAAAAGAACGGAAAAACATAACACATAATGCATTTTCAAAGTTTCAGAAAACAAGGTCCCCGCTCGAGCGGCGGTTCCCCCGCTCGAGCGGACCCTTAAGGCCTGCAAAATACTGGTTACATCAGATCCACGCTCAAGCGTGAACTCAGCCGCTCGAGCGGAAGGCCTGTCTACATAGCTCCCCACTCGAGCGGGCACCATGTTTGCAAAATATGCTGGGAGCATGAATTCCCCGCTCGAGCGGACACCATAAATTCTGAGTTTTCCAGAATGGTTCCCTGAGTTCATTTTCGACATTCAACCCATTTTTCTTGCATGCTATGACACAAATCTCACATATTCATAGTCTAATATGGCATAGACACCCAATTATAACACAATGAAGCTCAATTTCACAAATTTAATCACATGCATGCCTCAATTTAACTCAAACTCACTCTAACATAACAAATTCATGCATTCAAGCTCATAGTCCCATGAATTGTACATGCATGTGGGATATGACCTCCATTTCCAACTCAAATGGTACAAATGGTGATCACAAGCATGAATTCTAGCCAATATCTTACATGGATCATATTTTTCATGCTCAACTATACAAATTCATGGCAATTATACACATGCATGCATTCCATGACTTTAAATTCATAAAACACAACACAATTCTTGTTCTTGATCACCATGCAACTTTAAATTCATAAAATTACAATGTTAAACTCATCAATTCAAGATCAATGCTTACCTAGAGGCTCAATTCTTCCAATTTATGGTCAAATCTAGAGTTGGCCTTCAAGTATTCAAGCTTAAATGATCAATTTCAATTGTTGAGCTTCCTCTCTCACTTTGGCCGGCCCTCTCCCTCTCACAATTGCAAACTCAGATTTTTGAAGTCAAAAGAAACAAGTGAGGGTGTGTGTGGCCCTTATATGGCTCCACTAAGCCATTATTTTAATGTTAAACAATTAGGCACTTAATTCATTAATTTAATCGATTTTATCTGACCCGAAACAATTTTCAATTACATTTCACCGTAGGCTCTAAAATTTATGCCAATCACAATGGCACAATCAATTTTGGGTTTTGTGGCCGATAAGGCCCTCAATTTAATTCCCGAAGCGGTAAAATCAAACAGATATTCCTACAGTGAACAGATGGAAATCCAAAACCACATATATTCACATAATTGGCACACCAAATCATATCGAACATATAATCAAATTCATATTAAGGACCAATTAGCTAATTACGGAACAGGGGCATCACAGTCTTCCCCCCTTTAGGAAGTTTGGTCCTCCAAACTTAATTTACCTGTAGCCGAAAATAATTCGGAATACTTTCTTATTCAACGGTTCCATTCTCTTTGATAGTTATCTACTCGATCTCAAAATGAAGCAACACTCTGTCCTTAATCCGTCAAAGACTCAACTTTTCATCCATACAAGGCTTGTATGGTATTGCACCAAACTAGAGTGTAAGCTATTGTTGTAACCAAAGTTTGCCAATGATGGATAGATTTCTCCAACTGCCTCGGAAATCTAAAACATACATTTGGAGCATTTCCTCCAGAATCTAAAAGGTTCCTTCTGACTGTACATCAATTTACGGATGGAAAGTAGCGCCGAATCACAATTCAGTTTTCATTGCCTCTTGAAGGCTTGTCAGAATTCAAACACATTTCAGGATTTTTGTCTAAGCAACAGACACTGAGACCCCATATAAACAAGCAACCTCATTAATGTAAACAGTGGCTAGTCTACAAGCATCATATGAAAATGTCACAAGGAGAAAATGAGCAAATTAAGTAATTCCTTATACAACAACCCAAACGGGATTTACACCTTGAGTGCTCAAGGTAGCCCCACAATGAAATTCGTAGTCACATATCCCTATTTCCATTCCGAAATATAGAGAGGTTGCGGTAGTTCTGCCAATATCCGTTGTTCAACTTTGACTCGTTGGCTCCAAAAGCATTTAGACACAAATTTCACAATTTCCTTCTTCACAATAGGTCGCCAATATATTCATTTCAAATGCCAACTAACCTTACCATATGAGTTTGGTCCATTTCCTTGTCACAAAAGTTCAATTCATTCTTCAATAATTTCGCAACTCACAGTCCGGGTCGGTAGTTAGTTCAGTAGCTCATCACAGTTAATCAAGGTCAATCAGAAGTCTTCAGGAATTTAAAGTGGATCTAGACACTGATTCCCGAGTCAACACGATAACAACGAAACAATTGACCGTACAGTGTACATAATTCATATCTCCCCCTAGCACTGATTGTAAAGTGCAATAACACTGACGCAGTCCATTTCTAACATAATGCACGTGTTCTCAATTCATTCAACAGTTTATAGTTTACGGTTTCCAATTCAGTTCAGTATTCAATTCCCTGTTCCATCAAGTCTCCCCACATTATCTGATAGTTGCCAAAAGCATAAGACAATTCATGTATTAACCTCCATGACGTCAAAGGTAATATCAAAATAATCAATTACAGGTTAAATACAATTGACACATCTTCGGATAATCAGGGTTTTTCAAAGTTCCTTGGATGTTAAAACATCTACATACTACCAAAGGATGACATTCCGGACAAAACAAAGGAATAATCGTCTCAGGATCAAGGCACACCCATTTACGACCGTCGGTGGCCGACTCGAGATCGATTAGTCAAACCCACCCGTACGAAACCGTCGGTGGCAAAAGATATCTCAATCAAAGGTGCTACATAGGCTTAACGTCCCCTAGTACGAAAGGATGCCTCAAGAATGTCATCAAAGCAAACATAATACCATTCACTATAACTTGATTTCCCAAAATCTGATAACATTGAAACAACTACTCTTCCTTACAAAACATATTCTGATCAGTCAAAGACAAATGTCCAGTACTGCTTATAATCAAATCAATCTGTCGTCACTAGTTCTCATAGCGTCAAACCAACAAAGATGGGACAATATTCAAGCACCGTTCCTTAAGACACCCAATCATGGGGTTTGTACAGTTCGGCTCATTTTCAACACACATGTTCTCGATAGCTGGGGTTGGTTCTCAACGGCGTTCATGGTTAGATCAATCTGTTGATAGCCCACAAAAGGTCTTTCAAATAGGTCAAGTACTCTAAACAGGTTCAAGTTTTGGGTCTATTAGTTTTTCTGCCGAGAATAATCTGGCTATTTATTTACAAACGATTCTTAACCCCTTTTCAACAAAATCAGATTAGATAGAGGGTCTTATTAAATCAATCCAAGCAAAGGTCTTGCCAGATCAGATCAAATGAAGGTCCCATCAATCATGTCCAATGAGGGTTCTCTCAAGGCAAATCAGACAAAGGTTCTATCGGATTAAATCAGACGAAAGTTTTCTTAATTAGGGTACATTTGGTTCTGTAAGGCTCACCTCATTTGTTTAGGCACATGGCTGATAGTTTCACAACTGTCCTAAGTTTATCAGTTCTCAAAGTCATATCAAAATCATTCATCACGACAGTTTATATCAAAGTGTTTTAAATCATGTACAATACGATACTGTTTACGTAAATTCAGGGGTAGTTGCATAGGCATGCAGTTATCCGTATCAAGAGGTACGTGTCATAATCAGTACGGCAGTTCCCAAATAAGTCTTATATGCAAGATCATGATGCACAATAACACGTTAAACAGAATTCCTCAGGTACGCATGGTATAGGATTGTTATGCAAGAGTCCCAAATTAGCCACAAAAGCATAGGTTTATGAGTCGAGCCCAGTATAGTCACATAATCCATTCAACTTCCTACCAATCAAAACACATGGTCTCACAATTATAGAGTTCATCATTTAGGGTACTCAACTCAGTCACACGATCACAGAGTCATTGAAGACAATAATGTATCAAATTACCTTAAGCATAAATTCAGCTGTACATGTGCATGTGCAGAGTTAATCGATATCCCAGTACATATTTCACAAATTTTCCCATGAAGCATATACATTCAATGAATACAGTCTCGACCTTGTGGGTCTAACCAATCTAGATACACATGCAGCAGATACGAAAGGATATGCCGATTCGAATCAAATAATATCCCAAGCAAAGATGTACACATGTACTAACTCGAAATCAATCAACACATAAGCATTCGTTTGTAAACAATATAGATACCTGGGATAACAATCACAGTATTCTGAGTGCTTTCTGGGTGAGTGTAATTACTCTATTCTGAGTAGCAATTCCTACCACTGGTACGCATCTAGCTGAGGCAGAACATTCATTCACATTTGCTCAGTTCGGGAACAATTCCTTACCATATGGTCCATTTTACCATACCTATAACAAGCCTCAGAAGCCCGATAACAACTCTTCGGTGTTTCTTACACTGATGGTGACAAAAGTTCTTGCCATAGCGGCAACCGACGTTGTTGTCTTAAGATCTCTGCCAATTCCTATACCATTCTTTCCAGTCTATCAAGTTGGGCTGTGGAAGAGCCTTCCAGCTCGTATGCCCTTAATTTAACCATCCTCTACACAAATTCTCACTAAACCTTGCCAAATACTGGGATGCCCAATGCGAAAATAAACACAGGTACACATAGTCTTATTCGCACATAGACACGTCTTTATATTCTCATTTCACATATCGTACGCAATTAATCACATGCATAACAGATAATTGCTTACCCATCAAATATAGCATGCTAAACATTTACCAAGTAATTATATACTCAAATCATGTTCATATTTCACATAGACGCCCGTAGGCAGAATTGAATGCATATAAACACCTTTTCATGGTTCATATATTCATATATGTGCATTATAACAAAACAAACTTGTTGTACACATTAATGTAACGATTCATATCTCATATTCGAATCATGTGTGGTACTTCCTTTAGCGTGACATATCATGTTGGTCAAGCATATCAGCATATCTCATACATAGGCCACGGTATTATTTCCCCCGGCGAGGGCCTCATGACCATAAGCCACAGTATTATGTCCCCTGGGCGAGGGCTTCCGCTAAGGATACCACAATTATGTTCAAGGAGAATTTAGGCAATCGTTCATTTATACCAAACATAGCATTATACTTTATACAAAGATTCACAAGTATACATATGCCAAAGAGTATACGCATCCAAATAATTTGCAATGCAAGCGAATCACAAACTTATAATATATAATCGTTCGCATTAAACATTTAAGCGTATTCTTGATGCTTTCAGATTCATATTTATCACATGAATGCATCCTAGATCTTTTCTAGACGCTTATTGCTCTTTTGGACAAGTGTGTGAGTTATTAACTCGTGCTCTGATACCACTCTGTCATGACCCGAACCCGCCCCTATGGGTTAAGGCCATAACCGGCCAGTAATCATGAGATTACCTACGGCCTCAAATCGAATAAGACAAAACTCATCAGAGTAAAAGGGGCCAAACGGAAGCAAATTAAAAACTTTGTCCATAGAGCCGTGCTTATATGCACATCAAAACATTCTAGACATACATATGTTAATAACTCACAACAGAAGGCATAGCAACATAAATCTCTGTACAGACAGGATCATTCAAAACTGAGTCAACCAAGCAAAACTGCATACAGACGTACTCAAAACTTCGCCGACATGACAACATAGAACAGAACGACATAAAGGCGAAGGCAAGTCTCGTGCGTGAAACGCAAGGGCTGACTCTCCAAAACCTTTGTTGTTCCACACAAACTTCACTGAGGCTGGGTTTGGACTTCCCTTGGCTCACCTACACACACATGAATGAGCGTGAGCGAAAGCCCAGTGAATAATATCAAATAAAGAATATACTTTGGAACAATGTTTACATCAAACGGCCTTGGGCCCAATTTACATTTCTAACTAATACATACATACATACATAGGCAAATGTAAGTCAAGTAACTGAAGTTCCGATACATTCCATGGCCTCGGGCCCAATTCATTCATGTCCATCGGCCTTTGGCCCACATTCGTTATCAAACGGCCTTCAGCCCATATTTTATCAAACGGTCTTCGACCCAATCATTTATCTATCGACCTTCGGCCCAATCATTTATGTCAATCGGCCTTCGGCCCAATCATTTATATCAATCGGCCTTCGGCCCAATCATTTATGTCAATCGGCCTTCGGCCCAATCATTTACCAATCGGCCTCTGGCCCAATCATTTATCAATCGGCCTTTGGCCCAGACATTTACATCAATCGGCCTTCGGCCCAATCATTTACCAATCGGCCTTTGGCCTAATCATTTATCAATCGGCCCTTGGCCCAAACATTTATATCAATCGGCCTTCGGCCCAATCATTTATGTCAATTGGCCTTCGGCCCAATCATTTACCAATCGGCCTTTGGCCCAATCATTTATCAATCGGCCTTTGGCCCAAACATTTACATCAATCGGCCTTCGGCCCAATCATTTACCAATCGGCCTTTGGCCCAATCATTTATCAATCGGCCTTTGGCCCAAACATTTATATCAATCGGCCTTTGGCCCAATCATTTACCAATCGGCCTTCGGCCCAATCATTTACCAATCGGCCTTTGGCCCAATCATTTATCAATCTGGCACATAGGCCTTACAGACTTTTATATCAAACTATGTCCACCCTTCAAATTAATGAACTTTACATACTTACATAGAAGTAGCAATTGGACAACAACATATGTCAGATATTACTCACAGTGATCAGCTTGTAGATTCGCCCTGGAGCTCGACCCTACACATTCCGTGAACACAAAAGGGTCACTACCAATTCAATCCGTTCTTTAATTCACATATTCCTCTTTAGGCTTTATTCTTATCTCTTTAATTCAATTACAATGCTCAATGTATGCCTAAGAGTGCTTAGAAGTGAAAAAGAACGGAAAAACATAACACATAATGCATTTTCAAAGTTTCAGAAAACAGGGTCCCCGCTCGAGCGGCGGTTCCCCCGCTCAAGCAAACCCTTAAGGCCTGCAAAATACTGGTTACATCAGATCCACGCTCGAGCGTGAACTCAGCCGCTCGAGCGGAAGGCCTGTCTACATAGCTCCCCGCTCGAGCGTAAACTTCCCCGCTCGAGCGGGCACCATGTTTGCAAAATATGCTGGGAGCATGAATTCCCCGCTCGAGCGGCGGTTCCCCCGCTCGAGCGGACACCATAAATTCTGGGTTTTCCAGAATGGTTCCCTGAGTTCATTTTCGACATTCAACCCATTTTTCTTGCATGCTATGACACAAATCTCACATATTCATAGTCTAATATGGCATAGACACCCAATTATAACACAATGAAGCTCAATTTCACAAATTTAATCACATGCATGCCTCAATTTAACTCAAACTCACTCTAACATAACAAATTCATGCATTCAAGCTCATAGTCCCATGAATTGTACATGCATGTGGGATATAACCTCCATTTCCAACTCAAATGGTACAAATGGTGATCACAAGCATGAATTCTAGCCAATATCTTACATGGATCATATTTTTCATGCTCAACTATACAAATTCATGGCAATTATACACATGCATGCATTCCATGACTTTAAATTCATAAAACACAACACAATTCTTGTTCTTGATCACCATGCAACTTTAAATTCATAAAATTACAATGTTAAACTCATTAATTCAAGATCAATGCTTACCTAGAGGCTCAATTCTTCCAATTTATGGTCAAATCTAGAGTTGGCCTTCAAGTATTCAAGCTTAAATGATCAATTTCAATTGTTGAGCTTCCTCTCTCACTTTGGCCGGCCCTCTCCCTCTCACAATTGCAA
Organism: Camellia japonica; assembly: GCA_030407325.1. Lineage (NCBI taxonomy): Eukaryota > Viridiplantae > Streptophyta > Magnoliopsida > Ericales > Theaceae > Camellia > Camellia japonica. The sequence continues at coordinate 21,453,442 of JAPPVO010000029.1, forward strand.
ACTCAAATTTTTGAAGTCAAAAGAAACAAGTGAGGGTGTGTGTGGCCCTTATATGGCTCCACTAAGCCATTATTTTAATGTTAAACAATTGGGCACTTAATTCATTAATTTAATCGATTTTATCTGATCTGAAACAATTTTCAATTACATTTCACCGTAGGCTCTAAAATTTATGCCAATCACAATGGCGCAATCAATTTTGAGTTCTGTGGCCGATAAGGCCCTCAATTTAATTCCCGAAGCGGTAAAATCAAACAGATATTCCTACAGTGAACAGATGGAAATCCAAAACCACATATGTTCACATAATTGGCACACCAAATCATATCGAACATATAATCAAATTCATATTAAGGACCAATTAGCTAATTACGGAACAGGGGCATCACAATGGTAGACTTGGTGCATGCATGTGGGAATTCTTAACAATTAAGCTCAAAATGAAAGAAAATGTGCATGCATGCATGGTATGTTCTTCCATCCTACTTCACTAGTTCAAATCTTGCATGACTCAGCTAAATTCTCTTGAATTCATGGTCTAGACATCATAAATATATAATTCAATGGTGGAATTCTTACCCCAACTTCTGCATTAAGCTCTACTTGGTGAATTCACTAAGGTTCCAAGCCAATTTCCTTGAATTCTCTACTTATCCTTGCTTGAACTCAAATCTCTCATCTTACTCTCTCTCTCTCTCTCTCTCTCTCTCTCTCTCTCTCTCTCTCTCTCTCACGTTTTGCTTGCTCAAGATGGAGGGAATGAGAGTGTGTAATTGAGTGTCTTGAGTCAAATAAGCCTTATATAGGCTTGATTAAGAGTTGGCTAATTAAATTTTAATTAATCTAAGCAATGACCATTAATTTATTCTAAATTAATTTGTTCCAAATCGACTTTCAATTCAACTTACGATAAAATTTTAAAAATTTCAAATACCACATAAATCAAGTCAGTTTCATGATCGGATGCTGATAAGGCCTTCAATTCACAGAACAAAACGAAACCAGATTACAAACTCTTGACGGACGATTATTCTCGCACCAGATTAAAATTTTAAAAATTCCATCTCATGCAGATTACAAACTCTTGACGGACGATTATTCTCGCACCAACCAGAAGGCTCTCAGAGTTGCTCTGCGGTTTCCGGCTGAGGAACGAAAGGCCCAAAAGCTGCTCGGATACGAACCGAGCTACCGGCATACTGCTTCGCGCAAAAGCAGGGTTATCGATTTTCTTCGTGCCCCCTCTCTAAAGCCAGATCTAACCCTTCCGCCGATCAAACTCATTCCCTTAACTGCCGAACAAGAAATGGCTAAGATCCATGCTATCAAGTCCATGATCACCGGCGAGCCGAGCGATTCTCAGCTGGCGAAAATAGTAGGAGGCAATCTTCCCAGCAGGTCGCTCGTGAATCTGGCCCGGTATTGGCTCTTACCAGCAAACAGGGTGCTGGCTAGTCAAGAAAGAGGCAGAGGCAGACACCGACCGAGCAAACATTGGTCGATGAAGATTTCATCGAGCTTCCTTCTACTGATCAGGTAGAGTAGACTGAACAAACCTTGGCAGAGTAATCTGGTCCCTTCATTGCCTCTCCAGTCTGGTCGCCCGAGCTAAAGTACAAAGGCCGAGCAATGATCACGACTAATTCGATCTACGCCGATAAGAATTACTCCATTGGTTTCAACATGACCAAGGGTCTGCTCCTACCGGCAGATATGAAGAAACATGAAGAGCTTTCTGACCTAAAGGTCCTTAGGTCGGCTGTCAAGTCCATTGTGTTGGTAGGTAAACGAATCACTTTGTTTCAAGCTATTGCTCAATTTCAACATATTGACTTCATCTTTATTGCAGACCGTGTAAAACAATTACTTGGCCCACGAGCGCATGATTTCTATGCGACAAAGTTTGCGAGAAGCCATTGCCAACAACAAGGCCAAGACTACCGACCTGGGGAAATTAAAGTCCACTCATGAGGCGGCACTAGTCGAGACAAAAGGTTGTCGGAGCCAAGAAAGAGAGATATCTGGCCAAGCTGCGCAAGCTTCACATTGCTCATGTGGCCGAGTTAAAGAAGCAAGTCGACAATACGGAAGACCACGGCTATGCAGAGGGGGAGAAAGTTTATGAACGGCAAGTGGAGGGAACGAAGGACATCTTTTTTCAGTGCGGCTGGAAAGCTGCCGCAGAGCAACTTGGCCACGGGCCTGATTCTGATTTCTTTAAGCATCCCCCACTTGCCTTTATCTCGCTGCACATGAAAGCCTATGCTGCAACCGTCCAGTAGAAAATGATTGAGGCGGAGACTGCGGCTGCCGTGACTGAGGTGACAACTCTTCCACCGACCAAAGAGATCACTTTGCCAGTCATTGTGGAAGAAGAATCTGCGGGTAGTGGCCAAGCTAAGCAAAATGCCAGTCTGGGCCTCGGTGCAGGAGAAGAAACTGTGCCAAATGTGACTGATGAGGTCCCAGCCGACTTGGAGGATGTTGCGAATGTAGATTAGGGCATAGTTAGACTCATTTTTTGCTGTATTTCTTCTTTTTTTGTGTTGTAACCGGGCTATAGACCCTACTTTTGTAACTGAGGTACATTATGAATAAAAATCGCTCAACTTTTTGCTCGCCTCATACATTTATCTTCTTTGATTTCATTTGTTCGTTTAAATGATTGTAATCATACCTTGTACAATGGCCGAGATAAAACTGCTCGGTTTAGCTTGGTCTTGTTAAATTTTCACAAATGTGAAGTGTACTTGGACGTGCTGAGCTAATTTCCACTTAGACAGTACAAACGTAAGACAACTTTGCACTTAATGGGCTTAGCCAGTTCAAATATGGGGAAACACAATGTCCTCCCGAGTAGATATCATCTCTGCGAAAAAAGTAATAAGTTGGCTTTGAAATTGAATCAGTTCCCTCCCCTCCCCTCCCGTCCCGTTAAGCAAAATCAACTCGAGATAAAGAGCAAAGTCAGCTTGGTTTCAAATCAGAAGTTGGACAGAACACCAAACTTTCTCCCTGGTTGAGCAAAATCAGCTCGGGGAAGGTGAGCAAAATTAGCTTGAATTCTATGGTCAAAATTGAGGATAACACCAATTTCCCTTTCAGCGCGCAAGATCGGCTCGACAAAGGATGAGCAAAATCAACTCAGAACAAGCGATCACAATTGGGGATAACACCAACTGTTAGCACAGCGGGCAAAGTTAGCCCGGATTCAACGAAGTCAGCTCATTCCTGTACCTTAAACTGGTCTTAACTTTTTGCACGGTGCACTATTGCAACTAAGGCTGAATTGTCCCTAGTACTCAGTAGCTTAACACAACAATTTAATATAAGAAGGGAGTAAAGGATAAGCATAAGCACATAATACAGGAGAAATAAGTGGCCTTTTTCTATTGCTCGTCAAACATTACATATAATGCCAACAGGCCAAGTTTGAATAAAGGAAAAAGAATTACATTTTAGAAGTAATACAGTTTGAGGTTGGCCACATTCCATGGTCTTGTGATAGCTTTGCCATCCAAGTCCTCCATATAGTATGCCCGTTTGCCAGCCAGGCTGATTATCTTGTACAGCCCTTCCCAATTTGCACCCAATTTGCCCTCTCCAGGGACCAGTGTGTTGCCCATCACTTTCCTCAAGACCCAGTCCCCAACTTTGAACAAACGTGGATGCACGGTCTTATTATATTTCTTGGAGAGCTCTTGTTGATAGGCCGCGATGTGAATTAGCGTTTTTTCTCTCCTTTCCTCAGCAAGGTCCAGCTCCAAGGCAATAGCTTCACTGTTTAAGTCTGGCTCAAAGTTTTTAGATCGGATGGTTGGCATGCCGATCTCCAAGGGTATGACCACCTCCATGCCATAAGCCAGGGCAAATAGAGTTTCCCTGGTTAAGCGTCTTGGGGTAGTCCGATATGCCCAGAGCATGTTGGGAAGTTCCTCAAGCCACCTCCCTTTGGCTTTCTCCAGCCGTTTCTTCAGCCCGTCCAAGATAGTCATGTTTGAAGCTTCAGCTTGACCATTTGATTAAGGGTAGGCCAGTGTAGAATTGTAGAACTCAATCTTCAACTCTTCGCAAAATTTGCGGAAGAGTTTCCCATCAAACTGCACACCATTATCTGAGATGAGGGCCTTTGGGACGTCAAACCGAGTAATAACACTCTACTAGACGAACTTCTTTAAATCTTTCTCCTTGATGGTAGCCAACGGCTCGGCTTCCACCCATTTGGTGAAGTAGTCAGTAGCGGAAATGAAAAATTTGCGGTTGCGCAGAGCGATTGGAAACGAGCCCACAATGTCCAGCCCCTAAAGTGCAAATGGCCAAGGACTCGTTAAAGAGAGCAACTCTCTAGTCGACTGGTGGATCTGGTGAGTAAAATTTTGGTACTTTTCGCATTTGTATACATATTTCTGCACATCGGCATGTATACACGGCTACCAATAACCTTGAGAAATTGCTCAGTACGCCAGCGATCTGCCTCCAATGTGGCTACCACACATGCTTTCATGAATTTTGAAAAGGAATGCTTTAACCTTGTTGGGGTGGACGGATTTCAAGTACGGCCCAATGAAGGACTCTTTGTACAAGGCACCAGACGGAGAAAATGAAAACCACTCTAACTTAGCCTTTATCTTGTTGGCTTCCTTCTTTTCGGAGAGCAGGACTCGATTTTTTAGACAGGTGATGATGGGATCAATCCAAGATGGTCCCAGGTTGGTACAAAATACTTTGGATGCCTCTGGTTCTTTAATGCTAGGCTGGGGAAAAAACTCGATCATCAGAGGGTTGGGAAAGGAGGTTTGCATAGATGCCAAGCCAGCTAATTCATCCGCCTGACTATTTTTCTCGCGGCCTATTTGCTCCATTCTTATAGCGGCAAATTTTTTGATCTCAACGCGTACCAACGCTTGATACTTGGCCATTTTTTCGTCATTGGCCTCATATTCTCCAGAGACCTGATTGACCACCAGTTTGGAGTCGCTGAATACTATAAGCTCTGATGCTTTCATTCACAGAACGCTCTTCAGTCCGGCGAGGAGGGCTTCGTACTCTGCCTCATTGTTGGACGCTAGGAACCCAAGCGTAATAGCATGCTCAATGGTTAGACCATCCGACGAAGTTATACAACCCCAAGGTCAGCACCATGTCTATTGGAGGCTCCATCAACGAAAAGCTTCCACATCTCGCCAATGAACAATTTCCAGCAGTCGGATGGGTTCTGAGAGTTTCTTAAGGCATAGGTCAGCTCTGCATGGTCATCTAGCTTGTCGTTCGGTAGGTTAGCCGGCTTTTCCTCTGCTTGCTCAAGACTGTCTCGCCTTCCTATTTCTTGCACCTCACCTCTTTTTTGCAGCATTAAAAACAGTAACTGTGCCAAATCCATACTAGCCAAATCAATAGGGCAAACAGGGTGAGTATCAAGGGAAATTTCGCCACAAAGTTGGCCAAGGCTTGTGCCTTAATGGCTGTTCGCAATTGAAACTTGATATCGTATTACCCCAGCTCTACCGCCCATATCAAAGTTTTGCCCATGAAATTCGCCTTCTCAAAGAGCACCTTGAGTAGAAATTCGGTTTGCACTATTATTGTGTGGGTGTGGAAATAGTGCGCCAACTTTCTAGAGGCCATCATGAGAGCTAGAGCCAATTTTTCAAGCAGCAAATATCTCCACTCGACTGGGAGCAAACATAGAAAATAAGAAGGTGTTAAATCCCCTCGGCTCAGACGAGCACCGCGCTTACCGCATGCTGAGAAATGACCAAGTATAGATAGAGCTCTTCACCTTACTACAGAGTGACCAGGATTGGGGCGGATGCATTCAAGCACAATCTATGGCGTTTGAGTATAGCAAACATCTCAGCTAGGTCGGCGAGGTGCTGGGACTCATCTTTGCTCTTCACTACCATATCATCAATATAGGCCTCCATAGTGTGGCCAAGGGAAGGGGAAAAAATTTTGGTCACCATTCTTTGAAAGGTTACCCCGGTGTTTTTAAGGCTAAAGGGCATAACCTTGTAGCAATACAAGCCTCTTGGCGTGGTGAAAGATGTGATCTCGCTATCTTGCTCGTACATAGCTATCTGGTGGTAATTGCGGTATGCATCTAGGAAGTTAAACCTCTGCTGACCAGCGTTAAGATCTTCCAACTGATCAATTCTTGGGAGTGGAAAGCTATCTTCGGGAAGGCACGGTTGACTGTCTTGTAATCGACGCATACCTGTCATTTCCCATTCTTCTTCGGCACTACCACTGTGTTAGAGATTCATCTGGAGTATTGCACTTCTTCAATTGTCCCAGTCTCCAACAAGTTTTTGACCTCCTCTACCACTACCTTGGCATGGTGTAAAGTCGAGCGTCGAGTTCTCTAGATGACTGGCCGAGCGTTTGGAAAGACATTCAACTGATGGCAAATAAAGTTTGGGTCAACGACAGATATATCGTAAGGCGTCCACACAAAGACCTCAGTATTGGAAACCAGAAAGTTGACGTAGTTCAACTGCTCGGTGCTAGACAATGACAAGCCCAAAAGAAAGAATTTGCTAGAATCATTCTCATTAATCCGAACCTCCACCAAATCTTCAACTGACTTTTCTTCGGCTTTTCTTCACACATCTTCCAGGACGTCCTTGTTTTCTGGTCCTTCTATCATCTGTACAAAACCTTTCGCTGCCCAACTACCGTTAACCGTGACGAAGCATTATTTCAACATGAGTTGGTCTCTCCAGACTTCTTCAATTTGCCCTATCGGGCCAGGGAAGCGCATGACTTGGTGATAAGTGGAAGCCGCCACCGCTTGCATGGCGTGCAGCCAATCCCTTCCTAATATCAAGTTATAGGTAGATGGGACCTTCAGTACCTAGAACTCAACCTGCTTTGTGATGAACCCCACTTTGACCGGTAATATGATATTCCTAATCGGCCATTCCGGTTGTGAGTAAAACCCGACCAAAGGAGAAGTTGCTAGAGCCAAGTCTTTGTCCTCCAATTTCATTTGCTTGAATGCATCATAGTACATGATCTCGACCGAACTGCCCTGGTCGATCAAAATTCGCTTGATGCCAAAATCCCTAACACGAAGCGTCACCACCAAGGCGTCGTTGTGAGGGATTTGAATTCTTTCCAAGTCTTTACTTGAAAAGGTCATGATGTCGTATACCTCGGTCTTCCCCTTCTTCACAGTGGGCTGAACAAATAGCACTTTGTAGACGTCCCCGTACGTCCCGGGAGGGAATCCCGTTTTGTTCATTTGGGCTCACTACAGTTCAGGACTCAGTGTCACGATCCTGTATCTAATCTCGCAGAGTGCAATGCAAGACCAATGAATCATCAAAGAGTCCAAATCCGACAAATCGTTTTTGAAAACAGATTTTTTGACAGAAATGCCAAACATGGACTGCTTTGCCAGATATAGAGTCGCCACCTAAATATTTATTTTGGGGGAATTTAGGAAACCCTGACTCGTTGCCTAAGGCCACGTGTCCGTCATCACCAAAGTTGCCTCGGCTCGGGAACTTGGGTACGATTGGGGAAGGTCACTTCGTGAGTACCCCCGCTCACCCGATCAAAGATCGGCCTCTACTAACCATGATATCTAGTTTTGAAAACATTATGCGTTCTTATTCCAGTTATTAGCCTAGAATTACTATGTGATGCGCACAGCATACAAATATAGACCGGATTGCCTGAATTGGAACAACACATCTCATGTTTGTTTTGAAAATGATTTGCTACTCGCAAGTAGGCTAAAATATGGATTTGCCACCCTCAGGTGGGCTTAGAAAACATGGTGATTTGCCACTCTCAAGTGGGCTTAAAACTCACAATCAATGCATTATTCCAATTCGGATAATCCAACCTTCACCCACAGGCATTCAGGCAGTTATATCATATAAGCAGTTAGCCTCATGGTAAGCATGCTATCATGGCAGTCACTTACACACATGCAAGGATGCTAAAGCATAAACACTTACCGAGTACTCCAAGCCAAAACAGAAGCTATGTTAGAAATCCATGCATGATCCTAACTATGCTGAAATGCCTAATGCAACACATGCAGGAATGCAACTACAATAGGCTCGGCTATTCTAAAAATGGCATGTGAAATGCTACAACTAACAAGTATTCAACTCGGAATTGAAATACAATGCAGTTAGTATGATGCGCCGAGCCCGGTGCATGCAAGACAGATGAATGAATGCAAACATGCGAGCATAAGTATGCTAATTGAAACATGCCCTAAACTAACCATCATAAGCTAGTAAATAAAAGGGAGAAAGACGTGGGGTTGGAAGACATACATCACACACACGCACACTTATTACAAAATTGCCCTCGCTTGGAGGGTCCAAATAAATAATTAAATATTACAAAACCCTAATTAATAAACAAATTAACTAGGAAAGCAAATAAATTAGCATGCAAGCTATCAAATAGACTGCCTCAGCTCTGTTCCGAATGATGAAAGATGCATGCATGCTCGAGCTGCCTCGTCGGGAAATTCCTCGCGATGCCCCGATTTGCCTCTATTTGCAATTAATCCCGGAATGCTGTGCAAAGCTCTAGAAGGCTGTTGATTTATGGTTTGCTGCAACAGAGAGCAAGAAAGGGGCATGGCAAAGTATTTTCACATATGTATGCACACCTCAATCCTCGTGCCACCAATCACGCATCTCAATGCATGATGGCGGAGGGGTCGAATTGCACGACTCGATGTGAAATGAATGCACATGACAACACAACAAGGCCTAGACTCCACCATGGGTAATCCGGAGTGTCGGCGACCGGGAATTGAGACACGTTTCGTCACTTTGAGTACGAAACGTCCCTCGTTTCCCGTGCTTGGGCTAACTCCTATCCCAAACACAATGCAAATGAGATGGCATACACAATGCGACTAACATGCAACCTAGCATACGCACTGCTATGGACTGAAATTGCATACACAATGCACGATGGACTTACACCAATATGAGTGGACCTCAACTACACTCACATCAGTGGCCGTGATGATGGAAATGAGATAACCGAAACACATGCAAACATGCACGGATGCAAAAGACCGATCCTAAAGCACAACATGCAACTCTAACCAAGCATGGCAAAGGATGAAACATGGCATAGAATGACACATGATACAGCTCTGAAATGGCATAAAATATGGTCCCAAAACATGCAAATATGGCACACAATGCAAGCTAGGGGCCCGGGTACCGAAACGAGTGAAATGCGTTACACTAGAGGTACCCAAAGCAATGCACCAAAGGAAAAACCAACCCCAAACAGACCCTAGGCAGGTCTGAAACAGTGGGGAAATGGCCTAAAATGATGGCTCGGAATGCAACGAAATGGAGCTCATTCAATGGTCCGAAAACAAGGTATACAAGTCCGACTCTCAAACACATTTAAAGAGTACAAAACATGGCAATATGGCATTCAAAAAAGCTCTGAAATATGATGTATAATGAGCCCAAAACATGAACACGCCTCAGTATATGCATGGAATGAACCTCAAAACTCAAAGTTAAGCATGGGTATTGAACTACAAGCATGCAAAACCAACATCATTCAACCATGAGACCCAAAAACAGAGCTAGGGCAGTCCAAAATAAGCATAATATCAGTTTAAGGCATAGCCAAAAAGTGTTAAAATCGAGGGTCAACAAAGCATGCAAAGAAAGCTAGTGAACCATGATTTACACTACATGTATATGAAGCACATGAGGGCTTACCAAACCAGCCAAAAAAAGAAGTATGCCATGCCAAAATATGCCCAAATACCCATTGAAACTCAGTCAATGCGTGCAAGAATGATGGGCTCCTTTGAAAGGTCAATAAGGGGGTTGTTCTACACATGCATGATGGACACACACAAAGGCAAAACCATCTCTATACAGAGGTTATGAGGGTCCTAAAACCCACTAAAAAGAGCCTGAAATGGGTCTAGGAAACATGCAAATAAAGGCCCCTTTGAAAGGCCTTGAATGGGATTGTTCTACACATACATCAAAGACACAAAATATGGCCAAAAGGGCTCTGGACAGAGTTAAGGCAGACCTTAAAACTCACCAAATAGGGCCTGAACAAGACTTCTCAACATGCAAGTAGGAGCCCCTTTGGAAGGCCAAAAGGGCAACCAAACAAGACAAGGAGAGAGGGGGTCACCCCCCTCTGATTTTGGCTCTCAAAACAGTGTGCTAGCCACTGAAAATCCACTGGATTTTAGTGGCTAGAAGGCCAAACAAAGCATGAAACAAAGGCCTAGATGCAAGGCTCAAAACAAGATGCAAACAAGCATACAAGGGGGTAGATGACCCCCAAAACAAAAATGCCCTTAATCAAACCTCAAGAGGGGCTCAAAATAAGACTCTTTTCAGTTTATGACAAATCTCGAAAATGCTTGCAAATAAGGCTAAAGAATGAAGCAAACTAATGCAAAAATGGGGGAAATGATGACTTACCCTTGTAGAGAAGACCTCCAGCAACTTCTGGACCAAGATGGTGAGCCTTCAACCTCTGCAAATCAGTTCCAAGATGATTGAATGGATGGTGGAGGTGGTAGGCTATGAGGTGTAGTGCAAATGGTGCAAGAACTATGGGGTTTTGGAACTCAATTGTAGAGATATAGAGAGAGAGGTGTATAAGCCTTAACCAAAAATGTTGAACCCTTGCAATGGAAGATCAGCCCCTCCTTTATAGAGGAGAGGCTCTAAAGCTTCTCTAAAAAGCTTCAAATATCCTCCATACACGTGTATGGAGGATGGTCCAAATGTCTCCCGGCTGGCACAGCTGGATTGCATTTAGAGAGAGCAAAAAGCAGAAGGCTGGCCGACCAGGTAAGGTGGTCGGCCGGCCACTCCCCCTGGTCGGCCGACCAGGGGTCAAATGGTCCAAGCAAGAAAAGTGGTCGGCCACCCCAGATTGGTGGCCTCCCAGATGAATGCAGCTCAGTGGTATGGTGGGAGACCAGAAATTGTGACCCCGGAGAAAGGAAAACCAGCTTTCTAGCAAGGTTCAAAAGGGTCAAGAAGAAATACTAGTCGGCCTACCCATATTGGTGGCGTCCCAGATGAGTACAACACAATGATGGTATGGGAGACCCAAAATTATGGCCCAAAAGTGAGGAAAACCAGCTTTCTGTCAAGAAAACCGGCTGGAGGAGAGAGAAAATGGTCTCCAAAAGAATTGCTGGTCTCCCACCATCCTACCACCTTCCAAACAATCAAAATAGGGTCCATACCAAAAATGAATCCTAAACGATGCAAAACGAGGGTTCAGGGGCCAAAACGCGCGGCCCGAGGCCCCGAAAACAGGCTGCAAAGCACCGGAGGTGGGTATGACCACAAAGGTGGTCTTCCGGGCCACAGTGTCCCTCTAAGGAGAGGAAACAAGGTGTATGCCAAAAACCGGAGCAAACGGAGGTAGTTAAGCGGTCTCGAACCTAGGCACACGGCCGACGGCTCCGAAAATCAGAAACTGGTCTCCAAACGGGAAAAGTGGTCTACGATCACGAAACGTAGCCTACGGCCACTGAGAGATGGTCTACGAGACCTCTCCCTCCCTTCGGGAAGAGAAAACAGAGAAAACAAGACCTGGTTCGCAAACCGAGACAAATCACAAAAGAGCCTCGAAGTCCGGAGGCAAGGCTCACAGCCGAGACTCTAAAACCTCAGAACGAGCACAATATGCATCATCACCGAGCGCTCAATCGGTGACTTCTGAGTCTTAAGGTCGGTCAAAAATGGGGTGTCTACAGGTGAACTCGGAAGTCGTAAGTGACGGGAGTGAATGTCAAAGCCCAGAGACGACCCATTTTTGACAAGGCCGAAGACTTAGACAAACAGGCAAGATAAACAAAGAGATGTGCCCGCAGGCAGGGGCAAAATGCAAAAGACATGCACAAAGCCGAACATAACTCATGATCATGCAAAGCAGCAAGCTGTAATGAAGCAAGTATTCACAATAGATGCAACAGTTTTAAGCAAGAATATAAGGCGAAACTACATTTCATGCAGTAAGGATCATGTAAATAAAGCTGTAACGAAGCAAATATTCACAATAAATGCGACAGTTTTAAGCAAGGAGACAAATCAAACTACATTCCATGCAGTTATGATGTAAGAAGATTATGCAATCTTAGCGAGCATGTGCGATAGATACACAAAAGTGAAGAGAGTGTGATGGATACACTATATGAATAAAGTGTGATTGATACACTAAGTGAAGCAAAGTGTGATAGATACATAAAGCAAAACGAGTGTGATGGATACACTAAGAAAATACGTGATAGATACACTAAGCGAACGTGTGTGATGGATACACAAAGTGAACGCGTGATAGATACACAAAGTGAGCATAGTGTGATAGATACACAAAGCGAAGCGAGTGTGATGGATACACTATATGAAGCAAAGTGTGATAGACACTAAAAGTGAACACAAAGTGTGATAGATGTACTATGTGAAGCAAAGTATGATGGATACACAAAAAGTGAACACAAAGTGTGATAGATGCACTAAGTGAACAGAGTGTGATTGATACACTAAAAGCGAACACAAAGTGTGATAGATGCACTAAGTGAACAGAGTGTGATTGATACACTAAAAGCGAACACAAAGTGCGATAGGTGCACTAAGTGAACAGAGTGTGATTGATACACTAAAAGCGAACACAAAGTGTGATAGATGCACTAAGTGAACAGAGTATGATAGATATACTGAAGGTGAACACAAAGTGTGATAGATGCACTATGTGAACAAAGTATGATAGATATACTGAAGGTGAACACAAAGTGTGATAGATGCATTATGTGAACAAAGTATGATAGATATACTAAAGGTGAACACAAAGTGTGATAGATGCACCAAGTGAACAAAGTATGATAGATACACTAAAGGTAATGAAGTGTGATGGATACACTAAAGTAAATGAAGTGAATATGTGCATAATAGATACACAAAATGAGGATGTGTGTGATAGATACAGAAAATGAAAGAAGTGTGATTGATACACTAAGTGAAGAGAGTGTGATTGATACACTAAGCGAATGAAGTGTGATTGATACACTAAATAAATGATCTCAAACGGAACTTCTTTGAATGAACCGTACATACAATATTGTGCATGAATGAGAAAGAAACTTGATAGGTACAATGCAATACAATGCATGATGCAATAAACAAGCATAGCGGCGCTTTAGAAAGCACCTCCACTCTGACGGGGATCTCCCCTCGTGCTCTTCGAACACTTACCTTCAACTCGCAGTACAAAGGCTCTGAAGACAAGGGTTCTTCATGTAGAACACTTTGGATGCTGCCTTTCTTCCTGATCATATTCACAACTTTCCCTATTCTCCAACGGGGTGACAGACTAGGTTGGTTCAGTATCCAAAATTGAGGTGCATACACGGTATCTCAACCTATGGGGCTTCTATACAGATTTCAAGCCGAGGACGCGCCTCTGGGTATTTAAACCAGACTTTAGTCTCGGAAATCCCGAACCTTTGCGTTCTAGGCAACAGCCATTCGAACTCTAGTTTCCACCGTCGCAGTTGGTCTCCTAGGAACTCATTGCGAACACAGCCGAGATGCCTCTGGCAGGGAATGATACTCAGGGAGAGCACTTTTGATCGCCATTCTGGCTTGAAGCAGACTTGATCTTGAGCTTGAGGTAGAGGCACACTCATACTTCGGAGCATTGGCAAGACCTGAAGAGGTACACACGGAATGCAATCTCGGAACTTACTGAAGTTGAAACAAACTCAGATACTCGACATTTTCCCTCTTTTCTTTTGCTTTGCAGTCTGGAATCTATATAGCTTCAGATAGGTCCTGGTTTTACTGTTCTCATGTGACCTGGGTTGAACCCTGCAGTTTTATGAAAGAACAGATCCTGTTTTGCACAAATGTAGAGAATGGCACAACACTCGAAGCGCAAAACGATTTTATTTTTGAAATTGAGAGATGAGTTCTTGACCAGGGTATTGAGCCTACGACTGAACACAACGCACTACGACTCAACAACAGAAAACAAAAGGTAAACAACCTAAACACGTCGAGTAACACTCGAAATTACTCGAAACAAGAATCGAGATAAAATAAAAAGACACGACACTCAGACGTGCACAGGGAGCCTGTTTCTCTGGGTATTATTTCCCACCCTTTCTCATTTGTGATTCTCACATCACTCGGCCCTCAAGCTCTGTTTTTCTGAAAAAGCCCTTTTTCCTCAGTTTTTCTCTCAGCGCACATCTCTCTATTCTTCAATCTCTCATTTTTTATCCCTCCCCTGGGTGGTTGATGGATAAACAAGAAGTTGCGGGCTCTTGCCCCTAGCATTCTGCTAGATTCTCTTTCTTCTGCTCACAACAGTGAACTTCCCCTATAGAGGGGTTGTGATGCGGCTAGATGTGCAGCAGATCTACAACTGATATTGGTTGACGATGCTCTACTGGGGAGTTTGGACGTGATTAGATCTGTCCAGATGAGGGAATGGAATATCCTGCCCCATTCCAGTTCGTGCTTCGTACTTGGCTTAATACCTCGTTGCTTGGAGGATATGAGAGCTTTCAGCCCTTTTCTGTTAGTTTCCGCTATGCCCTTCTTGGCGAATGGGGTGCCCTTTCCGGCAAGTATGGTGTCCTTTCTGGCAAATGCATTAACAACGGGGAAAAGATAGGAAGCCTGACTCAACTGTGCCCCTAGTTCATTATTTTGACCATTTTTTGTTTTTGGCTTCTGCTTAAAACAATTTTAACCAAAATGAGAGTTAGATTAACGCGCTTGTTCGATTTTCTGATTTGAAATCATGCGAGTTAGATTATGAGCACTGAAAATTTTCCTTTTTTGGGTCCAAAAAATGGTCCAGTTTTGGAAAAGTGGAATAATTTTCGAGAGAATTAGTCAACCTTATTAAAAATTCTCAAAAACTATTTTTGCAAATGACCACTGCTCGATGAGCATGGAACCTACTCTTGAGATGCATAACCTCAGATCCGAAGAAGAATTGCCCCTTGTCTGAACGGCATTACATGGCAACGGAAAGTTGCCCCTTGTTTGAATGGCACTGCAGCGCACTGTATGGCAATGGAAAGTTGCCCCTTGTTTGAATGGCACCGCAGCGCATTGCAATCAGTCTTCAGAGTGACGATCACAACCGAACTCTCGGATACAGAGAAGACCAAGATGACCAAAACCATCACATGGACACAATCGAATTTGAAGTGTTTTACGGTTGGACTTCAGAATGAAGTTGGCTACGTATCCCAAAGATGGGAATCAAGCCTTACGTAGTTCGAGGTTAAGGTACACTCGGGTATTAACCTCTCCTTTTGCGCTCTAACTTTTGCCAAGGCCGCCCTTTCTGGGTTTTCAACCTTGCGAGCTTTGTTCTTCTTTTCTTTTCAATTCTTTTCATTTCTTTTCTTTTTCATTTTTTTTTTTCATTTTCTTCATCATTTTTTTTTCCTTTCTTTTTTTTTTCTTTTTTTCTTTTTCTTCTTTTTCTTGCTCTAACTTTTGCCTGGGTCGCCCTTCCGGGTTTTCGGCCCAACGAGCCTCTCAAGGGTAAAAGTGTAGCTTTGTCCATGTCAAATAGTTTTGAGATCCTGAAGTCATCTGAATCCAAGAGAATGTCTGTTGTTCGCTGACGATGCAGGAGTCCATCCAATGGAGGGGCTGAATTTGCCCCTAGTGTTGTGGATAGGAACTCAGTTGTCTTTCAGCGATACCCTCTTCTTTCTTCCCTTCTGGAATTTGGCATTCTTGCCAGTCTTTATCTTTGACTCTTCGAGCACATCTGACATTTTTTGCCCCTAGTTCGAGGGTTGCTTTTGATCTAGCTTCGCAAGCTTCCTTTGATCACATCTGATATTCTCGCCCCTAGTTCATGGGCTGCTTCTGATCCGGCCACACGGGCCTCACATTGTGGTTAACCGTTGAACATTCTGAATCTAAGTTCAAGGTTTGAAAGTGAGAGGTCGAGTCTCGAGGCTGAGAGCGATCCTAGGCTGCACAATCTCAAGAGCGATTCCACACAAGTCTTCGCAGGACTGCGCAAAACATTTTTTGAAATTTTTTTTTTTAAGAAAGCGACAAATCGCTCGCGCTGAAGACAGTGCGGAACCAATCTGGATCAAGCCAGGATCCTTCCCAGTACTCACACTAACAAGCATGATCTCATTCGTTAAAGGCTCAGCATGCCTCTCTTTCTCTCAATTGATCAAATTGTTGCAAATCCCGAGGAATTCCTTCATCTTTGTTTTCACCGTAGTGTTCAAAAAGAGTTTTTGAAAAACTTAGGTCGATGTAATGAATTCAAGGCACAAAAGAGCAGGTGAAATGCACTGCCGTTTCATTCAAGTTTGCTGGCACAACAGGCTCAAAGCAGAAACAAGCACAAAAGCATGAAAACCACAGCTGTTTCAATTAGATCTACTGGTGTAACTGGCTCCCCGGCAGAAACAGACTCAAAAGAAAGCGAAAAGACAAACACAAAACAAAATAGTGATATCCGAGGTAATGGCCTCGGGATCACCCGACTCTAACAAAACAGGACTGACTCGATACAACAAGACAGACCCAACTGACTCAGTATGAAAAGACTGACTCTATATAACGCGACAGACTCTAAACGACATAACAAAAAAAATGACTCAATACCCGAATCAGAAAGCACAAAAACCAGCATTCACAAATGCTCAAAATAGTGCGTACCATACGCCATATCTGGAGTAAACTGAGTGCCGCCCGCAGGTGGTTCATCCCTCGATCACATAGTCATCTTATCCCCCGTAAGTTCACTGATCAAGTGCCAATAGACTTTGCAAGACTGGTGCGGCGATGATCCTGTTGTCAAACAGATCCTGTACATCATGGCGCAGACGAAAGCAACTATCAGTGTCATGACCGGTTTGTTGATGGAAGGCACAGTACTTAGTCTGGTCATGCTTTGAAGGGAGAGGATCGGGTAGAGGCCGTTGTTCCAACGGTTTCAGATATCCTTTCCGGAGTAGGGCCTCTAGAGCCTTTGACAAAGGCATATAAAGTGGGGTAAAAACCCTCTTGACTCGAGGTGGATATTTGGTTTTTTGCGAGCTACTTCCGGACGCACCGGTGAATGGGGTAGCTATTTTTGATGTGGTGGTGGTGACCATATCCACTTCAGAAGATCTTGCAGCTGCATCACCACTGGTGGTCGCATTCGAACTGCGGAAAAACGCCCTCCTGGGCTGCTCCTTCTCTTGGTCAATGAGGCCCTGCCTCATAGCGTCCTCGATTTGCACCCCCATCTCATGTAAATCTGAAAAGATGTGGAAGAGGAGAACAATCATTTTTTGCATAAGCTTGGGCTGGAGATTGCGCACAATCATCCGAATCTGATCTTTGTTAGTGGGCCTAGTGGTTATCATTGAGGCCTTGGCCCTCCACCGGGTTACGAAGTCAGAAAAACTCTCCTTAGGCTCCTGCCTAGTCATCTCGAGATCACGGGTTGTGATCTCGATCTGTGTATTATAGGAGTACTGAGCGACAAAAGCCTCGGCCATTTCATCCCAATTCCTCTTGACATCG
This sequence comes from Camellia japonica, assembly GCA_030407325.1. Classification (NCBI taxonomy): domain Eukaryota; kingdom Viridiplantae; phylum Streptophyta; class Magnoliopsida; order Ericales; family Theaceae; genus Camellia; species Camellia japonica. The sequence continues at coordinate 21,471,003 of JAPPVO010000029.1, forward strand.
TCCTCCAGTTTTGCGTACCAGATGGCCGCCACACCCGACAGGGTCCGGCCAAACAATGAAAGCTTCTGTAGTCTGGTGAGGCCCATCGGCCTTAGTATGTCCGAAAACAAACGGAGATGCACCATGGGATCCTCGGACGCATCAAAACGGTCAATTTGTGGCATCTTGAACCGATCTGGCAGCGTCATAACTGCGTTGGTATACCCGTCCTCGATGTCTGGGATGGACTTTACCCCTTGGGATTTCTTGAACAACTTTTTAAGCTTGCTCAACTTCAACGCTGTAGGGTCCACCTCGAACTCAAAGGGAGAGTCCGGTTGATTGATAGGAGTGGGTGCCTTGGATAGTTGAGGTAGAATCGAGGGTGGAGCCGACCCTGTTGGGATGTCTGTATCCTCCTGGACATTCTGGACATTCACCGTCTCCCCGGGTATTGGAACTCTTGGTGGGGGAGGAGCTTGGTGTGAAGCTGATGCTCCGGCTTGCTGCTGGAGTCTGGTGATTAGCTCTGCTTGCTGGGCCATGACCTCGGCCTGCTGTTTGGCAAATTTCGCTTGGTGGACAGCGTCCTGCTGCATGATTTTCATACTTTCTTGGAGTTGGCGCACCATCTCCTCCATCCCTACCATACTGCCCTGATCTATCTGAACTACCGGTATGTCTATCTCTGGAGTAAAAACAGATATCTCAACCCAACTGCACACAGGTGAGATGGATAATGACTTCTGATCCGAAGACTGTTGAACTGATGATATGTGCCTGACTGGCCTTTTTACCCTGCCTCTGGCGAAGGAACACTGATTTGCCCTTGAACTGAATCTCTGACCTGACAAAGTCTATTGACACGAGTCCAATGAACCTGGGGGATATCGGAGCCTTCTGAAGCTATAGTTCCAAGACTACCTTGCAAAAGAGAAAACAGACAGCACCTCAGCCTGATTTCACCAAAACCAAAATGAGCAAAGCTGAATGACTGTGCCCCCCTACAGAATTCTGCCACAAGTTCTGCCTGTAAACTGATACCCTCAAGTATTCCCAAATATTGGTGCCCTCAGGCCTGACACCCAGACTTGCAAATTGATACATGCATTCCTGTAAAGACGCACTCTAAAAGCACATAGCAAGCAAGTGAGAACGAAAACACTCCTATGTTGGGGTAAGGTTTCCCTGTCCTATTTTGTCAGGAGCTAGGGTTTCACTACGCATGCAGCGGTTTCAAACAACCTACAATCGGGTAAGCAACCTGTCCTAGTTTGGAATGGTCACTATGGATTCCGAATATGCACCAGGTCGAATGGTCAAAAAGGGTGCCCCGGTAAAAACCGGGGTTTGTGTTCCCGTCGTGGCAGAGCCCGCAACCGATCAGCCTTATAGCACGCTTCTCGAAGTGAGCCTCCGGCAAACCGTTCAGGAATAGCATATGGCAAACACGGTGTCCTAGGCGCACCAATACAAATGCAATGCAAAGAAACACATAAGTGTAGTCAAAACCAGATATCATAAGTTCGAGTCAAGTTCTCTAAATCTCCAGCGGAGTCGCCAGAAACTGTAGACGTCCCAGAACGTCCCGGGAGGGAATCCCGTTTGTTCATTTGGGCTCACTACAATTCCGAACTCAATGTCACGGTCCTGTATCTAATCTCGCAGAGTGCAATGCAAGACCGATGAATCATTAAAGAGTCCAAATCAGGCAAATTGTTTTTGAAAACAGATTTTTTAAAAGAAATGCCAAACATGGACTGCTTTGCCAGATATAGAGTCGCCACCTAAATATTTATTTTGGGGGAATTTAGGAAACCCTGACTCGTTGCCTAAGGCCACGTGTCCGTCATCACCAAAGTTGTCTCGGCTCGGGAACTTGGGTACGATTGGGGAAGGTCACTTCGTGAGTACCCCCGCTCGCCCGATCAAAGATCGGCCTCTACTAACCATGATATCTAGTTTTGAAAACATTATGCGTTCTTATTCCGATTATTAGCCTAGAATTACTATGTGATGCACACAACATACAAATATAGACCGGATCGCCTGAATTGGAACAACACATCTCATGTTTGTTTTGAAAATGGTTTGCTACTCGCAAGGAGGCTAAAATGTGGATTTGTCACCCTCAGGTGGGCTTAGAAAACATGGTGATTTGCCACTCTCAAGTGGACTTAAAACTCACAGTCAATGCATTATTCCAATTCGGATAATCCAACCTTCACCCACAGGCATTCAGGCAGTTATATCACATAAGCAGTTAGCCTCATGGTAAGCATGCTATCATCGCAATCACTCACACACATACAAGGATGCTAAAGCATAAACACTTACCGAGTACTCCAAGCCAAAACAGAAGCTATGTTAGAAATCCATACATGATCCTAACTATGCTGAAATGCCTAATGCAACACATGCAGGAATGCAACTACAATAGGCTCGGCTATTCTAAAAATGGCATGTGAAATGCTACAACTAACAAGTATTCAACTCGGAATTGAAATACAATGCAGTTAGTATGATGCGCTGAGCCCGGTGCATGCAAGACAAATGAATGGATGCAAACATGCGAGCATAAGTACGCTAATTGAAACATGCCCTAAACTAACCATCATAAGCTAGTAAATAAAAGGAAGAAAGACGTGGGGTTGGAAGACATACATCACACAAACGCACACTTATTACAAAATTGCCCTCGCTTGAAGGGTCCGAATAAATAATACAGTCTGAATAAATAATTAAATATTACAAAACCCTAATTAATAAACAAATTAACTAGGAAAGCAAATAAATTAGCATGCAAGCTATCAAATGGACTGCCTCAGCTCTGTTCAAAATGATGAAAGATGCATGCATGCTCGAGCTGCCTCGTCGGGAAATTCCTCGCGATGCCCCGATTTACCTCTGTTTGCAATTAATCCCGGAATGCTGTGCAAAGCTCTAGAAGGCTGTTGATTTCTGGTTTGTTGCAACAGAGAGTAAGAAAGGGGCATGGCAAAGTATTTTCACATATGTATGCACACCTCGATCCTCGTGCCACCAATTACGCATCTCGATGCATGATGGCCGAGGGGTCGAATTACACGACTCGATGTGAAATGAATGCACATGACAACACAACAAGACCTAGACTCCATCATAGGTAATCCGGAGTGTCGGCGACCGGGAATTGAGACACGTTTTGTCATTTTGAGTACGAAACGTCCCTCGTTTCCCGTGCTTGGGCTAACTCCTATCCCAAACACAATGCAAATGAGATGGCATACACAATGCGACTAACATGCAACCTAGCATACGCAATGCTATGGACTGAAATTGCATACACAATGCACGATGGACTTACACCAATATGAGTGGACCTCAGCTACACTCACATCAGTGGCCGTGATGATGGAAATGAGATAACCGAAACACATGCAAACATGCACGGATGTAAAGGACCGATCCTAAGGCACAACATGCAACTCTAACCAAGCATGGCAGAGGATGAAACATGGCATAGAATGACACATGATACAGCTCTGAAATGGCATAAAATATGGTCCCGAAACATGCAAATATGGCACACAATGCAAGCTAGGGGGCCCGGGTACTGAAACTAGTGAAGTGCGTTACACTAGAGGTACCCAAAGCAATGCACCAAAGGAAAAACCAACCCCAAACAGACCCTAGGCAGGTCTGAAACAGTGGGGAAATGGCCTAAAATGATGGCTCGGAATGCAACGAAATGGAGCTCATTCAATGGTCCGAAAACAAGGTATACAAGTCCGACTCTCAAACACATTTAAAGAGTACAAAACATGGCAATATGGCATTCAAAAAAGCTCTGAAATATGATGTATAATGAGCCCACAACATGAACACGCCTCAGTATATGCATGGAATGAACCTCAAAACTCAAAGTTAAGCATGGGTATTGAACTACAAGCATGCAAAACCAACATCATTCAACCATGAGACCCAAAAACAGAGCTAGGGCAGTCCAAAATAAGCACAATATCAGTTTAAGGCATAGCCAAAAAGTGTTAAAATCGAGGGTCAACAAAGCATGCAAAGAAAGCTAGTGAACCATGATTTACACTACACGTATATGAAGCACATGAGGGCTTACCAAACAAGCCAAAAAAAGAAGTATGCCATGCCAAAATATACCCAAATAACCACTGAAACTCAGTCAATGCGTGCAAGAATGATGGGCTCCTTTGAAATGCCAATAAGGGGGTTGTTCTACACATGTATGATGGACACACACAAAGGCAAAACCACCTTTGTACAGAGGTTATGAGGGTCCTAAAACCCACTAAAAAGAGCCTGAAATGGGTCTAGGAAATATGCAAATAAAGGCCCCTTTGAAAGGCCTTGAATGGGATTGTTCTACACATGCATCAAAGACACGAAATATGGCCAAAAGGGCTCTGGACAGAGTTAAGGCAGACCTTAAAACTCACCAAATAGGGCCTGAAACAAGACTTCTCAACATGCAAGTAGGAGCCCCTTTGGAAGGCCAAAAAGGCCAACAAACAAGACAAGGAGAGAGGGGGTCACCCCCCTCTAATTTTGGCTCTCAAAACAGTGTGCTAGCCACTAAAAATCCACTGGATTTTAGTGTCTAGAAGGCCAAACAAAGCATGAAACAAAGGCCTAGATGCAAGGCTCAAAACAAGATGCAAACAAGCATACAAGGGGGTAGATGACCCCCAAAACAAAAATGCCCTTAATCAAACCTCAAGAGGGGCTCAAAATAAGACTCTTTTCAGTTTATGACAAATCTCAAAAATGCTTGCAAATAAGGCTAAAGAATGAAGCAAAATAATGCAAAAATGGGGGAAATGATGACTTACCCTTGTAGAGAAGACCTCCAGCAACTTCTGGACCAAGATGGTGAGCCTTCAACCTCTGCAAATCAGTTCCAAGATGATTGAATGGATGGTGGAGGTGGTAGGCTATGAGGTGTAGTGCAAATGGTGCAAGAACTATGGGGTTTTGGAACTCAATTGTAGAGATATAGAGAGAGAGGTGTATAAGCCTTAACCAAAAATGTTGAACCCTTGCAATGGAAGATCAGCCCCTCCTTTATAGAGGAGAGGCTCTAAAGCTTCTCTAAGAAGCTTCAAATATCCTCCATACACGTGTATGGAGGATGGTCCAAATGCCTCCCAGCTGGCACAGCTGGATTGCATTCAGAGAGAGCAAAAAGCAGAAGGCTGGACAACCAGGTAAGGTGGTCGGCCGGCCACTTCCCCTGGTCGGCTGACCAGGGGTCAAAAGGTCCAAGCAAGAAAAGTGGTCGGCCACCCCAGATTGGTGGCCTCCCAGATGAATGCAGCTCAGTGGTATGGTGGAAGACCAAAAATTGTGACCCCAGAGAAAGGAAAACTAGCTTTCTAGCAAGGTTCAAAAGGGTCAAGAAGAAATACTAGTCGGCCTACCCATATTGGTGGCATCCCAGATGAGTACAACACAATGATGGTATGGAAGACCCGAAATTATGGCCCAAAAGTGAGGAAAACCAGCTTTCTGTCAAGAAAATTGGCTGGAGGAGAGAGAAAATGGTCTCCAAAAGAATTTTTGGTCTCCCACCATTCTACCACCTTCCAAACAATCAAAATAGGGTCCATACCAAAAATGAACCCTAAACGATGCAAAACAAGGGTTCGGGGGCCAAAACGCGCGGCCCGGGGCCCCGAAAACAGGCTGCAAAGCACCGGAGGTGGCGTATGACCACAAAGGTGGTCTCCCGGGCCACAGTGTCCCTCTAAGGAGAGGAAACAAGGTGTATGCCAAAAACCGGAGCAAACGGAGGTAGTTAAGCAAGGCTCGCAGCCGAGGCACACGACCGACGGCTCCGAAAATCGGAAAGTGGTCTCCAAACGGGAAAAGTGGTCTACGACCACGAAACGTAGCCTACGGCCACTGAGAGATGGTCTACGAGACCTCTCCCTCCCTTCGGGAAGAGAAAACAGGACCTAGTTCACAAACTGAGGCAAAGTACAAAAGTGCCCCGAAGTCTGGAGGCAAGGCTCGCAGCCGAGACTCTAAAACCTCAGAACGAGCACAATATGCATCATCACCGAGCGCTCAATCGGTGACATCTGAGTCTTAAGGTCGGTCAAAATTGGGGTGTCTACACACTTCCTTCATGTGCTCAGCCTTCTTAATCATTCCCCTAAGCTCGCATACTCGAGCCGCTTCTATGATACCATGAATAACATTGATAACTCCTTGAGGCGCTGCGTCCAGGACAGCTAGCCCATTTGGCTCGGCTTGTCCTTGTGGAGCGGCCTTTATACCTCCATCTATGTACTAGTCCAAGTGTCCAGCCGCAACCAACTCTTTCAAATGTTGTTTTAACGGCACGCAGTCCTCCATGCGGTGCCCCCTTTCTTCGTGGAAAATGCAGTGGTACCTTGAGTTGAAGCCCCTCTGTGCATTCCCCAATTTTGCTGGCCTACGAACATATGGCTCACCTCGGATTTCACTGAGGATGCGATAGATTGGAATCTTAAAAACAGTGATGATGCCAATCCGTGCCTTCAATTTTCTCTTGGCATCTTCCTCTTCGTTGCGAGGAGCATTAGTCTGATCATTCCCACGACCTTTATTTCCATCATTGTAGCTAGCACCATAATGTTGTTCTCTAGCTCGGTTGTTCGGGTGGTTATCCTTCTACCCCACCGAGTGAACCTCATCTACTACACGTTTGTTCGCCGCAACCGGATTTGCCTTCTCAGTTACGATTGCAGTGGTGGCATTATCCTCAACTCAGATGTGCTCGTTAATCTGTTGCATCAACGATTCCATGGTTGTTGGCTGGTGCATCGTAAGCGAGTCTCGCAGTCTATGTCCGACTAGTAAACCTCGCTTGTATTGGACGATTACCAAATTAGTGAAGTAATCGAGGATCTCATTGTAGGTCTCCCAATACCTGGCATTGTATGCCTTCAAAGAACTGCCCGATTCCATCTTGATACCCAAGATGTAGTCAACCTCCTTTGGTGTTCTAGTATTGGTCTTGAATCTGGTGACGAAGGCTTCCGTTAGTTGCTGCCACCCCTCGATACTCCTCTCCGGGAGCCTTTCGAACCACTTTAGGCCTAACTCTCCCAAACTTGTTAGGAATATGAGACACATCAAGACATCATTGCGCCGATGGCCTACTATTACTTGCTGATAATGACCAACGTGCATGTATGGATCCGTTTTGCCATCATAGAGCGTGAACTTAGGTTGATAGAATCCGGTGAGGAGAGGCATGCTCTTAATCTCTAGAGACAGCGGGGTGGCGATGAGTCTTGCCAAGTCTCTGTCTATCGGTGCTGGAGCCACCATTCTGGGTGGCAGCATGGCCACTTCCTCACTGTAACAGATTCTAGGACTCAGCCTTTGCAGCGCCTGCACTCTTTGGGCCTCTCTATGGCGTGCTCATTCCTTCAAGACGTCTCTCAAGTCCTCCGAATGGGCAGAGTAAGAGTATCTCGACGTCGTCGACAGATACTAGAGACAGTAGCTGCTGTCACGCATGCAAGATTCTCCATCAGTGGGTCAGAATTGCCAATGTCGTAGCTCCTGGTGATGGAGAGAGAGGGTGTCCCTCGTTGGTGCTAGCTGCCTAAGCAATGGGGTTGGATGGGCTCACTGTGGTTTCCCACTCCAACAATACCCTTCTCCTTGATTTGTCGCTTCAACGTCTCCATTTCAGTCGCCATCTTCCGAATGAGGGCATCCTGGTCTCTGAGTTTGTGCTCCAAGCGTTAAGCATGCGATTCTCCTCGCCGCCGGCACCCCTTAGGACTCTACGAATGGTCAGTGCTCCTAGCGCTTTTGTCTCGTGCATCTCTGGATAGCCCTCTAGAGGAGGTCTCTAGGCCTACCATGGTTGGAATGGCAGAAGGGTCATATCTTCTCCGGACTGACTCTGGAGTGATACCGTCGATGACAGATAGCGGTGTTTCGTCGATGTTCACTATGGAAAACGGCCCAAAAAGCTTGTAGAGCAAGGTTTGTCTATCAAAGAAATTCCCACAGATAGCGCCAATTGTACGGGAAAGAAATATTCGCCTCACTCCGTACCTCTTTACTACCAAGCTCGTCGCACTCCGTTAGAATTCCGTTGCGCTGTAAACAAAATAAATGTGAGCTACCCGGCGGGTGGGATTTCCGAAAAACCCCTCTGACAGTCAAGTTAGCTTTTTTAGAGAAGAGAGAAGGCAAAGCTCTGTAGAGAGAAAGAGTTGCACAAAATTGCTTACCTCCAACGTCTGCGTGCTCTGCCTTTTCAAGGCTGGCCATGCAGTCTCAGAGATTGTGGGTGGACTATCTCTATTGTCCTTTTCTGGACAGGCGATTGTGCTCCCCTCTACATTTCTTACATGTATAGAGACCAAAACTACCAAATAGTATTTATCGTACCGCCAAACGGTATTGACGCATACCAGGAGTGGATTCCTCTCTTCTCGCTATTGGTCCACGTAGAATACTGGACCAAGCTATCACTTGGATCACACCCAGAACACTGTCTCTAAACGCTCCACTACTAAGCTGATCCAGAATGGCCATCAAGTCGTAGCGCGGCCATGGCACACTGCGTGTTCTACGCGAACGCACTACGCCGCGCCTGACCTGGCCGACCTAGTAACGTTGAAGCAATCCTTTGGAACCGTGATGCCAAGAGATGGCCCAACGTAGATCTAGGTTTTGTACAATGATAAGCCGACCAAGATAATTCCACGCAACACCAAACTCTAAGTTGTCGTAGCTTGGCTGAGCCCATGTTCCTTTGGCTCAGCCCAACAACATATCCCGTGTTGACGTAGCTCGGCCCAACACCATATCTCGTGTTAGGGTAGCCCGGCCCACTTTTCAACACAAATCTCCCTCTCAATCAGTAGTCTAGATATAGTTTCTATAATTTTCTTTCAATTGAATGTGTTTCGAGAGAGGCCATAACCCATGAGAAAGAATTTTGGATTGTTGGGTTGGTGGGAAAAGTGCATACATGAATAGGTATAACATGACATGTGAAATGATTAAGAGAGGAGTGACCCATGGCTTTGTAGGTGCATGGATTGGATTTTTTTTCTCTTACTTCTAAACTAGTAAATATAGAAATCTTAGTAGAAATTTTTGTCAAACAAAAATGGAAACCTTTAGAAACCTGCTAGAAATCTGATTGAATATTTCACCAATTCTAAATTTAAACGAACAGGAAATTTAGAAATCGTAGTAGAAATTTCTGTCAAACAAAAATGGAAATCTTTAAAAACCTACTAAAAATTTGATTGAATACTTCCTCCATTCTAAATTTTTGAGTATTTATTAAAAAAAATTAACTTATTTCTAATTATATATTTCCAGAAATGTTTTCAAAATGTTTCCAAGAACATTTTTTAAATGTTTTCAAAATGTTTCCAAGAACTTCCTAAATTTTCTAAATTTTTTAAATGTTTTCAAAATGTTTCCAAGAATTTTTTAAATGTTTTCAAAATGTTTCCAAGAAATGTTTTCAAAATGTTTCCAAAAAATTAAATGTTTTCAAAATGTTTCCAAGAACTTCCTACATGTCTGATTGAAATTTCTAAAATCACTCTCCAAGGACATTTTTTAAACATGTTCAAAAGCATTTTTATATATATATATTCCACAAATCTCTCAACAAAAATTCACAAAAAACTTCAATAAGTTTCTTAGTAGTTTCTGCAATATTTTTATAAGTTTTCCTTCAGTTTTTTTTTTTCCTGAAAAAATAACTCTAAATTTTCAGAAGAATCATATTTCTCTTGCCAAATTGAGTTCCTCGGACTTGTTTAAGGATGTGTTTGGATCAAGAATTTTGAGTGAGAATTTTTGAAGGGAAAGGAAAAATTGAAGGAAAAAAATAACTCATATTTTGTCCACTTTTTTCTTTTTTTTTTCCTCCTTTCGTTCCACATCACCCCTCAAACCTTTCATCCAAAGACGACTTGAAAGTTAGCAAATGAAAAATGTGATATGCTGGTACATCTGATCATGATTCACGAGTGCATATCTTGAAAAACACAATCATTTCCAGCATCTTGCCCAGTGCTTCGGTTTTGCATTTTGTTTGGTACAAAAAACTTTTTTAAAGTGCACCGAACCCTATAGAAGAATTTAAGGTTGGGAGTGGAAGCAGAAACGAGACCCCTATAGGAGCCTTTACGTTTGGGAGCAGGAGTGACGCTCCCATTAGAGTTTTCTACTACTAAGTACATAACCCAATGAAAATCAAATCAAAGGATGTCTTTTAGAGGACGAGTAATTATCCTGTCTTCCGAGAATTCTAGGTTAGTGGGTGTACCCAATCAATATTAAGAGGCTAAAATATAATTACATGACCCAAAAAATAAGGAAATAATGGAGAAATCACAAGATACCATTGGACTGGCATGTAGCCACGTGGTGTTCCGGACCTATGTGATAATTTCCAGACCCATAGAGGCCTGTTTGGAGGCGAAGAATTGTACAAGGCACTAGATACTTTTGTGCAGACTTGTTAGTGTGCCTAGTGGTTATCTCCAAACAAGAACACACATACTGTGGTTAAACCATTATAATCCCTGTGATATATGCATATATATAATTTTTTTTCATGGCAATAAATATTCTCTACTTATTTTTCTATTTCCAACTACATTTACACTCTCATCACATCTGCATCTCGGAGAATTGGCACCAAAGATTGGCAAAATTTCATAACATCCCAAAAACTCGTGCATTTACATGAATAGTTTACATCAGAAATCATTGTTTCGTTTGGCTCTATGTAGACCTTGGATTTACATAAATAAAAGCACTGAAAATGTAATGGTTCGCTAACATGATATTAGTTCTTTCAGTTGAACACAAAATCTAATCACATAGTACCAGACACAACTCTCTCATATAGATGTGGGACTCACCTCATTGTTATCGGTTTTTGTCGTCTTAGATTTTTTTTCTTAGTTTTTACATTTTCGCATTTTTGAAACCTGTTCTTGGAACTGCAGAGAGATGAAGACCTCCATTGATGTGAAGTGTGAACATGGTTTTATAAGTCACATTTTTGGTTTCATCGGCTAACTTGAACCGGAAGAATCGGAGAAGAGCAGTTGACACAATCTTCATTTGGCGATAAGCAAAGTCTTTCCCTAAGCAGATCCTAGGACCTGCCTGCAAATCACAAACACAACCACAAATATTTGGTAAGGGCATGTTCAATTTACAATTTTTTCTTTTTATATTTACAAAAATTTTGAAAATTGTGTAATAAAAAATTCGTTGGAAATCTATTTTCATTTTCAAAAAATTATAAACGATTTAAAAAATTGACTACACTCTTTTAACCACAAAAAAAACAAAAAACAAAAAACAAAAAAAGGAGGAGTTGGTTTCACTTGTTTAGTTTCATAAACAGAAACCATCTCCATTGACAATCTCCTATAGTTGACATATTACCTTCGGCCACCATCTCCAACTAGCAACACCTCTGAACACCACCTCTTGTTGAAAACCACCTCCCGTCAGAAACTACCTCTAGTCACTCAGCAGCCAGCAACCACCTTTTGCTACTACCTCCCTTCGACAACCACCTCAGACCACCCCTCTTACTTGTTTTTAAAACATGTTTAAACTTAACATGTTCTTATTTTTGTTTTTGCCAGAAATAAATATAAGCATGTATAATCTCTTCTGTAAACCAAAAAAAAAGTAAACTGTAAACTTACATGAAATGCAATGAATTTGAAGGGTGATTCAGGTTGGAAAACACCATTGTTGAGCCATCTTTCAGGTCGGAAATCTTCTGCATCATCTCCCCAAATGTAAGGCATCCTGCCCATTGCATAGGACATGTAGTAAACCCCATCTCCCTTTTTCAGTTTAAATCCATCTGGAAGAATGTCATCTGTTTCTGCACACCTCCCATCCTTAAAAAGTACAAGTTTACACAGCACAAAGTACAAGTCAATATCACCATTGTGTAAAACTGAAAAGATAGAGCTAATGAGGCAAAAATGGCATAACAGAACCATCAGAATGGAAAAGAAATTTATGTTAGTCAGTTGTAATTGTCATGTGAAAGGACAGTTTGGTCTAACAGTAAGACTTGTCGTTAGCATCCTTAGGCTATGTTTGATTGTCGAATTAAGTTGGGTGGCATCATTGCCTGATCATGAAACTTCCAGTATGTGAGGTGCAACCTTGAAAATGACCAAGAAAACAAAAACTAAATTATAGAATTATCCATAAACTCAATCCATTCATGAAAGAAAACCATCCACTGCCCATCAAAACTCAATCCCTAATCTAAAATTTATGTGGTTTTGACATTTATTGCAGTATTGAATTCCAAAAATCACCCAAGTCTCCTACTTTAACAGGGTCAAAGTGGACCCAAATACAAATACTGGGTCAGACCTATCGACCCGAACAAGTGATAAGCATCATCTGGGTTGAATTCAAGACACCCACAGTCGAAAAATTTGAAACACCAAGAAAAACAAAGAAATTATCATGCCATACAATTATCTACAAACATACATATATATATATATATATATATATTGTTTTGAAGAACAAACAAAGAAATCTCTGAGGTTTCAGGGATAATTTACCAAAGGGACAACAGGATATAGTCTTAATGTCTCTGTCAATGCTGAGTGAAGGTAATGCATTTTCTCAAGTACTTCATCGGTTAAACTTGTGGTGAAATCATCCACGCTAGAACCATACCCCTGACTACTGGTAACTTCTTTCACTTCGCATGCAATTTTTTCCTGTATCAGTGGATTCTTGCATAGAAGGTAAAAGAACCACGAAAGAGTGTTTGCGGAGGTGTCTTTGCCAGCAATCATAAAATTTAGGATTATATCTCTTAGATATTGATCGTTCATCCCTTTTGGATCCTTCTTGCTCTCCACCAGAAACCTCGAGAGTATGTCCTCCTTGCCATTCTTGTGATCATAAAACAGTAATAACTAAATCAGTAACCAAAAGCATGAAACTACTATAAAATTAGTACTCACTAACCGTGAGGGTGATTAGCACATTTCATGAATTCAAAGTCAATTCATTAAAACCTAAAATATTTGGATTTAGAAACCAAATCATCTAGAACTAACCCATTGCAAACAAGCCTCTACTATAAATGATAGTGTTGTATAGTCCTTAAAATTTCCTGACATTGCTGCCATCTCAATCATTGATTAGAGGTTGAATCAATCATTAGAAGAAGAATTAGGCCAAAAAGTATGATGAATTTTGGAAAAGTAAAACTTCTATCTGAAAGAAGCAAGTGAAAGACTTTCATAAAAGTTCTTGTAGAATCAAGAATGAAGTATTGGTTTTGTACATGCCTGATCATGAATTAATAACTACATCTAATTCCCAAAATAATAATAATAATAATCTTAATTGCTTAAAATTTTCTATTTTTGGAATGGAATATTTTTATCTCCATGAATAGGATTTTGGATTATAACTTCATTTCATGATATGATTCAAATGCTATGAAGTCAAAAGAGGCACCAAAAAAAATAGAATGTTTATAAGTGTTGAATCTAAATTTTTTTTTTAAAATCTTTTTTAATAAAAGGAACTTTTTAGAAAAATCTTAATTCAAAATGGATTTGTCTAAATCCCAAAATTAAGCATTCAATTTTTTTCCCCAAAAATAGTAAATTTTATAATTTGGAGACCAAAACGATAGAATTTGCCCAAAACCCAAATCACTGCGACATAGTGAGTTGTACAACTGTTTCAGATCGAATATGGGTGTTTCAGGTTTCATACAACAATTTTAGAAAATTGCCGTTAGCATTTTGTCATCAAACAATTAAACTGCTCTATAAACTTGATGTCAATCACTGTACCGTCTAGAACTAGTAATAATAAAGATGGCAGTACTAACACTCACACAGTCCTGTTGCATTTCTAGCTGTTTCCTCTTGGTCCTGATTAAATTGTGCGTGAAATTGTTGATGAGTTTGACATTCTTCTGAAGGGAAGCTTCGGATCCAATGTTGAGGAACTTTTTCAGCTTCCAAACTGGATCGACGTAGCGCCAATAGACCAACGCGTTTGAATCATCAAAGGCCTTGATGAAATCACTACCCTCTTTGCTTGATCCTTCAAGGCAATTCAATTCCACTCCAAAACCTACTTTGAACATGGAGTCTAAGGTACATTTCATTAGCAAATCCTGCAAGAACACATTTAGATTTCATTGCAAGGCTCAATCATTACTGGAAAGTATGGTGCAGGAATGTTTCAGCTAACTGCATAGATTAGCTCAACTGATATCTTTGAGCTCTGCTTTTTGTTTTTTGTTGGCTCAAAAATCTTATGAAACAATATAATGGTGTCAGAAAAAGGGCAACCCAACGCATGAGGCTACTGGTAAAGCGGGTTTTGGGTAAGACAAAATTTTGATCATCAAAATGCTCTGCCGACTTTTCACTTGGATGAAATAATACTCTTGAATCATATTGTGGACCTTGATTGTCAAAATAGTTCATTTGTAATATACTCTTCTTACAGAGCTCTACTCTCTATGCCTAAAGATAAAAATTATCATGCTATTCATTGTGGGTGCGTCTCGAATTTGATGCAGTATCTGTGTCCGTGTTTATTTTGACCCGGTTTGCTACTTTTGAATCCTTTTATTGTGGCTGCATCTCTACCTTCATAATGAAACTCCTATATCGTTCTTGAGTCATGAACGGAGACTGATTACCAAATTACGTAAATCTTTGTGTGCTTGTGTTTGTTATGCTTCAGCTTTTTCTTTGCTATAATAGTTTTGAAACTAGCATCACTTGTAAAGATAAAATTCACACAATAATCACTTAGGTTACTGTTTTCATTTTTTATTTTTTGTCATCAAAGTGATGGTGTTTTCTAACTTTTATTGTTTTTGTTTTCTAAAAACACAAAAAACAAAAACAATTCCAAACAGAGAAACTGTTTTTGGACTGCTTAATGGTTTCAGATCACTTACTTGAACATCAAAAACCCGGTTGGCCACCGACAATTCGAAAACAGTTTTAACCAATTTGGCAGCATTTTTTCTGAAAACATCACAGCTGAAATCCCTCAACACCCTAGTAGAGAACTCAAAGCTTGCAAGCTTCCTCTGCTGCTTCCACTTCTCACCATCCACTGCAAAAATCCCTTGGCCAAACAAGTCCTGCACGATATCTTGGTTATGCTTGCCTTTGGAATATTTCTCAAAGTTGGTTTTGAGTATGTGCTCAATGTTTCTTATATCAGTTGTGTATATATCACTTTGGTCTGGGGCCAGAAGCCGAAAAGTCCGGCAAGTTTTGGCAAGGTCTGTTTGGTAGTCATAGAGTTTGTTGAAGTAGAAGAGCTGATGAAATACAGTTCCAGTCACAGGATGGTATTTTGGGTTTTTTATTGATTTGCCAATGAAGATTTTTAGGGTTAGAGATGAGAAGGCAAGGAAGAGAAGTGTTAGTGCAGTTGCTATGAAGGTGAAGATGGCAAAGAGGAAGTCCATCTTTGTGTGAGGTTTGTGAAGAGGGGAGACTGGTCATATCATGGACTTCATGGACATATATGGAGCAGTGTTAGAAACACATAAATAATCACAGATGCAAGACAAGAGCATGTATTAGATCTCATCCCTTGTTTCACATATGTGATCGTTTTTGTGTTCTAATTTTGTATTTTTAGTGTTTTTAAAATACAAAATCGATCACAGAATTGATTACTGAAAATATAAGTATAGGTGAAATCAATGAAAGTGAAATGGCACATGAATTGAATGCAAATTTGGGAAGAATCCAATGTACACAATTATATCTTGTTTGGCCTCTTAGAAAATAAGGCAAATTACAAACATCCCCTCGAGGTTTGGTGAAAATACAGATTCTCTCCTGAGGTTTGAGAAATTACATCCCGCCCCCTGAGGTTTATATTTTCATAACAAATTGTCCCCTGAGGTTTTTATTTTCATACAGATTCTCCCCTAATTTTCCCTAATTTGTTATGAAAATTTGACCCTCAGAGGGTAATTTGTAATTTCTAAAATCTCAGGAGGGAATCTGTATTTTCACCAAATCTCGAGGGAGTGTTTGTAATTTGTCCTAGAAAATAAATTATTTTAATGTTTCCAGCCCATCACATCCAAATCACAATGGAGTAATCTTAATGCTACACCCAAATCCACACCACAAAAAATAAAATAAAATAAAATGAGGAAGAAAAAAACAAGCCTTTTGTTATTACAGGATTTGACAAAAATTCGATGCATACAATCAAATCTCATTTGGGCCTGATGGCAGACTTCTATAATTTTTAAGAAACACCATACCCTGCTTGGACTGTTTGGGGTGAGGCTATTTCTACGTTTCAAGCTGCTTCATTTGGCACCGGCTTATGAATATGTTAAGAAAAATGTTTGATGATCCGAATTTGTATGGTTTGAATGGTTTGAATATATCAAAATAATATTATTTTACACCTAAAACGATATCGTTTTGGGATATTCGAATTATTCGAGTCAAGAAAATTCGAACTAGCTAGTATTGTTGAATATGCCAAATGAATTGGATGTTTTTAGCCGATTTATTTTATAAACTAATTTCTTAACAAATTCTGAAGAAAACTTAACGGGAAATAATTTGATTGGTGATGCGATTGGTCATGGTGCATCATTTCTCATAGTCAATGTCAAGCTTTTAAGGGTAAATTAATTCAAACATTTCAATATAATTTACATGGTCATTTGCCAACTTTCAATGATGTGAAAGCCATTTTGTCAGGAGATACTATCATCCACGTTAATACCATGGTGTTTTGGAAGACATCCAAAGATCAGAACTGTTGAAAATTAGTGAGCAAACTCATGTTGACTTTAAGGCCTAGTTTGGTCTTGGCTTTTTTATGTCCTTTTAGTTTTTTAGAAATTTTGAAAATTAATTTGTTTGAAAAATTACAATGATACTTTTTTGTGAGTGAAAAAATTATTGTGACATTTAATTTTTTTTTGACTGACCGTAAATAATTTTTTAAACTAGAAAAAAGACTTTTTAATAGATCCCAAATGAGATTTAATGGGTTTTAAATTTTGATGTATATGGAGAAATTGTGGGATTGTTGTACATGGTAACTTCATGGAATAACTTATAGGCTACGGTAGAAGAAGTCTTTTTCATGTGATTATTCAAATATATCTTTTTCGTTTCAATATATTCATAATTCAATTGCTTTGTCATTCAAACCAATAACCTTCCGTTTTGTGTTTGATTTAAATTAGAGTAAACTACCAATAGGTCCTATTTTGGAGACTTATTACCCAATAGGTCCTACTTTAGAGACTTATTACCCATTAAGTCCTATTGATAAATTTATTAAGTGATAAAGATAAATTTATCAGTCTTTTATTTTTATGAATAAATTTATAGTGATAAATTTATCAATCTCTTTGTTTTTATGAATAAATTTTTAGTGATAAATTTATCACTCTCTTATTTTTATAGTGTTAAATTTATTAGTTAGGACCTGTAGGTAAATAAGTCTAGTTAATAGCACTAATTAGTAAGTACCCCTTTAAATTACTCATACTCCCATTCAATATATGCATAATTCAATTGCTTTGTCAGTAAACCAAATCCTTAAAATTATTTTGATAAAGAATACTACTTTTCTCAAAAATTGACTAAACAAATTAGAACCTTTGACTTGGTAATTATGTAGCACTATTTCATATTGTGAGTTTAGCATCTAAAGAAAAGAATTTGATATCTTTTGTAGTATTTATTTTTTCTCCCCAATATGAGAGTTGTATATATAGTTGTTTGTTTTTTCCCTAGTTTGAGTTTGGTGACTATTGGATTTTCTACCCAATATGAGGGTTGTACATATAGTTGTTTGGTTTTTCCCTAGTTTGAGTTTGGTGACTATTGGATTTTCTACCCAATATGAGGGTTGTATATATAATTGTTTATTTCTTTTCTAGTTTGAGCTTGGTGACTCTTGTGCTTTCTAACTAATTTTCCTATTGTTGGACTTTAGTTATTTAGTTTGATATAATATTTCTCATATTTATAAATTTTCTCATTGATTGAGAAAAAAATATAATATATTTATATATATAAATCAATTAAATTGTACAGTTGTCTCATTGTGGGCTCACTTTAAAAATTTAAATCGTTCCTCTTTTATGTCCCACTAAGATGATTGTTCAAACAAAAATTAAAATGATCAAATATCGATAACTACGTGATCGAATCACGCTTATTTTTAAAAAAATGATTAGTTTTGATAATAGACCATTTATTTATTTTAAGACAAATCTGATTTTCTTACAGGAATAATCATCTTGGTAGGACTTACAAGTGATAGTTTGGATCACTAAGGTAGGCCCAAGCGAGGCAAGATGGTCCTTAACCCTTATATGAAACTATGGCTGAGAACCCTGAGGTCATTTTGATTTACATAAGATTAGGCAGGATAATTTATTCCCAGATATTCAAGATTTTTTTGTCATTTACACCAAAGAGTTATCCCATCTGCACTTAGGGGTGTGTGGGGTATGATGCGGATGGTTTGAGAGTAAAATTACAAACTAAATGGTGGATTGACGGATTAGCGGATTGACAAATTGCGATTTTGGCGGTTTTAGGCAGATTGAATAATATTCTAACCAATTATCAAATATTTGTATAATATATAATACTAATTTGCATAATATTTTTTATGTATGTAACACAAACTAATTTTATATAATATGTATCATATATATAACTACTATTTTGTAACAATTTTCACATCTTAAATTTTTTACACACTCATTTTACTTTGATATTTCATTAGAGATTAAAAAATATATATGTATTAACCACAGTGGAGCGGAGCAGTTTGTAAGACGGATTATAAATTTGAAAGTTATTCTGCAGTTAGCAGATAGAACGGTGCGAATTGATACGGATCAGTGCGATTTTAGCGAATTATACAGTATTTTACATAGTCTTATCTACACTCCCTCTATGTTATCCTACGTTATCGTGGCATACACAAGATAAAAAAAGGAATTACACTATAGAGGCCCAAGAAAAGTGTAGGCCTAAGTAAGTCTGCTCAGTCCAAACAAAAAAAATCCAAAACTAATAAAACCGACCAAACTAATCAAGTATATCAAATGAAATCGGACTTGAACCACAGATGGATCCCTGACAAAAGGTTGATCATCCGATCAAGGGATATTCAACGGTCAACGACGATTGCAAATTGGCCACTACTAAAGTGATCACTGACAAAAGGTCGATCGTCTGATCAAGGGAGATCCGACGACTAACAAAGATTGCAAGTTGGGCCATTACCAAAGTGATCTCTGATAAAAGGTTGATTGTTTGATCAAAGAGATCTGATGGCCAACGACGATTGCAAGTTAGCCATTACCAAAGTGATTCTTGACAAAAGGTTGATTGTTCGATCAAGGGAAAGCCAACAACGATATAATCGACGATAAAAGGGAATCAACTAAACAGGTAAACGAACACAACAAATAATACAAAAACTATCACATAACCACATGTACATAGTATCACTTTCTCTAGATAGTCATGTCCGATCTAAGTGTTAACTTAATCGTTAGAGGGTTTTCCTGACCTATCTAGGTTGGGGGTTGTCATGACCCAAACCCGCCCCTATAGGTTTAGCATTGTAACCAGCCAGTAATCCTTGGATTACCAAAAACCTCTAATCTGAATATCATAAAATGTAAGGGACTGCGGAAGCAAATATACAAAATACAATGTCCATAGAGCTATGTAGACATACATGAGATAGAAAATTTAAAACTTATATACATTATATATGTTGTCAAACTTCCATACGTCAAGCTTCATAATACAGATAGCATCATAAAGGACTTAGCCCTATGTACATATATCCAAAAAAAAAATAAAGACCAAAACATCCTTAACATAAACCACAAAACTTGACTTCTTCCAACGGGAACCTCCTCGGGAGGCATAAAAGGCTGATTCACAAAACTCAACTTTAGGCCGTCAACTCAGGGCCTGGTCACTAGCCTGATCACCTACATACATAATATAAATAGTGAGCGGAAGCCCAGTGAATAATAACAGAGTAAAGGATTAAATGAATGATGTCCTATATCAGATTTAGAAAACAAACTTCATAACAGAAACAGATTCATAATCATATTCTTATCTAAATCTTATACAGAAATCAGAATTCATGCTTAATCATATATAGTACATCGATTAGCGCTGACAAATCAAATACAGAGCATAATGGGTCATGCTTTC
This sequence comes from Camellia japonica, assembly GCA_030407325.1. Classification (NCBI taxonomy): domain Eukaryota; kingdom Viridiplantae; phylum Streptophyta; class Magnoliopsida; order Ericales; family Theaceae; genus Camellia; species Camellia japonica. Next base: position 21,491,279 of record JAPPVO010000029.1, read on the forward strand.
CGGTTCCAATAAAGAACCTCCGATACCGGGAACTTATAACGTACTTGAGCCACGGTATTGTTACCCCCGGGAGAGGCCCATAAAACCACTGTATTCTTACCTCGGGCAAGGGCCTTGTGCTCATAGACCATGGTTTTGTTACCCCTGGGCAAGGGCCTTGTGCCAAGGATACCACAAATACTTATCAGAAATTGGACAATCATTCATTATACTAAACATAACATGTCAGAAAATAGATCTTATTTCATCATATAGAAAATAAATAAAGTTGAACATAGTTTTACTAAGTTATTACTCACAGATGGCTCCCAAGCAGACAAATTAGATAACTTGCGGCACGTGACCTACACAGATACAGAACGAATACATACTGAATTTCACACCCAGAAGTATTAACTTAGTTCTTTCTTATCTTGGTGTATTTCTACTTCTTATCCTCATTATTATGTCTTAACCATGGTCTAGGAATGCCTAGAATGTAATGTGGATGCCAAATTGCACTTTGAAACATTTAACAAAATTTGCTGAAAATAGGGCCTTCGCTCGAGCGGTTTGCAAACTTTGCAAAAGTACTAGTTGTGTGAATTTTTCGCTCGACGGTCACTCGAGTGCGAGACTGAGGTCTTCTCTCGAGCACAACTCTTGTCGCTCGAGTGGTCTGCAAAAATTATAAACTTCTAGGAGTATGCATTTTATGCTTGAGCCAACTTTTGGTCGCTCGAGCCAGAGTGCAAAATACAGTGTGGTCGCTCAAGCACAAGTTCTGTCGCTCGAACAGAGAGACAGAATCTAGAATTTCCAGATTGCTCTACCAAGCTCAAAACTCGAATTAAATTCATCAAAACTCATTATCTTGGGCCAAAACTCAAGAAAACATGTAGAAACTTGTAGAATACTAGGAATTGAAGGTCATTTCGCAAAATCAAGGCCCAAAAGCATGGCAATTGTACAAACTCAAGCTTAAAATGTTGAAAACAAAGCATGTATGTAATTTTTTGACTTCAAAGCTTAAATCATGATCAAATAAGACAACTTGATGGAGAACCTGATGAATTCTCAAAACTATGGTAGACTTGGTGCATGCATGTGAGAATTCTTAACAATTAAGCTCAAAATGAAAGAAAATGTGCATGCATGCATGGTATGTTCTTCCATCCTACTTCACTAGTTCAAATCTTGCATGACTCAGCTAAATTCTCTTGAATTCATGGTCTAGACGTCATAAATATACAATTCAATGGTGGAATTCTTACCCCAACTTCTCAATTAAGCTCTACTTGGTGAATTCACTAAGGTTCCAAGCCAATTTCCTTGAATTCTCTAGTTATCCTTACTTGAACTCAAATCTCTCATCTTACTCTCTCTCTCTCTCACGTTTTGCTTGCTCAAGATGGGGGAATGAGAGTGTGTAGTTGAGTGTCTTGAGTCAAATAAGCCTTATATAGGCTTGATTGAGAGTTGGCTAATTAAACTTTAATTAGTCTAAGCAATGACCATTAATTTATTCTAAATTAATTCGTTCCAAATCGACTTTCAATTCAACTTACGATAAAATTTTAAAAATTCCAAATACCACATAAATCAAGTCAATTTCATGATTGGATGCCGATAAGGCCTTCAATTCATAAAACAAAACGAAAACACAAACATATATTTCTACGATAGACAGATAAAAACACAAATAATGCAATACACATGTAATTAATTCAGAATTTCCTCTTAATTATTCATTAGGCATAATTAATCAGTTTTATCGACTAATCATAGGTCGGGGTTGTTACAGTCTTCCTCCCTTAAAGAGTTTGGTCCTCCAAACTTGAATTACCTTCATTCGGGAAGAACAACGGGTCCAAAGGAAACAAATCAGGATATCTTCTCATCATATCTTCCTCTGTCTCCCAAGTTGCATAAGTTCCTTCGTGGTTTTTCCAATCAACTTTTACCAACGGTATTTCTTTGCTCCTCAATCTTTTAATTCGGCGTCTCACAATTTGAATTGGCCTCTCTTTGTATGTATAGTCATCTTTCAAGAGCACATGAGTTGGTTCAATCACGTGGAACAGATCTCTCAAGTATTCCCACAGCATTGAGACATGAAAAACATTATGCATATGTTCCATGACCGGCAGTAAGGTTACCTGATACATCACTGAATTAATCTTCTCAAGGATTTCATAGGGCCCAACATATCTCGGTACCAATTTACCTTTCACTCCAAACCGTGTTTGCCCTTTCATAGGAGTTACTTTGATGAACACATGGTCCCCGACTTCATATTCTCGATCTCTTCTTTGGACATCCGTATAACTCTTTTGGTGGCTTTTTGCAATTTTCAATCTTTGTTAAATAAATTTCACTTTTTCAGTCGTTTCTTGCACAAGTTTCGATCCCAACAAAGGTCTGTCACCTACCTCGGCCCAACATATTGGAGAATGGCATTTCCTACCATATAAAGCTTCAGAAGAAGCCATAACGATACTCGAATAGTAGCTATTGTTATACACAAACTCGGCCAATAGTAAGTAGGTCTCTCAATTGCCTTGGAAATCTAGGGCACACATTTTGAGCATATCCTCTAAAGTCTGTATCGTTCTTTCTGATTAGCCGTCTGTTTGTGGATGATAAGCACTGTTTAGTCTCAGTTCAGTCCCCAAAAATTGTTATAAACTCTACCAGAATCCCGAAGTAAACTTGGGATCTCTATCAGATACAATAGATACTAGCACACCATGTAATCTCACAATCTCATTAACATACACGTTAGCCAACTTATCCGCATTATACAAAGATTTGATAGGCAACAAGTGGGCAGATTTAGTTAAACGATCAACGATAACCCAAATAGAATCCATACCTCGGGAAGAGTGAGGCAATCCCACAATGAAGTCCATGGTAATATGCTCTCATTTCCATTTCGGCATTAGAAGTGGTTGAAGTAGTCTAGCGAGTCGTTGATGTTCAACTTTAACTTGTTGGCAATGCAAACATTTGGCTACAAAATCAGCAATGCTTTTCTTCATGCAGGCCACCAGAAATTCTGTTTTAGATCCTTGTACATTTTTGTGTTACCAGGATGCATAGTAAATTTCGAATTGTGAGCCTCAGTCATGACACGTTTCCTTAAGTCAACATAATCCGATACACAAAGTCTATTCTGAAATCTCAACACATTATCATCATACACAAATCCCAGCCTTGATTTTGAGTCGAAGTCATCAACAATCTTCTTCAAAAACTCATCGTCAAGCTGTTTCTCTTTAATTTCTTCAATGATTGCAGGTTGAACGGAAATGGCGGCTAAGATCCCGTCTTGTTCACGCAAGACAATTTCAATCTCATTCTTTTTTCAAGTCACATAACAACTCTTTCTGACTGGTGAGCAAACATGACAGATTCGTGATTGATTTTCTGCTCAATGCATCCGCAACAGTATTGGCTTTCCCCAGATGATACAGAATCTACAAATCATAATCCTTTATGAATTCTAGCCATCTTCTCTGTCTCATGTTCAGTTTCTTTTAGGTAAAAGAAATATTTCAAGCTTTTGTGATCAGTGTACATCTCACAAGTCACTCTATACAGGTAATGGCGCCAAATTTTCAGAGCAAAAACCACAGCTGCAAGTTCAAGGTCGTGGATTGGATAGTTCTTTTCATGTGGTTGACGTTGCCGAAAAGCATAAGCAATCACCTTTCCATTTTACATTAGTACACACCCCAAACCTTTGTATGAAGTGTCACTGTAAATTTGAAATCCATCGGTACCATTAGGCAAAGTCAAAATTGGTGTTGTTACTAACCTGATCTTCAACTCCTGGAAAGCAGACTCTCTTTGATCATTCCAATCAAATAATACATTTTTTATGTATTAACTGTGTCAATGGCATGGCAAGTTTAGAGAAGTCTTTTACAAATATGTGGTAATAGCCAGCAAGTCCCAAAAAGCTTCTGATTTCTGTCACATTGGTTGGTCTTGACTAGTCTACAATGGCCTCAATTTTCTATGGATCCACTGATATGCCGTCTTTATTTATTACATGTCCCATAAATGCTACACTGTCAAGCCAAAACTCGCATTTGGAAAGTTTTGCATACAACTTCTTCTCTCTCAGAATCTGTAAGGCAGTTCTCAGATGGCTTTCATGTTCTTCCCTGCTTGTTGAGTAAATCAATATATCATCAATAAATACAACGATAAATTCATCAAGAAATTGTTTGAAAACCCGATTCATTAGGTCCATAGACGCTGCAGGTGCATTTGTTACCCCAAATGGCATTACCAAAAACTCATAGTGCCCATATCTAGTTCTGAATACGGTATTCTCTATATCTTCTGCATTAACTTTTAACTAGTGATACCCGAATCTAAGGTCCATCTTAGAGAACATTTGTGCTCTTTGTAGTTGTCAAATAGGTCATCTATTCAAGGTAGTGAGTATTTGTTCTTGACAGTCACTTTGTTCAACTCCCAATAGTCTATACACAACCTTAAAAATCCATCTTTCTTTTTGACGAACAAAACTGGAGCACCCCATGGTGAAGTGCTCGGGCGAATAAACTTCTTGTCTAACAGTTCTTGAAGTTGAGTTTTCAATTCTTTCAGTTCAGAAGTCGACATTCTATATGGGGTTTTGGAAATCAGTTGTGTTCTAGGTACAACATCAATAGTAAACTCGATTTCTCTATCAATTAAGTCTCCAGGAAAATCATTTGAAAATACATCAGGAAATTCATTTACTAAAGAGATATTCTCTATAGTAGGACTATCAGAGGTCACAGTTAGAACACGACACATATACCCTTTACATGCCTTCTTAAGCAGTTTAACAGTTTTCATGGCAGAAATCAAGTATGGGAAAGGAATTATCCCATTCCTAGTAAACACAAACTCAGGTAATCCAAGTGGATGGAATATAACAGACTTATTCACACAGTCAATAGTTACATAGTACTTCGTTAACTAGTCCATACCCAATATGTAGTCAAAATGATCAATTCCCAAAGGCAATAAACCAACATACAACGTCATATTACCGATCACAATATCACATGCTAGATAAACATATGCACATACAAAGAACCCCCAGATGGCGTAGATACAAACAACAATTAAGTCATAGATTCTAGTGGTCTAGTTAATTTTTAGGAAAAAAAAACCTGCGATACAAAGGAATACGTGGAACTAGAGTTTATTAACACATAAGCATTCTGAGCACAAATAGAAATTATACCTGACACCACTGATTCCGTATTCTGCACATCGCCAAGCATTAGTGTAAATACTCGGCCTCGCCTCGAAATTTCTCTCCCAGCATTGGCTCTCACATTTGTTCTTAGTGCAGGGGTGGATCCAGCTAAACTTGTTGTAGAATGGGTATCATTGTCGAATCTCATCAGACAATCTCTAATCATGTAACCAGTCTTGCTACAGCGAAAACAAGCACCAGATGCATAGCGACACGTGTCTTTATGCTTCCTTCTACATTCTGAAAAAACTGGCACAGACCCACTGCTTTGGCTTGAACTGCTTAAGGATCCAGTATTTTGCTTTTTATGAGTAAAGAATGAACGGCCTTTCCGAAAATTAGTTCCAGGCCTTTTACTTCTTCATTCTGTTGTTGGCGCTTTGACTTGTTTCATTGCTGCCAGGGTGGTCTCTGCCATCAATGCTCTATCTAGTGCCTCCACATATTTAGACATTTTCAAGACGCCTACTCAATCAAATATATCCAAATCTAAGCCCCCTTCAAATTTCCGAGCCTTTTTGTAATCTGTGTCGACCATATGAGGAGCAAATCTGGCCAACTTAGTAAACTTAGCCTTATACCCGGCTACAAACATCTTGCCTTGTTTAAGTTCTTGAAACTCTGACACCTTTTGGTCCCGGAAGTACTGAGGAAAGTACTTGTCGTAGAAGATCTCGTTGAACTGAGTCCATGTCATGTTCCCATTATTAGTTCGAATTAATAACCACCATCTTCGAGTTTCATCTTTTAGGGTATAGGTGGCCAATAGAACTTTTTGAGTCTCGGATCAGGAAAACACTTCAAATAATTTCTTCATTTCCAGTAACCATGTCTCTGCCGTTAATGGTTCAATACCATCCAAGAAAGTTGACAATTTCATCTTCATGAACTTCTAAGTTAAATTTATAATATCATTGTTATCCGGCTCAACTTGGACCGGAGGAGGCAGAGGTTGTTGTCTTTGCTGTTATATCATTGTTTCAGTTAGGACTACGAGCATTTGTTCCACTCGGCTCATCCGAGCCTCAGAAGATTCAATTGATCCATCACTTCTTGTATTTTCCATTGCCATAGGTAAACAGGACAATAATAAACATAGGCATAATAGTCTTGTTCTCAGTGTTCAATTCCAAATCAATTTGCTTCACATTAATTCATATGTGTTCACATCAATTCAGTTTAGTTCATGTATGTTCTCACAGTTCACACACCCACACACCCACACATGCAGATAGAATGCCCCTGGTTCTTTTCTAGGACATCCTATAGCTCATATGGACTCATGCGTGCGGTAGAACACGTGCTCTGATACCACTCTGTCACGACCCAAACCTGCCCCTATAGGTTTAGCATCGTAACTGGCCAGTAATCCTTGGATTACCAAAGGCCTCTGATCAGAATATCATAAAATGTAAGAGGCTGCGGAAGCAAATATACAAAGTACAATATCCATAGACATACATGAGACAGAAAATTTAAAACTTATATATATTATATATGTTGTCAAACTTCCATACGTCAAGCTTCACCATACATATAGCATCATAAGGGACTTAGCCCTATGTACATATATCCAAAAACAAATAAAGACCAAAACATCCTTAACATAAGCCACAAAATTTGACTTCTTCCAACGGGAACCTCCTTGGGAGGCATAAAAGGCTGGTTCACAAAACTCAACTCTAGGTCGTCAACTCAGGGCTTGGTCACGAGCCTGATCACTTACATATATAATATAAATAGTGAGCGGAAGCCTAGTGAATAATAACAAAGTAAAAAGGTTAAATGAATAATGTCCCATATTAGATTCAAAAAACAAACTTCATAACAGAAATAGATTCATAATCATATTCTTATCCGAATCTTATACGAAAATCAGAGTTCATGCTTAATCATACATGGTACATCCATTAGCGCTAACAGATCAAATACAGAGCATAATGGGTCATGCTTGCCAGTTTCAATAAGGAACCTCCGGTACCGGGAACTTGTAACGTACTTAAGTCACAGTATTGTTACCCCCAGGCAAGGGCCATAAGACCATGGTATTCTTACCCTCGGCAAAGGCCATGAAACCATGGTATTATTACCCCCAAGCAAGGGCCTTGTGCTCATAGACCACAATTTTGTTACCCCCAGGCAAGGGCTTTGTGCCAAGGATGCCACGGATACTTGTCAGAAATTAGACAATCATTCATTGTATAGAACATAACATGTCAGAAAACAGATCTTATTTCATCATACAAAAAATAAATAAAGTTGAATATAACTTTACTAAGTTATTACTCATATATGGCTAGAGCAGACAAATCAGATAACTTGCGGTGCGTGACCTATACAGATACAGAATGAATATGTACTGAATTTCACACCCAGAAGTAACTTAGTTCTTTCTTATCTTGGTGTGTTTCTATTTCTTATCCTCATTATTATGTCTTAACCATGGTCTAGGAATGTCTAAGATGCAATGTGGATGCCAAGATGCACTTTGAAACACTTAACAAAATTTGCTGAAAACAAGGCATTCGCTCGAGCATAACTTCCTTCGCTCGAGGGCAACTTCCTTCGCTCGAGTGGTCTGTAAACTCTGCAAAAATACTAGTTGTGTGAATTTTTCGCTCGACGGTCGCTCGAGCATGAGACTGAGGTTTTCGCTCGAGCGCAACTCTTGTCGCTTCAACGGTCTGCAAAAATTATAAACTTCTAGGAGCATGCATTTTATGCTTGAGCCAACTTTTGGTTGCTCGAGCGAGAGTGCAAAATACAGTATGGTCACTCAAGCACAGGTTCTGTCGCTCGAGTTGAGAGACAGAATCTAGAATTTCCAAATTGCTCTACCAAGCTCAAAACTCGAATTAAACACATCAAAACTTATCATCTTGGGCCAAAACTTAAGAAAACATGTAGAAACTTGTAGAACATTAGGAATTGAAGGTCATTTCGCAAAATCAAGGCCCAAAAGCATGTCAATTGTACAAAGTCAAGCTTGAAATGTTGAAAACAAAGCATGTATGTAATTTTTTAACTTCAAAGCTTCTAAATCATGATCAAATAAGACAACTTGATGGAGAACCTGATGAATTCTCAAAACTATGGTAGACTTGGTGTATGTATGTGAGAATTCTTAACAATTAAGCTCAAAATGAAAGAAAATGTGCATGCATGCATAATATGTTCTTCCATTCTACTTCACTAGTTCAAATCTTGCATGACTCAACTAAATTCTCTTGAATTCATGGCCTAGACATCATAAATATACAATTCAAGGGTGGAATTCTTACCTCAACTTCTCAATTAAACTCTACTTGGTGAATTCACTAAGGTTCCAAGCCAATTTTCTTAAATTCTCTAGCTATCCTTGCTTGAACTCAAATCTCTCCTCTCTCTCTCTCTCTCTCTCTCTCTCTCTCTCTCTCTCTCACGTTTTGCTTGCTGAAGATGGGGGAATGAGAGTGTGTAGTTGAGTGTCTTGAGTCAAATAAGCCTTTTATAGGCTTGATTTAGAGTTGGCTAATTAAACTTTAATTAGTCTAAGCAATGACCATTAATTTATTCTAATTTAATTCGTTCCAAATCGACTTTCAATTCAACTTATGATAAAATTCTAAAAATTTCAAATACCACATAAATCAAGTCAATTTCATGATCGGATGCCGATAAGGCTTTCAATTCACAGAACAAAATGGAAACACAAACAGATATTTCTACGATAGACAGATAGAAACACAAATAATGCAATACACATGCAATTAATTCAGAATTTCCTCTTAATTATTTATTAGGCATAATTAATCATAGTTTATCAGCTAATCATAGGTCGAAATTGTTACAGGGGTAATCTCTAATATCATCTCAGTAATCTTTTGTAAAAACAAATTTACCATCCACACACATAATTCAAACTAAAAATAGAATATTTTATCTTGAAACAAAATAATTTTCTCTCATTTTCTTATTGCGAACCAAACATAAATATTTTCTTAAAATGTTGGTGGAAATAGCCAAAGTGACCCTTCAACCTCGTAGAACCATTTCTAGAGCTGAAAAGGAGTCAACTCGTTGGGGGCATATTAGTGCCCCTAGCATTGTGGTATATGCTTTTGGAAGCAAACCTCAGTGGAAAAAATACTTCAATTACAAACTTCGGTCCCGTTTAGAGGTATCACTTCTTAATGTAAAAGTTAAAAAAATTATTTAAAAAGTCAAAAATCTAATAAATTATACATAAAAAAAAATTTCTCTTTTTTTTTTTTTTTTTTTTTTACATATTTTTTCATAAGTCATCATAAATATATTAATTTTTTTATTTAATTTTTTAACTCAAAAATTAAAAAATTATTAAAATAATTTATTCCCAAACGAACGTGATTCTCAAACCTATCATTTAACGTCTCACAAACAGCAAGATTACCCATTCTTCAGTGATTTGATTGAATGAATTGTAAAAAAAAAACAAAAAAAAACAAAACGCAAAAACAAAAACTAAAACTAAAACTAATTAATTAAATGCTTTTGAAGATTTGTCACGGTAAACCATGATTGTTTTTAGGTTTAAGAAGAATATGTTAAATCAAAGAAAAATGTTAGAGATCTTAAATATTTTACTAACATTTTTATCAAGTGTCTCATATGAGTATGGAACCCACACTATATGAGTTCCATGTGAGTATCCATGTAAGACATTTGATAAAAATATTGATAAAATATTTCGAATCCCTAACATTATTCTAAATCAAATTGCCATTAATCTCAATCTATCATCAGTAAAATTTAAATTATGAAAATAGTTTCTTTGTATATAGGGTAAGACGGTATATATCTAATCCTTTCTAGATTTTGCAGTGATTAGAGTTGCGGATAAACAGATTTAAAGTCTGTGATCTCTGATTCTATTCTGTGAAAATTTGTCTACAAACAAAATGGTTTGTAAATATATCTACCTTTTGCTCTTTTGCTTTTTACAAAAAAATAAACAAATAAAGAAAGAAAAATAAATAAATCAAATTATTTGTTTTCAATTAATTTAGGTGACAAAAGCGGAAAAAAAGGCACCCTTTTTTTTTCTTTATAATTTTTTTTTTTAACTTTTTTAGTCCTTATAGTAAAGAAAGATCTATTTTTTTTAAAAAAATTAAATGAAAAAAAAAAAGTTTCCACTTGAATTTTCCCAATAACAAAGAGTAACTTTTTTAATTTTTTGTCAACCACGTCAACTTTTTTAACAATCATTTTATTCTATTAAATAAAGGAGAAATTACCGATAAATTCTAAATTAGGAAATTATGACCCATTTAGTCTTATATTTTTTCTTATGAATCATTTGATCCTATTTAATTGATAAGGAATATTTTCCTTTAATTTGGCATGAGTGGAGTTTACATATTTATCCTTGTTATGATTTTGGTGGATTCTTTTTTGCTCATTTGTGTGTAATGATTGAGAGGGTAACGTTTTACATTTTAAGATACTTATTAACACCAAGGATCCTCTAGAGTGTTTTTTTCCTAAAATTTCCTAAAGTGGTGTATTGTGTGGTTGAGATTTAATACTGAAAAATTGATGTGACTTGTTATTAAATCTCAACCACACAATGCACCACTCTAGGAAACTTTAAGAAAAAAAAAACTCTAGAGGATCCTTGCTCACTTATTAAGCTCATAAAAATTTAAAAATTTACGTGGTTTACTTCAGAATAAGGTTGTGTCTACAATTAGTTTCACTATAATTTAAAAGACTTACAATAAAGTTCAGAAAGACTTGATACTTATTAAGATAACATGATAAAACTGTAAAATATCGAAATACCTTTAATCCAAAATTCACGATGGAGTACTTAGTGTTCACTACTTAATCAGATTCAACTATATCCATACTGATATTTTCTTTCGAGTGATGGAGGATGATTTCAAGGTTACCAATAGATAAGATTAAATGATGAGTTTGATTTGGAAAATGCCAATCCAAGTGGTGCCCATGGGTTCATGTGCTACCAACAGCATCAATTTGTCCAAAAAAATGCACACCACACATCCTGAGGTCATCATCCCAACAAACGAATAATCTAGGCCTAGATATCTTCCTACCAGCAATGTCAAGAAATAATGACCATGAAAGAAATAATGCAGTGATTGATAACACCTGTGATAGATGAGATTTTCAAAGACAAAAAAAGCATTTAAGAGCCATGAGTTCAAATCTCATAAAGCGTTTGACCCCTTAGGACTATTCCAAGGTTTGTAATGACTTGGCATGACTACATGTGCCCAGGACCAGTCGGGAGATATTCATAATACCCTCGTTATAAAAAATAAATGAAGGTAAAGCACAAACACAATTTTAGGATTGTTTGGTAAATTTTTTATCAGTGAAAGTTAATTATCATAAAGTAAAATTAAAAGCATTTCTTTCACATCTTCTCAACATTTGATTTTTGTAGAGTGATATATGGTGGATGGGTTTCAATTGCTAATATTGTTTTCTTGTCACGTGATAATTAATTTTGCTTTTTCTGAAAAACATCACGACGTACCACATTAAACACTAAACGTATTACGACGTGTCCAACATAAATCACAAACATGATGAAATGAAATACCATACAACAAGACACACACTTATAGTACACAACATATTTTCACATTGAACATATTGGTACGACACACAGGAAACATAACTACGTACCCGCCAATCTCACTCTAAAACCAACATGTACAACCAATGTCAGGACGCAAAATCCTGTTGCTTGCATTAGATAGATGATGTTAACAACACCCACTTGTATAAATTACCATAACAATAGAATGCATATCCTACGTCCAAACATGGCATTGTTCCAACTATAAATACACACAACAATATCAACATACCCCTCCTACCATAAACTAATAAATAACTCTGATTATTAACATTCAATACACAATACCATAACTTAAAACCATACTAACATCACCTCTAATCATACACATTCAATGTGCGTGAATTGTCATATATCAAAATCACAATGTTAAATTTACCCCAAATCTCACATTGCACTTTATATCAACCAATTAGGACATACAACGACAACTCAAACCACAAAACCAAAATCGAATACAAATAAAAAGTAACAAATTGCAGCACACATCAACAATTAAAGTGTCAAACATTACACACTTTCACCTTTCATTGTCAATGTTTGAAATTACGGCAATGGCATAATCGGCGTATACGACGACGAACACTGTCCACTATGTCTGTATGTATGTCTCCGGAGAAGACAACGTCAAACCCTTACTGGCAGAGATTGATCAGTTATTGTTGAAGGTGATCTGTTGGCAAAGAGGTTCCTTCAATTAGGGTTTCAGTCAAAAACACAAATGTGTACAACTCTTTGGAAAACCCTCAATCACATAGTGTTCCAATTCCCTAACATAGAAATGTTTTAATGTGAGAATGTTTCTTGACAATGTTTCCATATGCAGATCAAACATTCAATCAAAAAGAGGAAAACCAAAAAATGCTTATAGTGCTCTTTATGTCCACAAATGTAATTTCACCCACAACAAAATTTCCCATTTAACCCCATTAAATGCAGAAAAACGAACATGGAAGAGGACAAATGTGTCAATTTGATTGTTTTAGGACCTTTTGGTTTAACAAAAAAACCTTTTGGTTTAATAAAAAAAAAGGCAAGACTAATTACTACACAAGTTCATAAACTTGGATTTATTGGTGCTTCAGCCTTAAATAAATAAATAAATAGCTAATAAAAACACAATTGCCAAACCAACCTTCAAGAATCCTATAGCCAAATATGAAACTTGGATGGTAGAAACTTTATACAGACACACACATATATATATATATATATATATATATATCGTCACCCAATGCCAAGTGAGATACAGTGGATGATTACATTATCATTTTTTGGGTGAATAATTACAATATCATTTGATCGAAAAACAATTCATACAGTGCTACTCTGCTCTTAAAAACAAAGCATTTGATCCTAAAAAAACAAAAACAAAAACAAAAAATTACTTCAAAAAAAATTACCAAACAAGCCCTTAAGAATCTTATATCCAAATGACATACAGTAGATGATTACAAATTTACAATTATTTGATAAAAAGACAATTCGTACAATGCTGATACTCTTGCACTCAAAATAAATAAAAGGGTATCATTCTAATATGCAATCTGGGAAACTACTTGAAATGTAGCATCATTCTGGGTAATGCAGGAAGGAGAGGGAAAATACTGGGCGGGGAAGGGGGAAATTACCACCTTACCCCTGGCTCTTCCAGTTTCCAAATATCGAAAAGCTTCAATAACATGAGAAAAATGATATGGACCAGTTGGGTCAATCACCGCCTTGAGTTTTCCACTCTCCAAATACGGCCTAAGCTTCTCTAAGTTATTCCCAGAAACCGTCAGGCCTGAATAAGTTGCTTTTGGATTTGACGGAGGCCACGTTATGTCGATGATTGGTGCGGCATCCTTAGCCACCACAAATGAATTTTCAGTGTCACCTGAAGATTTTCGAATAACATTTAATGAGTCACATAATTTCATATATACAAATTTTTGTACTAAAACTAAAGTAAGAATTATGAGTCACGTAGGATATTTTGGAGAAGCGTTCTTTTACGTAGTTGTTAGCACCATAAATCTGTAATTTTTATTATTTATATAATTGCAAGACACGTGGCATTCTCTTATTCATTTGGAAGTTAAAAGAAGTTATAGAGATGATGGAGAATATGAAAGATAAAGTAGATGAGTGGAAGGACACATGGCAAGACAAGAATGAAGATGGAAGAAATGGGTAGTTACTAAGTAGTTATTGCTGTATTTTTTCCTCTATAAATAGCCATTAATGGTTACATTGTAAAGGATCCAGAACTCAAATCAAAGACACTTGATTTCAATATTTCTTGTCATTTTCCTTATCTTAGGAGTAGTTTAACATAGATTTATATTTCGAAGCATTTATTTTCAGCATTTCATTTTCGAAGCATTTAATGCACTTCCTTTTCGAAGCATAGGAGTAGAGGTAAGTAATTATTACTTTGATTGTTCACTCAATCATCTTTCTCCGTCTCCCTCATTCTTCTTTTAATTTTTCTTTTCTCTACACTTTGGCAATTTTGAAGTCCTCTTTGTTGAGGCGAAAGAACTGTCAACACAATCGCTTGATAATTGGCTTGAATTTAATCTGTAAGGATTTTTCAATCCTTGCTGGCACGCTCGCATTTATAATATTTTCCTTCGTAAGAAAAATAAGCCAACAATTTTTGGCACGCCCGGTGGGACAGCTAAGTGTAAGAAATGACAAACAATTTGGATTTCGCCATTCGAACTTGTCAATTTGAAATATATTGGCGTGAAAGAAAAATTTTGGATCTTCAAGAAGAGATCCATTTTCTTGATGAAATAAACTTTCATCCATTACAATATTATTTGGTGGAAGAAAAAAGACACCATTTAATTGGAGAAATTCATCAACTTGATATGGAAATTCGCCAATGGAATGATGAGTTATCAACTCTCACTACCAAGTCTTTAACTGAGGCTTTAATGGCCGGAATTGGTGAATTTTTTCAGAATTTTTCCATGGTTGAAAATAGCAAAAGCAAAGAGTTGATTTCATCAATGGCTCGGGGGGTTCAAGAGTCCGTTTTTAAAGAGCTAAGTTATGAAATTAACACAACGAAAGAGCATGTTCTTGAGCTAAATTTGGCTAAAAATGATGTTCCATGTATGACTCGAGGGGTCCAAAAACCAAATTTTAGAGAGTCAAGTCATGAAAATAACATATTTATGGGTGATTTTCATAAGCCATTAATGGCTAACATGGAAAAACAACCCACTTTGCTAAATAATTACGAAAATCAATTCGGCGAAAGTTTTGTTTTTAAAACAAACATGGTCAAGAATGATGAACAAGCCACTGTTCATGAATTCAAAATTTTTAACATTTTTCAAAATGTCAAAAAGTATGAATTTTCATGGTCACACTATACCATGACTTTTGGTGTTCAAAATCCTTTTTGGATTTGTGGTTCACATCAAAATATAATTCTAATGATGTGGCTAATAAAATTAACAAATTGTTTTTATGAGTTCGAAGCACTAAGAACAAGGGATGACCATTTAAAATGCATGAATTTGGCTAGAAAAAGCCTATGCATTTAAATAAGTGGTTGAGAATGGCTTATCTTTTCAAATTGATGGCCAGTTGTTTGTATGTACACAGTCAAAGCATCGAAGATACATTTTGTACGGGAAAGAAATAAACCTTCTCGTATAATCCTGTTGATCAAGTCTGCGCTCCTCCGTACGACGTCGCTTTATCACCTGAAAATACGAACGTGAGCTGGCCGGCGGGTGTGTGCCGGAAACCTCTCCGATGCCTAAGTCAGTAAGCTTGACAAATAGACAAAAGCTCTGTGTACTCAAAAAACAAAGTTGTGTTACCTCTCCATAGGTGATGCTTGTGAGCTTTTATAGATTTCGAATGACACAATCCTAGTAGGACTTTTATTACTCCATGTAGAGTCCTCCTAGGATTCATACTCCTGAAAGATAATGCTTATCCCCCAACACCCCCCTCACTGCTTAAACCAAGTGAGATGGTTTTACCATAGCCGAACTACAACACGACCAAAATAACACTGCCATACTATACAGGCAGGTATGGCTGATCTAACTACTAGCTCGGCTCTTCCCTTCCTTGCTTCTATCCCGGCTGCGAATGCTAAAACCGAGCTATCCATAGAAGTGCCAAGCCGAACTAACTCAAACAGGCCTGAAGAAGGTTCTCTCATACTCCGGTTAGAGGAGATGACCGGGCTAATCCGTAATACGCCGCAACCGAGCTACCCCGTGCCCATCTGACAACCGAACTAACCGTAGTACTCCTTTGACCGGTGTATCCACTGTCTTTCGTACTTGGACCTATCTCGGCCCAACACCCAGCTCGGCCCAATTTATATATATATAAATTACCCTCTCAATTGCCCCTTAATTCCATCTGCATAGCATGATAGGGATTATCTGTTCACCAGCCGAGCTAGAGTCCCTAAGCCTTTCCAGCCGAGCTATGACCATTCTAGCTTATCCAGCTGAGCTAAACTTAAGCCGAGCCGTTCTTATCCGGTCACAACGTCTTTTCAATCACCAAAACTGAATCGCTTCCTATTCCGTATACACGTGGCACGCTCCCATTGGCTGAAGGCAGCTGTCAACGCCGTCTTTGTATTTCGCAATTTTTGAACAGTCCCGCCCTTTTTTGGCTTTTTACACAAAACAACCCTCTATTTTCTGAACCACCCTCACACTGCTCATCTTCTTCTCTTTCTTCGAACTCTCGCTGTTCTTCACGTTGCTCCTGAAGAAACTGTGTGATTTTGCTACCATTTCTTGCATCTTTAGTGCTTCTACTTCTTCATCTGGTAAGCAACTGGAATCTGTTCTGTTTTTCTCCTTTCTGCTTTTGTTTAATCCATTGTAGTTCGTTTGGTGTTTGTTTTTGAAAAACACCTTTCTGCTTTCATTTGTGTTTTTCCTGAAGAAACTTAACCATAGAACAGTCGAATACAAATAATACCCTGTAGAACATTGATTTTGATCCATAATCACGAAGCAACCGAACTATGATACTGTTTGTGTTTAAGTGGGAATTTAGCCAGATCATAACCGAACTAGGACTTGTTAATATAGTAGCAGTTTCAACAAGCCTTCATCTTCTAACTTATTTTAGCCGAAATAAACGAACCGAACTAAATTTGAACTTAGCATACTGGAAACCTTGGTCTTCAACCGAGCTAACTTTTCGGGCTAAGCCAGCTTCCCCAGCTTTGAACCGAACTGATAAGCTGCCCCTAGAGGCGCAACCGAAGTAACAAATCCATAGTTCAAACCGAGATAATCAACCCCTTGCTCAATCCGAGCTAACAACCACCTCGTTGAAACCGAAGTAGAACCTGTAGCATCCTGTGTAGCCGAAGTAAGACTTCTTTTTTCTTGCTTTTATTTTGTAGCACGGTCCAATGATCTGTGCTTAACCCCCTTTGTTTTCCACTTTGCAAACTTAGGTTGCCCAGGCACTGCGCGCTCAACCGAGCTACTGAGCACAATTTTCAAACCGAGCTAACTTATTTATAACTTAAAATAAATGAGGAAATATAGGTTCTTAGTAGAAACACCAGGGGGTTTGGCCGAATTCCGTAAGGATTACAACATCCCTGATGACGTTCAACTTGTCTTAGCCAAAAAAGACGTTACACCATGGGGGAATGAGGGCTTTGTCCCTTTTACCCTTCTTTCAATAATCGAGACCGGACTAAGATTTCCAGTCCAACCATTAATTTGTGAGTTTCTTAGGCAAACCAGACTATGCCCAACCCAGCTCTCCACCAACTCTTACCGAATCATAATGGGAATAGCCGAACTAAATCGGCAAGCCGGTCTCAACCTTGGTTTAGCCGAAATATTACACCAATACTCCATAGGATCCAAAGAAGATGGGTGGGTATATTACTTAAGAATACGTCGTGGCCGAGAGAAAATAATTAAGGATACACCGGATAAAGATTTGAATGACGACGATTTTTTCTGGGTAACTGGGAACTTTGAAAATCATCAAGCCCAGATTCCTGGCCGAAGAATAAATTGGAAAAAAGGCATACCCGGTATAGATATTTCGGCTCTATTTCATGTTTCTCTTTATTTCGGTTTTCTCCTTCTGAACCGAACTAACCGTTGTCTTCTTTTGCAGATAAAGCCCATCTTCGATCAGTATATGGTTATCCAAACTTGGATACGCTCCGCGCCGCACTACGACATAACGAGAGAAGTTGGTCCAAGCTGTTAGATTTTGAACCGACATATAGATACAGCGGTCGCCGAAAAGTGAGAGTGACCGACTTCCTTCTTGAAGACGCGCTAGAACCGGACCCATCCTTGCCCCAGATAAACCTAATCCCTCTCTCAGCCGAACAAGAGATGGAAAAAAGGAGCAGACTGAAGGCCCTGCTAACCGCAACAAATCCAGCCGAGGTACCACAAACTGGTCAGACAACCGAGACCGTGGTTGCTCTCCCATCCCAACAGCCATCCTCATCTCGTCCGAGCAAGCGTGCCCGGACTAGCCGAACCGGGCGACGCCTTGCTGATGAGGACGAGACCATTCTGCCACCAAGTCCTCCACCAAGCCCTCAACAAAGCCCTCAACCGGAGCACTCTGACCGAGCTGCCTCCTCTAACTGGGTTCCCGAACTGACCTTCCAGAACCGGGCTATACTGGACTCTCACTCGGTTGTTGCTGAGAAGGACCACTTGATGGCTTTCAATCTAGCCAAGAGTGTGTGCCTTCCAAAAGACATGGAGCACCACTCCAAGCAACTGAACACCGAGCTAAAGTCCATCCGGTCATCCACAAAGTCAATGACCCTGGTAGATGGCTCTCTTTTCTTCCTTTATAATTTTCCCTACTTTCAGTCCGGCTGAAGAAAGAGTTACTATTCTTTTGCAGGCCATTCAGAAAAACAACATTACCCACAGGAGAGTGATGGAGCTAAGGAGAAATACAAGGGAGGCAATGGCAGAGGCCGAAGCTAAATCAGTCGAGCTAAAGGAGGCGAGAAAACAAATAGCCGAGCTGCGATCTGAGAACGGCCGACTGACCGAACTGGTTAGTTCGGCCGAAGCAGAAAAGCAGAAGGCTGCCGTTGAGCTGAAGGATAAATACTTGCGCGAGCTGGCGAAGATGGAAAAGAAGAAAAATACCGAAATAGCACAGCTAAAGGCGAGCATCAAAGGAGCCGAAAAGCAAGGTTTTAAGAAGGCGGAGGACGCTTACAGTCAGCAATGTGAAGCCGCCAAAGACCTCTTCTTTAAGTGCGGCTGGAGGGTAGCTGTCGAGAAGCTCGGTTGCGGTCCTGAGTTCGAGGTCTACGACTCTCCGGCCTACTGCATACCGAGCTCCCTGGCAGAGTATGCTGCTGCCCTTCAGCAGCAATTTCTTGAAGGTTCAGGTTCTGATGAAGATTCTGATTCTGAGGACACTCTGGTCGTCAATGTGGACCAGTCAGTTCGGGTGGAGCCGACGGTGGAAGACCTGACCATTGAACAACCAGGTGAAACCGTGCTTCCGACCGAAACCACTCCTGTGGCCGAGACCGAGCTCCCGCCTGAGACCGGTCTTCGTGTTGATGCCGATACTGTGTTCGATGCCGAAATTGATGACCTTTTCAACTAATTGTCTTTTTGCTTTTCTTTTGTTTTTGAACTTGTAACCGGGCTGCGGTCCCTCCGTTGTATTTGCTTTTTATTTTGATGAAAAAATCTTTTGTGCTAACTCTTATTCCGGTTTTGTTCTGTGTGCTTATGCCTGTAATGAATTTTCAATGTTTCCAACTGCTATTTCGGTTTGCTTTCCTGTTTGAGCATGTTTTCTTACCACATTTTTAACCGAGATAGAGTTTTCCGGTTCTAGCTATTCAATCCTACTAGCCAACCACTCTTTAGCCGATATAACTATCTCGGCTGAAGAGTACAAAGAGTTGGGTTAATCCGTCTAACCACTCTTCAGTCATAAAATTTACTTCGGCTGAAGAGTGACATGTGTTGGTTTAATCCAGCCAACCACTCTTCAGCCATAAACTTACTTCGGCTGAGGAGTACTAAGTGTTGGTTTAATCCAGCCAACCACTCTTCAGCCATAAACTTACTTCGGCTGAAGAGTACAAAGAGTTGGTTTAATCCAGCCAACCACTCTTCGGCCATAAACTTACTTTGGCTAAAAAGTACTAAGGGTTGGTTTAATCCAGCCAACCACTCTTCAGCCATAAACTTACTTCGGCTGAAGAGTACTAAGTGTTGGTTTAATCCAGCCAACCACTCTTCAGCCATAAACTTACTTCGGCTGAAGAGTACTAAGTGTTAGTTTAATCCAACCAACCTCTAAGTTGGTTTTTCTAGCCAATTTAGAATACCGTGTTTGGTTATTCCGACCAAACGTCCTGCAGCCTGGATCCTTATCCTGGGCTTAGGAGGGGTGTTGGTTTAATCCAGCCAACCTCTAAGTTGGTTTTTCCAGCCAACTTAGAATACAGGGTTTGGTTATTCCGACCAAAACGTCCTGCAGCCTGGATCCTTATCCTGGGCTTAGGAAGGATCATAGTTGGTTAGTCCGGCCAACTATGTTTACAATGCTCCAAACATACTAAAGTTACCTTCTACTGAAAACAATTAAACTGAAAATGAATCGACTTGTTTTATTGAGAAAGTAAAAATTACACATACTTAAAAGAAAAAGAAAAAAAAAACTAAAAATAAAATAACTTTAGATTGGCAGTGTTCCATGGCCTGGGAATTGTCTTGCCGTCCTCATCTTCTAAGTGGTATGCCCCTTTGCCTGCTAATCCGACCACTTTGTAAGGTCCTTCGCAGTTAGGTCCTAGCTTGCCATCTCCTGGTACCAAGGTATTTTCCATCACTTTGCGCAGTACCCAATCTCCGATCTTGAATTGCCTTGGATGCACTGTTTTGTTATACTTTCTAGACAATTCTTGTTGGTAGGAGGCGATGTGAACCAATGCTCTATCTCTTCTTTCTTCCGCAAGGTCAAGCTCCAATGCTATGGCTTCGCCATTTAAGTCGGGGTCAAAGTTCTCGCTTCGAATTGTGGGGAGGCCAACTTCTAATGGGATGACTGCTTCCATGCCATAAGCTAAGGAGAATGGTGTTTCCCCTGTTGATCGGCGAGGTGTGGTGCGGTAAGCCCATAAAACATGAGGGAGTTCTTCTGTCCACTTGCCCTTCGCTCTCTCTAACCTTTTCTTCAATCCATCCAAGATTACCTTGTTTGATGCTTCTGCCTGACCATTTGCTTGGGGATATGCCGGTGTAGAATTGTAGAACTCTATCTTGTACTCTTCACAAAAGCCCCTGAAAATCCTACCATCGAATTGAGTGCCGTTGTTTGATATCAGTGCCTTTGGTATGCCAAATCGAGTGATGATATTCTGCCAGACAAACTTTTTCACATCTTTTTCCTTGATTGATGCCAAGGCTTCTGTTTCCACCCATTTTGTGAAGTAGTCGGTTGCCGCAAGGAAGAACTTCATGTTGCCGGGTGCTGTTGGAAGTGGCCCTACTATGTCTAAGCCCCACATTGCGAAAGGCCATGGGCTAGTGAGAGGTAGAAGTTCTCTGGCGGGTTGGTGTATTTGATGTGCGAACTTTTGGCATTTTTCGCATTTTTTGACATATTTTTCTGAATCCGCTTGCATGTATGGCCACCAGTATCCTTGTGAAATTGCTCGGTATGCCAATGATCTTCCTCCTTGATGGCTGCCGCAGACACCCTCATGTATTTCGAACAAAAACGCTTCCACTTTGCTGGGGTGAACACACTTTAGGTAAGGTCCTGAGAACGACTTTTTGTACAATGCCAAAGATGGGGAGAGCCAAAATCGCTGTGACTTTGCTCTTATTCTGTTGGCTTCTTTCTTTTCTTCCGGTAAGGTGCCGTCTTTCAGGAACAGTACGATGGGATCCATCCAAGAAGGGCCTAACTCTGCACAACATACCTCTTCTGCTTCAGGGTCTTCAATGCTGGGTCTTGGTAGGTAGTCGATTAGTAGTGGGTGAGGAATGGAGGTATCCGCCATTGAGGCGAAGCCTACTAGTTCGTCTGCTCTACTGTTTTCCTCTCTGCCGATCTGCTCTATCTTGACTACTTCAAATTTTTTGATCTCTGTTCTGACCAACTCTTGGTACTTGGCCATCCTGTCATCCTTTGCTTTGTAGTCGCCAGATATTTGGTTTACCACTAGCTGTGAGTCGCTATAAACCATTAGCTCGGTGGCCTTCATGTAGAATGCTGACTTGAGACTTGCAAGAAGCGCTTCATACTCCGCCTCGTTGTTTGATGCTGGGAAGCCAAGGTTGATTGCCTGCTCCACTACTAGGCCGTCTGGAGAGATGAGGACTATGCCCAGTCCTGCTCCATGCCTGTTGGATGCTCCATCCACGAAGAGTTTCCACATCTCTCCAACGAACAACTTCCAGCAAGTGGAGGGATCAGATAATGCCCTGGGATCTTCCATGTAGGTGGTGTCTTCTTTAAGGTCCATGCTTGCTGTCTGCCCCTTGCTTTCTGATTGTATCAAGTCTTCATTTGTTGGCGAGTCTTGACTTGGTGTAGCATGGTTTGCCTCTTCCTTCCCTGCTTCGTTTTGGGCTGTCTTGGCGTCTGGCTGAGTATTTTGCACCAGAGGTTACGCTATTCCGGCGTCAACTTCCATCCCTAGTTCGGTTGTTTCAGTCAGGTCGACTGGGCAAATGTGATGACTTCCTGGTGTGAATTCTGCGACAAAATCCGCCAATGCTTGAGCTTTTATTGCGGTTCTGGGTTGGAACTTGATGTCGTATTGTCCCAACTCTACTGCCCACTTCAGAATTCGCCCAGAAAAGTTCGCCCTTTCAAACAAAGCTTTTAATGGAAAAGCTGTGAGAACAACTATGGTGTGGGCGTGAAAGTAGTGCGACAACTTCCTTGAGGCCATCATCAAGGCCAATGCCAGTTTCTCCAGTGGCAAGTACCTTGTTTCGGCGCCCAGTAATGTCTTGCTGACATAATAGATGGGCAGGTGTTGGATTCCTTCTGCACGGACCAACACTGCGCTAATTCCATGCTGGGAGACTGCCAAGTATAAGAAGAGTTCTTCTCCAGGGATTAGGGTTACAAGTAGTGGTGGAGAAGACATGTATTTCTTCAAGCTTTCCAAAGCTCGGTCGCATTCGTCATCCCACTCAAACTTGGCCTTTAAAGCATGGAAGAATGGTCGTAATCTATCGGACGACCGGCTTATGAACCGATTGAGTGCAGCGGCCATGCCGGTGAGATGCTACACTTCTTTGACTGAGTTTGGTCTCTCCAGATCCTGAATTGCCTTGATCTGGGAAGGGTCTGCCTCTATACCCCGGTTGGTCACTAGGAAGCCCAGGAATTTGCCAGATCCTACTCCGAATGCACACTTCGACGCGTTAAGGCGTAACTTATGCTTCTTTAGGATCTCAAACATCTCACCTAGGTCCTTGAGATGGTCATTCTCATCCTTGCTCTTGACCACCATGTCGTCGATGTAAGCCTCCATTGTTCTGCCTAACAATGGCTCAAACATCTTGGTGACCATTCTCTGGAATGTCGCCCCTGCGTTCTTTAGGCCAAAGGGCATGACCTTATAGCAGTATAGTCCTCTCGGGGTTGTGAAGGATGTGACCTCCTGGTCTGGTTCATGTATGGCGATTTGGTGGTAGCCTCTGTATGCATCCAGAAAGCTAAGTCGGTTGTGCCCCGCCGTCAGGTCTACCAGTTGATCTATCCGTGGTAGAGGAAAGCTGTCTTTTGGGCATGCCTTGTTGACCGTTTTGTAGTCGACGCAGACGCGCCACTTGCCATTCTTCTTTGGCACTACGACTGTGTTGGAGATCCATCTAGGGTAGTGCACCTCTCTAATTGCCCCAGCCTCCAACAGGTTTTCCACTTCTTCCGCCACTATTTCGGCGTGGTGGAGTGCCGATCTGCGGGTGCGCTGAATGATTGGTCTGGCTGATGGGTGGACATTGAGTTGATGGCAGATGAAACTTGGATCGATGCCTGGCATGTCGTATGGAGTCCAGGCGAACACTTCGATGTTAGAGGTCAAGAATTCCAAGACCTCTAATCTCTCAGTGCTGGACAACGACGAACCAAGTAAAAAGAACTTATCCGGGTTCTTTTCATCTATTCTGACCTCCACCAAGTCCTCCACCGCTTTCTGACTGGCC
This sequence comes from Camellia japonica, assembly GCA_030407325.1. Lineage (NCBI taxonomy): Eukaryota > Viridiplantae > Streptophyta > Magnoliopsida > Ericales > Theaceae > Camellia > Camellia japonica. Next base: position 21,515,346 of record JAPPVO010000029.1, read on the forward strand.
GCTTTGCCAACATCTGCGAACAGTTCATTACTCTCAGGTTCCTCCACCGAATGAACGTATCCTTTGGCAGCGCGGCTGCCATTCACTGTGACAAAGCATTGTTTTGACATGATCTGGTCGCCATAGACCTCCTCAATTACTCCGGCGTCGTTGGGGAACCGCATCACTTGGTGGTAGGAGGACGCCACCGATCGCATGGCATGCAGCCATGTCCTGCCCAAGATAATGTTGTAAGTGGACGGGACCTTCAGTACCCAGAACTCCACTTGTTTCGTCACACTCCCTGCTTTGACTGGGAGGATTATTTTGCCGACGGGCCATTCTGGCATGGAGTTGAATCCAATTAGGGGAGATACGGCAGGCGCCAAGTCTTTATCTTGCAATTTTAGTTGTTTGAAGGTTTCATAGTACATGATTTCACATGAACTACCCTGATCAATCAGAATCCGCTTGACGTCAAAATCTTTGACTCGGAGAGTGACGACCAGGGCATCATTGTGAGAGCAATATATCCTTGCCAAGTCTTTATCCGAAAAAGACATGACATTTGTGGCCTCTGTCTTCCCCTTCTTGACGGGTGGTTGGGCACTTAGCACCTCTCTTAAGTGCTCAGCCTTTTTGATTGACCCTCTGAGCTCGCATACACGCTCAGGTTCAAAGACTCCATGTATCACGTTGATAATGCCTTGAGGTGGGGCGTCGATCGGCATCCCGTTGGGTTTATTATGGTCCTGGGGGGCTGGCTGTGCCCCTCCTTCTATGTATTTATCCAGGTAGCCCGCTGCCACCAACTCCTCCAAGTGCTGTCTCAAGGGCGTGCAATTCTCAGTGCAGTGCCCCTTTTCTTTATGGAATGTGCACTGTGATCTGTCGTCATAGTCCTTCTGAGCTTCGCCTAGCTTAGCTGGCCACTTGACGAAAGGCTCGTCGCGAATCTCACTAAGTATTCGGTAGATCGGTTTCTTGAATACCGTGGTTATGGCAGTGCGGACTCTCAACCATCTTTTGTCCTGGTCTTCTCCGTTGTCTTGCCTGCCTCGTCCATTCCTGTTCGGACGATCTACCGCATTAACCTTTGCTGAGGCCTTTTTCTCTGGTACTGCGGTCGCGCCAGATTTTGTTTTGGCACGTGCGCCATCCTCTTCCACCCTGATGTGCTGATGCACTCTTTCCATCAGGGCCTCCATGGTGAGGGGTGGCGTCATGGTGATAGAATCCCTCAGTCTGTTCCCGACTGGGAGGCCTCTTTTGTACTGCGCAATGGCGAGATTGGTTGGGCAGTCCCCAATCTGGTTAAAGGTCTCCCAGTAGCGACTGTTGTATGATCTTAGGGTCTCCTTGTCGCCCATGTCGATGGAGAGTAATTGGTCGATCTCCACCGGGGTTTTGGTGTTTGTTCGGAACCTTGTTACAAACGCTTCCGCCAACTGTGCCCAGGAGGCTATGCTGCCTTTTGGAAGTTTCTCAAACCAAGTCAAGCCTAGGTCACCAAGGCTTGAGGGGAATAGAATGCACATCAAGGCCTCATTGCGCCGATATACCGCCATAACCTGGCGGAAGTGGCTTAAGTGTAAGTAAGGGTCCGTCTTCCCCTCGTACGTGGTGAATTTGGGCTGTAGGAAGCCTGAAGGTAGGGGTGCGTTCTCAATCGCTGGGACGAATGGTGAGGTTTGTAGCCTCGCCAACGCCTTGTCCGTTGGTTCGTAGGCAGGGCGCGGTATTGGCATTCCAACCTCGACGCTTCCGTGCGTCCGAGGAGCCAACCGTTGTAAAGCAGAAACTCTGTATGGATCACGTGCCCTGGCGTCCTCCTTCCACCGTGCCTTCTCTTCTAGCACGGTTCGTAGGTCAGACGATCTGGGCAATTCTGTCTATCTGGATCTCGTTTGGTGCGTATGCGAGGGCCAATATGTGCTTCCCTCGGTGTACGACCTGGAGTGACGAGTTCTAGAAGATCCGGATTGCGTGTCGCCTGTTCTGAGGCTTCTGCTCTCTCCTTGTGGGGGTGTAGTATTCCTACTATGACTTTCCGAGTGGCGAGGGGGCGTCTTGTTTGTGCACCCCTCTCTTGTCGCCACTTTTCCTTTTACCTGGCGCTTAAGAGATTCCATGTCCGCCGCCATCCGACGTATCAATTCATCTTGTTCCCTGACGCGATCTTCCAAAGCCTGAGGATCAATCCTCCGCCTTTGTCTTTCTGGGCTCTGCGAACGAGAGTGACGAGGGCTGTTAGTCCGTCTTCTCCCTCTTGTATCCCTCCTGGGATTCTGTCTCTGTGGCTCCAAATCCCCCATTGGAGGGATAGGAGGTAGACCTTCACGCCTCGCACCCCCTTCTGGAGTTAGTCCGTCAATGGCGGACTGTGGTAATTCTTCGTTGTACGCCATTGATTCTTAAGAGGAAAAGCTTGATCAAGAGGTTTGTTCTTGTCTGAAATTCCCACAGACGGCGCCAATTGTACGAGAAAGAAATAAACCTTCTCGTATAATCCTGTTGATCAAGTATGCGCTCCTTCGTACGACGTCGCTTTATCACCTGAAAATACGAACGTGAGCTGGCCGGCGGATGTGTGCCGGAAACCTCTCCGATGCCTTAGTCAGTAAGCTTGACAAATAGACAAAATCTCTGTGTACTCAGAAAGCAAAGTTGTGTTACCTCTCCATAGGTGATGCTTGTGAGCTTTTATAGATTTCGAATTGCACAATCCTAGTAGGACTTTTATTACTCCATGTAGAGTCCTCCTAGGATTCATACTCCTGAAGGATAATGCTTATCCCCCAACACCCCCCTCACTGCTTAAACCAAGTGAGATAGTTTTACCATGGCCGAACTACAACACGACCAAAATAACACTACCATACTATACAGGCAGGTATGGCCGATCTAACTACTAGTTCGGCTCTTCCCTTCCTTGCTTCTATCCCAGCTGCGAATGCTAAAACCGAGCTATCCATAGAAGTGTCAAGTCGAACTAACTCAAACAGTCCTGAAGAAGGTTCTCTCATACTCCGGTTAGAGGAGATGACCGGGCTAATCCGTAATACGCCGCAACCGAGCTACCCCGTGCCCATCTGACAACCGAACTAACCGTAGTACTCCTTTGATCGGTGTATCCACTGTCTTTCGTACTTTGACCTATCTCAGCCCAACACCCAGCTCGGCCCAATTTATATATATATAAATTACCCTCTCACATTCGAAGAATCAAGAGTTATTTCGAAGGTTGATTACTTCGCCTTCGAAGCTGTATAAAGCTTTGCAGATACATTCGAAGCATCAAGAGTTGTTTCGAAGGTTGATTACTTCACTTTCGAAACTATATAAAGCTTTGAAGATACATTCGAAGCATCAAGAGTTGTTTCGAAGGTTGATTACTTCACCTTCGAAACTGTATAAAGCTTTGAAGATACATTCGAAGCATCAAGAGTTGTTTCGAAGGTTGATTACTTCACCTTCGAAACTGTATAAAGCTTTGAAGATACATTCGAAGCATCAAGAGTTGTTTCGAAGGTTGATTACTTCACCTTCGAAACTGTATAAAGTTTTGAAAATACATTCAAAGCATCAAGAGTTGTTTCAAAGGTTGATTACTTCACCTTCAAAACTGTATAAAGCTTCAAAGAAACATTTGAAGCGTCAAGCCTAACCTTGAAACTTCATTGTAAGTATCATCATTCTATATCAATGCTTCCAACCTTCGAGGGGTGATGTTGTTCCTTCAAAACTGTGTCGCAAGACCTTCGAACAATGAATTTGGTTTTTTATACCACCTTCGAAGCTTGTTATTGGTCATCTAGTTATAATTTCATACTCATTTGAAGCACCTTATTGGTGTTGTTATATCATTCGAAGCACTTTGTTGCTTAGATTAGTCATGTGCTTGGTTCGGCCCTTCAAAAATTCAAGTAAATATCATTTTTAAGGGCCGCGGGGGGTAATGTTAGCGCCATAAATCTGTAATTTTTATATAATTGCAGGACACGTGGCATCCTCTTATTCATTTGGAAGTTAAAAGAAGTTATAGAGATGATGGAGAATATGAAAGACAAAGTGGATGAGTGGAAGGACACATGGCAAGACAAGAATGAAGATGGAAGAAATGGGTAGTTACTAAGTAGTTATTGCTGTATTTTTTCCTCTATAAATAGCCATTAATGGCTACATTGTAAAGGATTCAGAACTCAAATCAAAGACACTTGATTTCAATATTTCTTGTCATTTTCCTTATCTTAGGAGTAGTTTAACATAGATTTATATTTCGAAACATTTATTTTCAGCATTACATTTTTGAAACATTTAATGCACTTCCTTTTCGAAGCATAGGAGTAGAGGTAAGTAATTATTACTTTGATTGTTCACTCAATCATCTTTTTCCGTCTCCCTTATTCTTCTTTTAATTTTTCTTTTCTCTACACTTTGGCAATTTTGAAGTCCTCTTTGTTGAGGCGAAAGAACTGTCAACACAATCGCCTGATAATTGGCTTGAATTTAATCTGTAAAGATTTTTCAATCCTTGCTGGCACGCTCGTATTTATAATATTTTCCTTCATAAGAAAAATAAGCCAACAGTAGTCCAACCCTGCTTTTAACAAAAATCTCGTGCATTGTGTCGCTTTGTTATTCTGTTAAATATAGCCCTTCTTCCTGGAGAGGACCTAATCAATTCTTTCACCTGAATCAAATTACCCGTTTGACCTGTACGCTTCATTTGGTGATTGGGAAAGCAAAGGAACTGAAAAGTGAAAAATTAGACAAATTTAGAATTCGAAATTTTCTCTCTTCCTTTGATTTTCCTCCCTTTTCCTTGGAAAAAAATAAACAGAGGCTTTGCATTAGTGTCATTCAATTCCCAATTCCCTTATTCATATGCTTCTCTCACTCTCCAGTTAAAGTCATCAGAGTGCAACGGTATGATAAACACGGTCTAAAAGTGAGAAATTTACCAATTGTGTCATAGAGGAGATCAAATTTCTCCTCCACCTCTTCATATCTAGTCTTCCTGTAGTCGACAACCTTATCGGCTCCCAAGTTCTTCACAAACTCCACCTTCGGTGTGCTAGTTGTTGCCACGACATGTGAAGCTCGGTAAAACTGTTTCGCCAGTTGAACTGCCAACGTTCCAACGCCACCGGCCCCACCAACTATAAAAACTGTCTGTCCCTCTTTAAAATTTGCAGTCTTGAACCCTTCCATTGCAGTTTGAACCGCTAAAGGCAAGCTAGCTGCCTCCTCAAACGAAACGTTTTCTGGCTTCATCGCCACCAAATTCTCCTCCACTACGATGAACTCTGCTAGTGTCCCGAGCTGCTTTAGCTTTTCATCCGCGTTGCTATCTTGGATGTTTCCATAAACCTTGTCACCTATCTCGAATTTTGAAACCCCGCTGCCTTTAGCCACCACAACACCAGCCATGTCACAGCCTGGTACCACCTGCATCAAGATTTTGTATGCAATCAATAATAGATTATGTGATTTCAACAACTGTGTACAGGAAAATTTTACAACCCATATTTTAATAAACACTAAAATGTCATCTTTGCACAAAAAAGAAAGCGATATGGAAATGATGGATGCATTTGAACTTTTCTTTGTTTTTGTTTTCATCGATTATGATCAAACTACAGAACTAAAATTGACTTTCCCTAAATACTTGCCAAACTTTGCAGTGAATTCTAATTTTCAAAACAACTAAGGAAAATGCTATTTCGTTGGAAAATAAATTGAAAAAAAAAATACTATTTCCAATTTTTTGAAGATAGAAAAATATAGAAAATGCTATTTCAAATAACTAAGGAAAATACTGTCACCTTAGAAATAAATCAAAAAATACTCAATCTAGTTGACTCAATCAGTGTATGTGTGAAATAGCAGATGATCATAACAAGTCAAACAGTTCAAGACAAGAAATTGGGAAAATAAAGAACAGCAGCTAAAGATGGTATCACACACACGTGCGCGCCCACAGACACAAACATGGACACGAGCACAGACATGTTGCACCAGAATTCTATACTCACAGGGAATTCTATTGGAACAATTGCCCTTTGGCGCATCTTACAATCGAAAGGATTCAAAGCAGCAGCTCTGACTTGAACAAGAAGTTGGTTGTGTCGGGGAATAGGAATTGGGAAGTCCCCTAACTTGAGGACTTCCTTGGGACCGTGCTCTTCGTAGAACCAAGCTTTTTGCATTTTTTATTTTGATTTTCTCTCTGATTCTCAAATGAGCCAGAACCTTTAGATTTTAAGGTGTTTCTGAACAAATAAGATTGAGATAAAAAGAAAGGGAGAGATGAAGAGGAATATCTTGAGGATTGTGTTCGTGTGGTTATCAGCAAGAGATTGAAAACGGGGATGCCATGAAAACGAAATGAAAGGAAAAGAAACAAACTATCCTAAGATCAAAAACAAAAATATGTGAGAGGATAGAGTGGGTGATGGTGTTGTTTTTTGTAGGACTGGACACACAACAAACAAAATTATTGTGTTGTTGCAAGAAAGAAAATTGTATTGGTTAGTGATAGTCAATTTAATTATTAAGCAACAATACAAAAAAATTAAAATCACAATCACCATCATAGTAGGTAAATAGCACTATAATATGCAATATGTTACAGGCAACCATAATGTGAAAATTCTGAAACTCCTCTGCTTCAGCTGCTAAACTGGAAGTAATGGTTATTAGTAAACATGGCCATGTAAATTAGGACATCCTAACTATTTAGGTTGATATCCTTCATCAATAATGGAAAAAATTATCCAGTAGTCCTGAAACACCACTGTAGTACACACACATGGTGCGATGCTACCGATCAATGAAGCTGCGAAAAAAGGGATGGATGGGGCCAAACTTTATTTCCCATTCAACCAACCAAGGTAGTTAGTGTTAAGAATTGATACGCCTAACCAGAATTTGTGAAACACGAAAAACAAACAAGAATAAAAGACTAATCTAAATCAAACACATAAAAATTCAAAGATTCACGTGGTTTACTTCAGAATAAGACTACGTCCATAATTAGTTTCACTATAATCTGAAAGAGTTATAATAAAGTTCAAAAGACATGACACTTATTAAAATAACATGATAAAAATGTGAAATATCAAAAATACCTTTAATCCAAAATTTACGATCGAGTACTTAATGTTCACTGCTTATTAGAATCCACAATATCCATGTTGATATTTTCTTTCAAGTGATGGAGGATGATTTCAAGGTTACCAATGGGTAAGATTAAATGATGAGTTTGATTTGGAAAATGCCAATCCAAGTGGTGCCCATGGGTTCATGTGCTACCAACAGCATCAATTTGTCCAAAAAATGCACACCACACATCATGAGGTCATCATCCCAACAAACGAATAATCTAGGCCTATATATCTTTCTACCAGCAATGTCAAGAAATAATGACCATGAAAGAAATAATGCAGTGATTGACAACACCTATGATAGATGAGTTTTTCAAAGACAAAAAATGCATTTAAGAGTCATGAATTCAAATCTCATAAAGCGTTCCAAGGTTTGTAATTGCTCGGCATGACTATATGTGCCCAGGACCAGTCGGGACATATCCATAATACGCTCGTTATAAAAAATAAATAAAGCTAAAGTACAAGCACGATTTTAGGACTGTTTGCTATATATTTTAAGCGAAAAGTTAATAATTATTAAGCAAAAGGTAAAAACATTTCTTTCACACCTTCTCAACATTTATTTTTTTTAATTTATATAAACTATTTTTACCTAAAAAACAATGAATAAGCATGCACCAAATACGCACAAATTTTTAAAGGAGCAATCTCAACAACTTAAAAGAAAATGTTTTGAGAACTTTCAAATAAAAATAAATAAATAAATAAAATAAATGTAATTTCACTCACAATAATAATATAGTAGATGAGTGTTAACTTTTAATTTATCACTCATTCAATTATATATAATCTAACTCCCTTGTTTTATACAAGTCTAAATTATCCGTGTTTACGTAAATTTAAAAATTTAGAAATGGAAAAGGAAAAAATGCTTAAAATATAAAAATATATCATTCAGATTTCAACCTATTTTTTTTTATTTCACTTTCCAAATATATTCCCAAATATATGAACAAAACAAAATAGGTATATAAATTGGATTTCCAAACATCAGGCAACCAAAATCAAATTGGAAAAATGTTGATGACCCTTGTAGCATGAAGTATGCCCACAGGTGTCTCTGCTGCAACTGGTCCAGACATGGAGATGGAGGAGGAAAAGCAATTGATGAAGAAGAAGCACCCCCCAAATCACAAACCCAACCCATCTCTATCGCATCCATTACATGCAAGTTTAAGATCCTCCTAACCGAGTCAACTCGGTATCGATGGAGGGGCAATCATTGCTAAATTTGGTGGTTATAAGAAGCCGAGTTGACTCGTTGACGCTATGCCCAGATAAAATCGGCGAAATTGGCACAAGAGAGAAGGATTGGAAAATCGGCGTGGTGCGATTATCGGCGAGGTGGAAACTAAAGCAAACTTCATTTTATCATGTAATTTCGATAAAAATACTTTGTTACCCGAATTTGTGTAGCTCGAATGGCTTGAATATGTCAAAATGACGTTGTTTTATACTCAAAACGATGTCATTTTGAGACATTCGAGCCATTCGAGTTAAGAAAATTCGGATCACCTAGCCTTGTTGAATTTGGATTATGTGTGATTCATCCTAACTTGTGAAAATGATTATATAATTTTCACATAGATTAAAATACACCGTTGTTGGCTACATATTTTGTACAAGCCAATTACAATTCGACGCGTGGCGAAATAAGGGTAATATAGGAAGACTGTTCAGGCCCTCGATCCTGATCGTACACGTGACAGTTAGTATTGGTTATTACGAGATCTGGGTAGCAGCGGATCAACAAAGAGATACAAAGTGACGTGGCTTCAACGGTTACTCGCATTTCATATTCAAATTTAGGAGGGAAGCCTAACTGCAAGTAATGGCGTAATTGAGCTAATATTGGGGCAACATGATCAACGATCATGGAGGAGCAGTTCGACGGTTGGAAATGCAATTCGATGGTCATCCTTGAGCAGTATAAATAGTAGAGAAGGCTCCAGAAAAAGCCCCAGACTATCCAAAAAATCAGTCCTTTATACTTATTTTCCTTTCCAGTTTTATATTTACAGTTCTTTACATTACTATACTTTAAAATTCCTGCACTGCACTTCGTTTCATAGGAGTAGTTCCAAGTAGATTTGCTATAAACCTCTACGAGGCTGAGTTTGGATCATTGTAAGTCTTTTCATCTTAATGAAATACTTCGACTGTTCTTCAATTCATTGTTATCTGTTTAATTCTCCTAAGTCAAGCCATCAGTAAAAGTCCTCTTCATTGAGGCAGAAAGAACTAAAACACAATTGTCTGATAATTGGTTGGCAATTAATTTTCTATAAGGACTAATTGATTCTTGTTAGCACGCTCGCAATTACAAAAATAACCTTCGAAAGCCAAAAAGCCAACATATTTTTTTGGCACGCCTAGTGGGACGTCAAGTGTAAGAAATGAAGAATGAATTGGATTTGTTCATTTCAAATAGCCTAGATGAAATCTATTGACGTAAACAAAAAATTTTGGATTTTCAAGAAGAGATCCATTTTCTTGATGAAATAAACTTTCATCCGTTACAATATTATTTGGTGGAAGAAAAAAGACACCATTTAATTGGAGAAATTCATCAACTTGATATGGAAATTCGCCAATGGAATGATGAGTTATCAACTCTCACCACCAAGTCTTTAACTGAGACTTTAATGGCCGGAATTGGTGAATTTTTTCAGAATTTTTCCATAGTTAAAAATAGCAAAAGCAAACAGTTGATTTCATCAATAGCTCGGGGGGTTCAAGAACCCGTTTTTAAATAGCCAAATTATGAAATTAACATAACGAAAAAGCATGTTTTTTAGCCAAATTTGGCTAAGAATGATGTTCCACGCATGGCTCGGGGGGTCCAAAAACCAATTTTTAGAGGATCAAGTCTTGAAAACAACATATCTATGGGTGATTTTCATAAGCCATTAATGGCTAACATGGAAAAGCAACCCACTTTGCCAAATAATTATGAAAATCAATTCGGCGAAAGTCTTCTTTTTAAAACAAACATAGTCAAGAATAATGAACAAGCCACTGTTCATGAATTCAAAATTTTTGACATTTTTCAAAATGTCAAAAAGTATGAATTTTCATGGTCACACTATACCATGACTTTTGGTGTTCAAAATCCTTTTTGGATTTGTGGTTCACATCAAAATTTAGTTTTGATGAAATGGCTAATAAAACAATCATCTTTAAGTATTGTTTTGATGAGTTTGGATTAGTCATGTGCTTGGTTCGACCCTTCAAAAATTCAAATAAATATCATTTTTTAGGACTGCGGGGGGTAATGTTGGCAGCATAAAATAATAATAATAATATTATTATTATTATTATTTTCAAGACACGTGGCATCTTCTTATTCATTTGGAAGTTAAAAGAAGTTATAGAGATGATGGAGAATATGAAGGACAAAGTGGATGAGTGGAAGGACACATGGCAAGACAAGAATGAAGATGGAAGAAATGGGTAGTTACTAAGTAGTTATTGCTGTATTTTTTCCTCTATAAATAGCCATTAATGGCTACATTGTAAGGATCCAGAATTCAAATCAAAGACAATTGATTTCAATACTTCTTGTCATTTTCCTTATCTTAGGAGTAGTTTAACATAGATTTATACTTCGAAGCATTTATTTTCAGCACTTATTTTCAGCACTTCCTTTTCGAAGCATAGGAGTAGAGGTAAGTAATGATTACTTTGATTGTTCACTCAATCGTCTTTCTCCGTCTCCCTCTTTCTTCTTTTAATTTTTCTTTTTTCTACACTTGGCAATTTTGAAGTCCTCTTTGTTGAGGCAAAAGAACCGTTAACGCAATCGCTTGATAATTGGCTTGAATTTAATCTGTAAGGATTTTTCAATCCTTGCTGGCACGCTCGCATTTATGATATTTTCCTTCGTAGGAAAAATAAGCTAACAATTTTTAAAAAATATATGTTGGCTTTTTGGCTTTCGAAGGTTATTTTTGTAATTGCGAGCGTGCCAGCAAGGATCAATTAGTCCTTACAGAAAACTAATTGCCAACCAATTATCAGACAATTGTGTTTTAATTCTTTCAGCCTCTATGAAGAGGACTTTTACTGGTAGCTTGACTTAGGAGAATTAAACAGATAACAATGAATTGAAGAACAGTCGAAGTATTTCATTAAGATGAAAAGACTTACAATGATCCAAACTCAGCCTCGTAGAGGTTTACAGCAAATCTACTTGGAACTACTCCTATGAAACGAAGTGCAGTGCAGGAATTTTAAAGTATAGTAATGTAAAGAACTGTAAATGTAAAACTGGAAAGGAAAATAAGTATAAAGGACTGGTTTTTTGGATCTGAGTCTGGGGCTTTTTCTGGGGCCTTCTCTACTATTTATACTGCTCAAGGATGACCATCGAATTGCATTTCCAACCATCGAACTGCTCCTCCATGATCGTCGATCATGTTGCCCTAATATTAGCTCCATTACGCCATTACTTGCAGTTAGGCTTCCCTCCTAAATTTGAATCTGAAATGCGAGTAACCGTTGAAGCCACGTCACTTTGTATCTCCTTGTTGATCCGCTGCTACCCAGATCTCGTAATAACAAATAAGAACTGCCACGTGTACGATCAGGATCGAGGGCCTGAATAGTCTTCCTATATTACCCTTATTTCGCCACGCGTCGAATTGTAATTGGCTTGTACAAAATATGTAGCCAACATTACCCCTCGCACTAATATACCCAATACTTGGTGATATTAGTGGATCAAAGTCTTTTCCCACGTCTTAGAACGTGCATGGTTTCCAGAAATGCAACTATCATTCATCATCTGCATTAAACTCCCCTTCAATCTTTTGAATACCTCCACCACCTTAGTATTCGAACAGACTGGTACACTTTTTATGGCCAAATCAATTATCCCCTTCATTGATCGAGCACACGAAGAGTCATATGATGATGTTGTTCCCCCTCGAAAAAACCTCCATGCATTAATTAGCCACCTTTACCCATCTTTCTATATTCAGGTCATGGATGCCTTTGCAGATTATCAACCCATGGACTTCGAACATATTGCCCTTAATGCTTCGATTCAGAAACTTACAAATATGGACATGGGAAGGTCTTCTTCTGACTCATCCTCAGACTACGAACAAACTGCTCTCAATCCTTTGATTCAGAAAGTTGCAAATATGGACATGGGAAGTTTTCCTTCACAACCGTCTGCATGGGATAAGGCTGCAACTTCTTCCTCTTCTGGGGCTTCTGACTGGACAAACTGGTCAAAACCCGAGGCCTGTGATTTAAGGGAGCGAATCAACCATCACTTTGTCGAGTTTACTGACCCTTTAGAATTCCCTTCCTATGCGCGAAGCTCGGTGGTCTATCCTTACATACCCATTGACCACCGACGCAGTTTGGAGGAGAATCTGCTTGTGGCATGGTATACATCTTCCATGCCTACAAAGACAGTGCATGTCGCCCGATGCCTAGAAGAGGCACAAGGGTACAATCCATCATTCTTAGCCCAAAAGGCGAAGATTTGTTCTTCTGACTGGCTCAATTATATCAATGCCCTTGTTCCTTCTGCCCTTGCTCCACTTCCTGAGATAGAAGCATCCACATCTTCTCTTCCGCCAAATCCTTGCTGGACAGAGAAACTGAGGCTTGCCCTCTCTGCGGATAAGGTCTTTCCACCTTACAAACCTCCACCTTCCTCTACTCCGGCTGAGCGAAAGCAAGCTCAACTTCTGCTCGCGGCTTTCTCCCACTTGCCCTTCAATGTTCTTGAGGACGAAGTCCTTCTTAAGAACCTTTGATGGGCTTATGATATTCTGACTCAGGGTCACGTCGTCAACCCCCTCGCCCAAGTAGAGCTTCACATGTTTTTGGACCAACTTCCATTACTTCTCCACTGGTATCGGACCTCTATGACCACCACACAATCTTTAGACCAACTTTTGTCCCTTCGAATTCATGCCCAGTACGAAGCAAAAAACTTTATTGAAGAATTCGATGATTTCAAGAATAAAGATTCTGCGTACTGGGATAACTTGGATATAGACGAATTGGAACAAGGATTGAGAGAAACAGCTTTTTACGATGTGAGAGCACATCAACTCATGCAGCCAATGTTAGAAGAAATAGAGGACAGAATAAAGAAAGAACAGAAATTCATTGATCATAGTTGGACTAAATTTCATGATCTTGTTATTTATTCCATTCCCTATTTTATGAGCTTGAGTTTGTACCCAAATAGGGCCATTCGATGTAACTGCTTTTGCTTTAATACCACTAAGACTTTTCTTTGTTTGATATGGTTTGATCTTGTCTTCATTTGTCTTTAAAAGCAATTTCAGAGTTTTGAACTGAACAATCTTTTCCTTCGAACCTGGATTCAATCATTTTAAATAAATATTAACAAAAACGACCATGACCTTTTCCAATTTATGGAATGCAGTTGATAGTTTTTGATGTTTTCCATTCAGGATCGATGCTTCGAATCTAACAACCTTACTCTTCAAAACTTGTTTCAATCATAACCAACATATGGTCAATAATTTAGTATGATCAATCAGTTTTAAATTGATCTTTTTGTCTTGAACAACAGTCCATACTTTCAAAAATATGGAAGCTCCTTTTGAGGGCTGCACTGTTTTAGTTTGAAAAGACAACTTTTCTGAATATATATAAACCAACTATTGGTTTTGATGTTTCGAATGCCAATTTCCATTCTTAAGGGATTTCTAGTTTTGCTTCGAAGAACATCACTTTCATTGAGAAACCTAAAACGGGTCTTTAATCCATTTGAAGTAAACGAATACTTGAGCATTCTTGCATCCATTGGGTACGGAATGTGCTTCGAAGCCGGCTTCTTAGTTTCGAAGCCGTTGTTATTGGACTTTTGGCACCAAAATCTGGTGTGTTATGTTTCAAACACCAATTCCCATCCTCACAGGGTCTCAAGTTTCACTTCGAAGGATATTACTTTCATTAAGAAACCTAAAACAGGTCTTTAATCCCCTTCGAAGTAAATGAATACTTGAGTATTCTTACATCCTTAAGCATGGAATGTGCTTCGAAGCTAGCTTCTTAGTTTCGAAGCCGTTGTTATTTGACTTTTGGCGCCAAAATCAGGCTTCGAAGCCAAATATTCTACTTCGAAGCTAGTATCAACATCTGGGATGTGTTTTTCCCTCCAAGAGTATCAATATTGAAGGAAACTCTTCGTATTCGTACTTTTAGTACTTAACGAATTTATGCGATGTATCTTTCAGATACAAAGGCTTTTGAAACCCTTTTATTTCGTATTCTGAAATCATTTGCTCGCTCAACATACAAACCGTTTATCTCTATTCATCTCCCACTTCTTTCTACTCCCTTTCCCAGCTTTGTCCTTTGAGAAAGCGTTCTATCAATGGCTTCCTCTTCATTGAAAGTGCCAATTGTAGAGCGTGTGAGCCCATCTGTAGCCCTGAAAAGGCTCATTGATGCAGAATGTGAAAAGTACAAGGCTGGGGAGAAAAGTGCCATCGACGGACGCATCTTCATCCCTCGTCGTCATGTGCAACAAGACTATGTGCTTGGCCCCATATTCAAGGAGAATTCTATTGAGCTTCCAGCTCTATATCCTCGTCTGGAAGACCATTGTCTCCTTTACAAATGTGGCCTTGACTGGAGGAACTGGAGGACGAACCGCCCCCACCGATGCTGGCCCACGGTGAGACCGGAGTGGCAAGAATGGTATGATCGAGTTGTCCCTAGTAGGACCCTGGACCTTTAAGAACTCTGCCTCCTCGACGCCCTCCGACTATCCAGGTTAACCATCTCAGAGGACCCCTTCTTAATTCCTGCTGCTCTGTGCTTTTGGAATTCTGTTTTTAATTTCTTCCAATTCAGATGTGGGATGATGGCCCCTACTGTTCTTGACATTTGCCATCTTTTAGGATTATCTCCCATTGGAACTCCCATTGGACCAGATTATCCTGACCTAGCAGTCCCTTTTTCCCTTCCATCTCTTAACTCATCCTATAGTGACTTTGTTAAGGCTGAGAATAGAAGGGGGGGTCCTGTGACCGATAGGGAATTCTTCTCTTTCTTATTATATTGGCTTTGCAAGTTCATTTTCTGTACTTCCTCTCAAAGAATTATGCCTGAATTTGCCCCTCTTGCCAAAGCCCTTGTTTTACAGAAGAGGGTGGCTTTAGCTCCATACGTTCTAGGTCACGTATATAGAGCCTGCTCTCTTTTCTATGAGAAACCCTTAGATGCCAATCAAGGGGGGCCGATTTGGATTCTTCAGCTTTGGCTTTTTGCTTATTTCACTAAGTTACAATCCAAATGCCTTAAATTTTTTGAGCCAGACCCTCCTACTCATGGCATGAGGCTAGCCAATGCTTTACTTTATCCTTCTACTTTTGCTTTTTACTTCTCTTTCTTCCACCAACTTCCAGCTTCTCCTTCTTCCTACTGCTTTCGTCCCTTCGAACCCACTACTATTGGCCCACTTTGGTTGAAGAATTTCCTAAGTGATAGGCTTTGTGCTTCACCTGTTCACAAAGATATATGGGCCTCCATTTTAATCCCCAGAGAATTATTCATTGGGACCATGAACCCCAAAGCTTACAAATGCATTGCTGAGCCCTATTGTCCTGCACAATTTGCTAGACAATTTGGCTTCTCTCAGGGGGTCCCAATAGCTCTCTGTAGTAACACCAATCTAAGTCTTACCACAAGGGATGTGAAAGTTCGAAGGTCCAGACTGGAAGAGGCAACTTCCAAATTTATACAGGACTTGATCGATTTTGAGTATACCTTCCTTCCTCAAGGTAACATTTTGAAGAGATACCAAAATTGGTGGGTGACCAATATGGAAGTGTACTTGGCCATTTCCCCTCAAGACCTACTGACGGTGTTGGATGTGCCCAAGCCCAAAGGAGCTGGAGTTGCTACTTCTTCCATTGTTCTAACCACTTCAGTTCATGTGCCTGCCTCCACACAGTCTGCTCCTGCTGCTTCAACTCCTCCTAGAGTTACTCGGGCCACCTTGAAGAAAGGTATATACCCTCATCTCTTCTCTTTTTACCTTCTTTATAATGCTTTTAGTCTTATCTTTAGTTCTTCTTTTGTGAAGGTGGTGCAGGTGCCTCACAGGGAGATTCTCCTCAGAAGACTCAAGCTCTAAATCTCCTCAAAAGCAAACGGCAACAAAAGAAAATGAGACTTTTACTTGAGCCTGAAAAGGAAGTTTTTGAGGTGCAAGCAGAAGAAAAAGAAGAAGAAGAAGAAGAAGAGTTAACTCAAGAGCAAGAGTCTCCCCTGAAAAGAAGGAAAAGAGTGACTGTCCCTTCTTCTGACTTGGTTCAAGATCCCACACATGAGACAACTGTCAGAGTAGAAGAACTCACTTCTGAAGAATCTAAATCCCAAATTGGAGAGAAAGAAATTGAGGAAGAACATTCAATGCTAGTACAAAGGAAAAAGAGAAGGAGGATGACTGTCTCTCCTTCTGATTTTGTCGAAGACCCTATACATGAGGCAGCTGCTAAGGCAGTGGAACAAGAGCACTCCAAGGCTATAATTGTCTTTGAGAGAGCTGAGAAGAGATGTCAGCAGCAATTCTTAAAAGATGAAGCTGTTGCTGCTGATGCAATTCAAAGGGATGCTGCAAGAAGACAACACATTGCTGAGCACTACTCTCTTCGAAGCTCTCCTACTGCTACTATCACTTCTGAAACAAGTAACTTCTTTAAAGCCTCTACTGTTTTTTCCTTGTTGAATTTTTGGGTATTGAGCCTTGACATCACTTTGTCCTTCTCTTCTTTTGCAGCAACAACTCCTAAGCTTATTCTTCCAATGAGGACTCCCCCAGTTTCAATTGAGGTTGATCAGATGCAAAATGTGAAGACCATTCAAATAATACTCCCGCTTCCTAGGCCTACATTCCATGTACCCCCTTTGAGGCCAAACATTCCTGCATCTTTTCCCTTTGGATTAAATCCATATCTTCCTTTCTTATCTTTGGATCTACCTCTATTCAATTCTTTTTCGAGACTTGCTCTTTCCCCTCCCCCTAAGGAAATTCCAACTGTTGCTCCATCTCTGATGATAGCTGATTCCCCTAAAGAGGGTGCTGGTAGCTCTCCAACCCATGGTTTATTACCTTTACCTACTTCCAGCCCTTCTTCCCTTGACCTATTGGTGGCTAGGACCATAGAGACTGCTGAAGATGTTCCATCCATTTCTCCTATCCCTATGCAGTCCTCTGTGTCTCCCACCACTACTCTTTCTGCACCCCTCATGTCCATGGACGAAGTAGATGTCTTCGAAGCAAGACTAGCCAGTCTCTTGGACATACCCTCTACCTCTCCAATAGCTAATGATGAGGCTGAGCCGTTAGTTCTGGCTGACTCCTTGTTAGAAATTCTTGAGAGCTCCTCTTCCTCCAATAGGAAGCCTTCTGCACCTCTAATGGATTTAGACAGCTGTCTGGAATTACTGATATCTTTTTCAAAGATTCCTTTCAAGGCTTTACAAAGGCCTATAATAAGAAATGGCTTCCTGCAGTGCTGCAAAGTTGTTGAGCAATCCAGCATAACTGTCTCAAGTCATCTATCTCAAGCATCAGCTACTATTGACTTCTACATCAACATTTGTCATACTGCCAAGGCTGCAGAGGAGAAATTAATGAGAGATCAGAGCTTTGTTTCCACAGTACATTCTGAAGTCTCAGTGCTAAAGGAACAACATTCCTCTGTCTCTCATTTTCGTAGGGGTAGGCATGGGTCGGTTGCAGCCACGGAACCTCCAATCTGCCATTCGTCCGCTAGATTGGCGGATTGGAAAAAATCAATCCGCATCCGTCCGCCAATCCAGATGTGGATTGAGCGGATTGGCAGTTTGGCGGATGGATGCGAATTGGTTTGGCGGTTTAAAATTTTATAAATTTTCAACATAATTCAACTTGTGCACTTCCTCAAAAAAAGAAAAAGAAGAAGAAGAAAGTATTACAGTTAATGACTTAAAAAAATATTACAATCACTGTATGTCTCATCCAAAGTAAGAAATTTTGAAATTTTAGAATATCACAATCACTGTATGTCTCATCCATATACTACAATCACAGCATGCCTCATCCACATAAAGTATTATAATCTGTGGTTCTTAAAATATAAAAACAATTCAAATCACCAAAACCAAGAACAGAGCAGCAGTAGTGGTTGTATGTCTCTGCATTGTTACATCTATATCTATTTTTGAAAACAAAAACCAACCAGCATATATCATATTTTCTATTTATTATTTTTAGAGATAGATTTAAAAACAAAAAAATATAGATAAATAATGCGTTTATTTTTTTCAATTCAAAAAAGATATTCAAGTTGAAAACTTTTTTTCAACAGAATATTTAAACTCTTTTTTAATTGAAAACGCAAATAGAATATTTAAACAAACTGAAAACACAAAGTTTTATAAATCACTAGAGGTGTTTGCGGTTTGGCGGTTCGGTTGCGGCCAAAAGAATCTCAAATCTGCCATTCGTCCGCCAAATTGGCGGATTTGAGAAAATCAATCCGCAGCCGTCCGCTCGTCATTACGCATCCGTCCAAAATATGGTGGATCGGTTCGGTTCGGTCGGTTTTAGCGGATCGGTATATCCGCTGCTCACCCCTACATTTTCGAACTCAACTACTGGAGAGGAAAGCTCAACTTGAGGAGGAGCTGTTTGTAGTGAATCAAGCCTTAATTCGAACTGACACCAAACTGCAGATCACCAACCAAGAATTGGCTGATCGAAAGAAAGAAATGACCACAGCCATTCAGTTGGTTCCCTCATTTAAGAATAGGAAGTCTGTTATAAAAGAACAATTAAGGCATTGTAATGATTTTTGGGCCAATTTATGGCAGAATGTATTTAACTCTTTATGAAGAAAAAACAAATTCGGATTTATCATTTGAGTACTCTTGTGTTCTTTTGCTTAACATTTATTCTACTCCTTGTGTTTCCCAAATAGTTGGAAAATAAGGCTTCAAATATCTGCCATTGATCTTTTTGGGATGTATGTATCCATTCAAATTTCTCAAATGGTATGCCCCAAAAGGCAGGACTCTATAAATTTGATATGGTCCTTCCCAGTTAGGTGACCATTTACCAAACTTATGGCTTTTAATTCCTATTGGGAGTATTGTCTTCCATACCAAATCACCTTCATCAAAGCCAATGTATTTGACTTTCTTATTGTAATTTTTTGCTGCTTTCTTCTTTTTAAAGACTATGCCTTCTAATTCCAAGCACATACTCTGATGGTATTGCTCAGGATTTAGCTGGTCTTGGCATCTTATCCTCAAAGATTTAACATTAATTTCCACAGGTAACACTGCATCATGCCCATACACCAAGGCATAAGGAGTAACTCCTGTGCTTGACCTTGGGGAAGTTCTATAAGCCCACAATACATCCAACAATAAGTTATGCCAATCCCTAGGATTGTCTTCCACAACCTTTTGTATTCCTTTCTTCAAGGACTTATTGGATGATTCAGCTTAACCATTGGCTTGTGCATAATAGGGGGTAGAATTAACAAGGCTAATTCCAAACTCTGCCACAAAGGACTTCACCATTTTCCCATCGAACACAGTCCCATTATCAACAGTTATAGTTTGTGGGATGCCAAATCTATGGATTAAATCCTTGATGAATCCAATGACCTCAGTCTGGTCTACAGCCTTGTATGGCTTAGCTTTGACCCACTTAGTGAAATAATTAGTGGCTATTAAAATGAAACAATGATGCTTCGAAGAAGGTGGGTGTATTTTCCCCATCATATCCATGGCCCATCCTCTGAATGGCCAAGGCTTTACCACTGCATGCAGGTCAGTTATGGGCACATGCCTTATTGTGCCATGCTTTTGACATGCCTAACAACCTTTTGCATACTCTATGTAATCTTTAAGGATATTTGGCCAATAGTAAGAATGCCTTCGAAGCAACCACCTCATTTTCACACCAGGCTGATGAGCACCACAGATGCCTTCATGAACCTCAGCCATAGCTGTTAATGCTTCTTTTGGGCCCAAACATTCCAACAATAAACCATCTCCCCCCCTTTTGTAGAGAGCATTGCCGTATATGATGTATTGCACGGATTGCAATTTAATTTTCCTGCTGGCCTTCGAGGATGGACCAACCAAGTACTGCATTATTGGATGCCTCCAATCTTGTTCCTGTAAGTCATTATGATTGACTTCCAGGACCACATTCCTTTTATTTAAGGGTGGTATAGATTTCTGGTATGTTGTTTGGTTTATGTCCTTTTGAGTATTATCCCTCCTCTTGAAATTCGAAGCTTTCTAAGCCACATCATTAGCTCTATTATTCAAGAATCTTGGGACATAAGTTACATTTGCTATTTGAAATTGAAAAAGCAGATGTAATGCAACAACATAGTATGGCAACATGCTTATACTCTGACATTTGAAAATTCCTTTCACTTGGTTAACCACCAATTGAGAATCTTCAAATATGTCAACTATATGAACTTGTAGTCCAATCAGAATTTCCAATCCCACTATTAAGGCTTCATATTCAGCTTGATTATTAGAACAAGTACTTTCATCCACTCTGAAACCATGTGTGGTTTCTATTCCTTGTGGTGACTTAATCACTATACCAATTCCAGTTAGGCCATTGGCTTTCGATCCATCGAACCACATTTGCCATGGCTCAACACTAGCCATACCAAGTTCCATTATCTCTTGGCTTTCTGTTTGAGATGGATGGTCTGCCAAAAAATTGGCTAAAACTTGTCATTTCACTGCCCTTTGGGAAACATATTCTAAATGAAATTCTGATAAGGCTAATATCCATTTGCCAATTCTTCCCCTCAACATAGGCCTAGATAACATATACTTAACCAAATCTGTAGTTGCAATTACCAAGACAGTTGTAGGCAAAAGATAGTATCTTAATTTCATTGCAGCAAAATACAATGCAAGGCATAGCTTTTCTACAGCTGAATATTTACATTCAGAAGAATTTAAAAACCTACTAAGGTAATAAACAGCTTGCTCTTTACCTTCTTCATTATCTTGGGCTAAGAAAGCTCCTAATGAATCTTCTGCTGCAGCTATGTACAACTTCAAGGGTTTATCACCCTTTGGTGGTATCAGCACTGGAGGGTTGGCCAAGTAGGCTTTGATACCTTCAAAAGCAATTTGATGCTCTGCTGTCCATACAAATTCCTCTTCAGCTTTCAGCTTTAATAAGGAAGAAAATACTTTAGTTTTCCCTGTAGTGTTAGAAATGAATCTTCGAAGAAAATTAACCTGTCCAAGGAACTTTTGTAATTCTTTCTTACTTGATGGAGGTTTGGCTTCAATGATGGCTTTGGCTTTATTCTAGTCAATCTATATTCCTTTCTTGTGTACTACATAACCCAAGAAGTTTCCAGATGATACGCCAAAAGCACACTTAAAAGGATTGAGTTTCAATTTGAACTTTCTCATTCTTTCAAAGGCTGCTTCTAAGTGAAACAGATGCTCCTCCATGGATTGGGATTTAACTACAATGCCATCAATATAACACTCTAAATACCCTCCAATGAGGTCATGAAAGATAATGTTCATAGCCCTATGATATGTAGCCCCAGCATTCTTTAGGCCAAATGGCATTTTAACCCATTCGAAGGTCCCAATATTCTCAGGACATCTGAATGCTGTCTTGTGAACATCCTCATCTGCAATGCAGATTTGGTTATAACCAGAGTGTCCATCCATCATTGATGAAATTTGATGTCCTGCTGAACTGTCTACCAACAAGTCTACTATAGGCATAGGATACTCATCTTTTGGAGTTGCTAGATTCAAGTTTCTGAAATCAATGCATACCCTCATTCTACCATTCTTTTTGACCACAGGCACAATATTGGATAGCCACTCAACATACCTGGCTGTCCTAATAAAGCCTGCCTTGAGTAGTCTAAGAATTTCTTCCTTAACTTTCTGAATCACTTCTGGACTCATTCTTCTTGGATTTTGCTTGTATGGCTTGAAATTAGGCCTCATAGGGAGCCTATGTTCCACTAATGATCTCTCCAATCCTGGTAGTTCATTATAAGACCATACAAAGCAATCTTTATACTTTTTCAAAACAACTAACAACTAGTCCCTGTCCAGAGCATTCAAACAAGCACTTATATAGGTGGGCTGTTGTATAGAACCTTCCCCTAAATTTACTTCTTCTAAGGGATCTAGAATCTGATAACTTACTGAAGCTTTTTCTTTGATCCCCTCTGGCTTCGAAACAATTTTCTTACTTTGTTCTGCTCCCAGGTTCTTTAATTCAACATCCTTACCCTCCTCCTCATAAACAAAATCTGTCCATAAGGCCTCTTCCTCCTGTATCTCCTGGACTTTTGTTTCAATGTCCAATGCACAGTATTTGTCAAGGGCCAAAACTCTGGCCTGTTGTTGCTCCTGCTTGCAGCCAATCATCATGGCTTCTTTCTTTTGCTCTTGTACTCTCTGGACTATTGACTTTACATCCAATATTGAGAACTTAATTAGAGCCAAAGACTTGGCTTCTTGAACTTCATTTCTTTGCCTACAACCAGGCATCATTGTCATCCTTAATGACAACCTCCTCATCAGCACTCTCCTGGACTAAGTGCTTCAGGTTTGTCACTTCATCATCAGCCGTTACTTCGGCTGAGCCATCAAGTTTCCTTAGTATACTGAGTGGTGTCACTCCCTCAATAGACAGTTTGGCCTCTGCAAAGTCTACATAGGCTATGAAGGGTTGAGGATCTGCATCAATTTCCTCTGTCTCCCCATTGCCCAAGGCCATCATTATTTTCTGATGCAAAGAGGAAGGCACACATTTGTTAGTATGGATCCAATCTCTACCAAGTAAAGCATTGTACTTAGCATTGCTGTCGATGACGAAGAATGCTGTCATGCAGTCTCTGGTTCCCACACTCAGGTTGATGGGTAGAATTCCCTGAGCCATCTGCTTGTCTCCAGCGAAACCAGCAATGCTTGTGCTGGTTGGGATTAACCTGGGATTCTTTTTCCCTAGTTTCTTCAAGGAAGATTTCGGTAGTAAGTTCACCGCTGCCCCATTATCTATCAAGACTCAGTTTAATTGTATTCCATCGAAGAAAGCCTTGATATACAAAGGCTTGACATGCTGTGTCATAGAGTTTGAGGGATACTCAAAAGGATATGAAAGGTTAATGCTCACTGTAGACACCCCATTTTTGACCACCCTTAAGACTTGGGCACTACTGACAATTTACTTGGTGGAGAAAGGTATGCAGGGGAAAGGTTCAGTTTCTTCGGTAAGGAGAGAGTCAAATCTCAACTTCATACCCCTTTTGGACCAAAACAATCTTGATCGAAAGATTTTAGACCTTGAAATCCTCTCGTTCAAAATGTTTTGAAAATAAAGTTCCTACGATGTCCAACACTCTCATTTTGTCAAAATGTTGCGCTTTTCGGTAAACCGAGCGAGGACAAAAGTGGAAATGAATGAAAGAGAGATGAAGGCCTTGTTTGGTTTGTTTTTCAGAAAAAATTTTGGGAAAAATTTTCTACAAACAAATTTTCAAGAGTAATCAAACCAAACAAATTTTTCCAAAAAAAATCTCAAAATTTTGCTTGGTTACCTACTTTCTAAAATCACACACTCTCTCATACACATCAAATCAATCACTATTTTTAAAACTCTCTCCAAAACAATTTTCCAAAACCATTTCTGAAAAAAGGCAAACCAAACAAGTTTTTGTACTTTTTATCTCAAAAACTACTCTACAAACACAAACCAAACACACCTGAAATCTTCAAAAAATCTTTCAAAACACCTTATTCGGGGGTTTGGAGTTGAAGAAAAGAAGAGTGGAGAGAAGAAATCCAGTTGGGGAAGAAAATGGGCATGAACCGTTAAGAGAGAGTCGAGCAGCCCTCGCCGAATCGGGCCTATTCATTTTCATACTTGGAATCCAGCTATGAGGCCACCACCATTGGAAAGATTACTTCCGGGGCTTCATTTTGCACTCAAGAATCTCCTAAAGCCAATTCCGGAAGGGGGAGATATGGTTGGTTGAAGTAAGGCATCAATCCGGTTGGACCGAATCTGCGCGGCTTCACCAAAATAGACATAACTTTTTGCACAGGAAGAATTTTAATGCAAGGTTTGCGCCATTGGAAAGTTAACTTCTGGGACTTCAATTTGGACACTTGGTCGACCACTTTTGGACTTTCCAATCACTGGACAACCACCTTTCTTTCCGACAGACCAATTTTTGTCCTTAAAAAACCAAAAAAAGTAGCAGGCCGACCAGAAAAGGTGGTCGGCCGACCACTTATGCCCAGAAAGCTCAGAATTGATAGATATTTTCCATCCATCTGTCTTCCACAACCTCCAGCTGTCCTATAATCAGATATTTTCGAGCAAACTCTCATTTTTGATATATATGAGTTATATCTCTCATTTTTCAAGGACAATCTTCCTAAGCAAGTTTTGGGAGATTCTCACTCTAAAAAAATCCCTCTCTCTCTAGAAATTCCATAGCCAAATCTCTGTCTCTCTCTCCTTCTCTTGCCTTTGTGTGCATAGCAAGAGCTATACTTGGAGATATACCTCTCCTTTGCCTAGGCACCCTTGATCAAACTCAACTACCATTGGGATGAGGTTCTTTGAGTATCATTTTGAGCTCCAAAATCTGGTTTTAGCTCAGAGTTTGGACCCCTTTTGCTGCTGTCTTCTTGAGCTTCAAGGGTAACACTTATTTCCCTCTTTTAAGCATTGTTTTGCTTCATATCTTAGCTCTATTTGCAAACATTTTTGGGCTTTGTCATAAACTGAAAAAAGTCTTATTTTGAGCTTATAAACATGTTTGTTTAAGGTCTTTTTTCTGTTTGGGGTCATCTACCCCCTTTCATGCTTCATTTCCTCATGCTTTGAGCCATGCATTTGAGCATTTGCATTGGCCTTGGTTTGGCCTTTTAGCCACTGAAATCCAATGGATTTTTAGTGGCTTAGTTGTGTTTTTGAGCCCTAAAATCAGAGAGGGGTGACCCTCTCACCCCTTGTTCTCTTTACTAGCTTTGTTGGCCTTCCAAAGGAGCTCCATCTTGCATGTTGTGAAGCCACATTTCAGGCCCTATTTTGTGAGTTTCAAGGTCTTCCTTGACTCTTTCTAGAGCCCTTTTGGCCATATTTTGTGTCTTTGATGCATGTGTAGAGCAATCCTCTTCAAGGCCTTTCAAAGGGGCCTTTATTTTCATGTTTCCTAGACCCATTTCAGGCTCTTTTTAATGGGTTTTAGGACTCTCATAACCTCTTTCCAGAGGTGTTTTTTCCATTGTGTGTGTCCATCATGCATGTGTAGAACAACCCCCTTATTGGCCTTCCAAAGGAGCCCATCATTCTTGCATGCATTGACTGAGTTTCAGTGGTTATTTGGGCATATTTTAGCATGGCATACTTCTTTTTTTGGCTGGTTTGATGAGCCTTCATATGTTCCATATAGTTGTAGTGTAACTCATGGTTCACTAGCTTTCTTTGCATGCTTTGTTGACTCTTGATTTTAACACTTTTTGGCTATGCCTTAAAATGATATTGTGCTTATTTTGGACTGCCCTAGCTCTATTTTTGGGTCTCATGGTTGAATAATGTTGGTTTTGCATGCTTGTAGTTCAATACCCATGCTTAACTCTGAGTTTTGAGGTTCATTCCATGCATATACTGAGGTGTGTTCATGTTTTAGGCTCATTATACATCATATTTTAGAGCTTGTTTGAATGTCATATTGCCATGTTTTGTACTCTTTAAATGTGTTTGAGAGTCGGGCTTGTATGCCTCATTTACCGACCATTGAATGAGCTCCATTTCTTTGCATTCCGAGCCATCATTTTAGGCCATTTCCCCACTGTTTCAGACCTGCCTAGGGTCTGTTTGGGGTTGGTTTTGCCATTGGTGCATTGCTTTGGGTACCTCTAGAGTAACGCACTTCACTAGTTTTGGTACCCGGGCCCCCTAGCTTGCATTGTGTGCCATATTTGCATGTTTCGGGACCATCTTTTGTGCCATTTCAGAGCTGCATCATGTGTCATTCTATGCCATACTTCATCCTCTGCCATGCTTAGTTAGAGTTGCATGTTATGCCTTAGGATCGGTCCTTTGCATCCGTACATGTTTGCATGTGTTTCGGTCGTCTCATTTCCATCATATGGCCACTGATTTGAGTGTGGCTGAGATCTACTCATATTGGTGTAAGTCCATCTTACATTGAGCATGCCATTTGGTTCATGTTGTTGCATGTTTGACCATCGCATTGTGTATGCTTTGATTATGCCTTTGTGTATGTCCATCTTCGTATGTGTACATTGTGTATGCCATTATAGTTCATAGCATTGCGTATGCTAGGTTGCATGTTAGTCGCATTGTGTATGCCATGCATATTGCATTGTGTTTGGAGCAGGGTTTAGTCCAAACACGGGAAACGAGGGACGTTTCGTACTCAAAGTGACGAAACGTGTCTCAATTCCCGGTCGCCGACACTCCGGATTACCCATGATGGAGTCTAGGCCTTGTTGTGTTTATATGTGCATTCATTTCACATTGAGTCGTGCAATTCGACTCCTCGGCCATCATGCATCGAGATGCGTGATTGGTGGCACGATGATCGAGGTGTGCATACATATGTTGAAATGCTTTGCCATGCCCCTTTCTTGCTCTCTGTTGCAGCAAATCAGAAATCAGCAGCCTTCTAGAGCTTTGCACAGCATTCCGGCATTAATTGCAAACAAAGGCGAATTGGGGCATCGCAATGGATTTCCGCGCCAGGCTACTCAAGCATGCATCATTCATCATTCGGAACAGAGCTGAGGCGGTCCATGGATTTGCATACTAGTTTATTTCACTTCTTAGTTAATTTGTTATTTAATTAGGGTTTTGTAATATTTAATTAGCTAGAGTAGTTAATTATTTATTCGGACTGTATTATTTATTCGGACCCTCCGAGCAAGGGCACAATTGTAATAAGTGTGCGTGTGTGTGATGTATGTCTTCCAACCCTACGTCTTTCTCCCTTTTATTTATCAGCTTATGATGGTGAGATTAGGGCATGTTTCAATTAGCATACTTATGCTCGCATGTTTACATCCATTCATCTGTCTTGCATGCACCGGGCTCGACGCATCATTCTAACTGCATCGTATTTCAATTCCAAGTTGAATACGTGTTAGCTGTAGCATTTCACATGCCATCTTTAGAATAGCCGATGTTTGGCACTTCTTTCAAAAAATCTGTTTTCAAAAACGATTTGCCAGATTTGGACTCTTTGATGATTCATCGGTCTTGCATTGCACTCTGCGAGATTAGATACAGGACCGTGACATTGAGTCCTGAACTGTAGTGAGCCCAAATGAACAAAACGGGATTTCCCTTCCGGGACGTTCGGGGACGTCTACACTCACCTCTTCTTCACTCTCATATTCAGTTTCCATTGGAGTAGCCATTCCGGAATCATCTTGCACCATACTCACTTGTGAGTCTTCACTAGAGACTGGAATTGGGTCAATTTCTTGCCCTTCTTGGTTCTCATCTCCAGCTTGGAATTCATGCGGTAGTATGTGTACCATATTTACTGATACTGGAGGAAACAAGCCAAATTGGATGGCTGGCTGTGTCTGTTTCTCCTTTTGGCTACCTTGTTCAGTCACTTCAGAAGCATCCTCCATGCTGTATTCTGGCATTTCATTACTAACAGATTCTTTCGAATGGTCTTTTCCGACTGGCTTTTCAACCAAAAATGTTTGTTCAGCCATGAAGGCTTCGAACATTTCTTCTTCAACCATTTCTTTCTTTTGGCCTAAGCCAACTTCTTTCTCTGCCTCGCTATCACTTTCCATCAATGCCTTCTCCAATCCTGCTAGACTAGATTTCTCTCTGGCTTTTAGTTCAGAGTGAACTTTGGCCAACTGTTCTCTACTACAACCCATTTTGCTTTGTGGAGTTGGATTTGGAATATGGTCTGACTTTGGATTCTTCTTTCCTTCTGTCTTGACCAATGAAGAGCTCTCCCCACTCTCTTTCAAGTCTTGTTGGTACTGAGTGTACCTGCGCTGAATTTTTCTCCTTTGTGATCTAAAAATTACAAGGACCATGTCTGGTTCCTTTGTTTTTGGGTGCTTAAGCAACACCCAATTATTGGGAGCCACCAAAGGAGGTTTGACCATCCTGCCTTGGTTTCCAATTACATCTCTTTGAGTAAACACTTTCCTAGGTTTGTTTTGCATCACAACCCAATCTGGGACCCCAGGTACCCATGAACTTACTGACCCAACTGTTGAACTGCTTCTTTCCTCCTTCGAAGCTACCTTCGAAGCTGTCTGTGAAGGCCACTGCTTGGCCCTGACTTCATGCTTTGGGCCTAACTCAAGCCTTCGATGAAGGTGTCCACTTTTTGTCCTGCGTGAAATTAATCTATGGGGCCAATCCCTGGCTTTGATCCCATAAACTGAACCCTTCTCCAGTTTCCTTTCAGAGTGACTGCTCTCCATCCTGTAATAATTAGGTGATCTGGATTCATACAAAGGCCTCTTGCCTTTAAAATGCATTCTATCGGCTGTTGGTTCAACCATCAATGGCTGCTGCCTAACACCAGATGGATATGGCCTTTTATTGTAAGCATTGGTTGGTTTAGGACGTCTTTGCACATCCTTGTAGTACTGCTTCCCATCAATTGGAAGCCCCTTCAACCACTTGTAACTTAGTCTGCACTTGGGACACATCCTTTGCATTACAGCTGCTTCTAAGGAATCGTCATCCAGTGCTTCCTCATCAGAATTTTCCCCCTGGTGTGAGAAATCTTGTCCAATAGCTGGTAGATTTCCAGTGTCTTTCTTTGTAGTTGTCTGGTTGGCCACATGCATCTGCACATTGACTTCTTCCAATTCTTTCAAAGGCAGGTTCTGAAAGTCTGGCACAATGACATTGGCTGCCGCCTCTCTAATTTCTGGGAATGGATTACTGTCGATTCCCATGGCCTTTTCTGCTTTGGCTGGGAATTTCAAACTTCCCTTCCGAATTTGTTCTTGGATCCTGTCTTGAAAAACAATACAGTTGTTAGTCGAGTGAGACCAAGAATTATGCCATTTACAATATACTTTTCCTTTAAGTTCATCAGGAGATGGAATTTTGACTCCTTTTGGTAACTTAAGGAAGTTGGCTGCAAGCAAATGATCAAAAATGTCATCTGCCTTAGTTAAATCGAAAGAGTATTTCCTGTGAAGGCCTTTCTTTTTAAACTGTTGGTCAATTGTTGTATCTTTATGAATTAATGCTTCACAGGTTACAGGTTCTTTCCCCCACAATCTCTGCTGCATCGATCTCATAATTAGGATCTCTATAATATGTCTTATACGATGCATTATTTCGATCTTGTTCTTCTTCTAATAATGCTTCGTATCTAGACACCTTATAGGTGAGTTCTACTAAGTCTCCGAACTCAGTCGAGTCAAACTTCTTTCGAAGCCTAAACTCTAAACCATTTTGAGCCAATCTCACGAATTCTGGCTCTGGTAAGATGACTCTACATTTATTTCGAGCCCTTTTAAATCTGGTAATGAACTGAGTAGCCTTCTCATCAGGCCTTTGACTTAATCTTGCCAAGTCTGCCATGGAAACCTCTGGCTCTGATTGGAAAAATTGGGCATGAAATGCCTCTTCCATTTGTTGCCAAGTCTGGACAGAGCCAGGTGTAAGGTTAATATACCATATAAATGCTCCCCCAGTTAGGGAATTTGGGAATAACCTTAACTTCATATAATCATTATTAGTAAATTCGCCGCATTGAGCAGCAAACCTAGCAATATGCTCTACTGTTGATTGGTTTCCATTCCTATAAAAAAGGGCAAAGTCTGGTATCCTGAAACCTCTTGGGTATTCATGTACCCTGTCTACCCATTCTGGATACGGTTTCCTGTACACTGGAGTCTGGACCCCCCGAGCCATTGGTCCACACATCTCTCTAACAATGTCAGCAATTTGGTCCCTAAGGACCATATTTTGTGTCTGCTGAACCACTACTGGAGGGGCAAACACAGGATTTGGTGGGCAAACTTGTGCCTGTGGTCCTCTTGGTCCATAAGGTGGTACATTTGGGATTGGTTGTCCCTGTGGTGCAGGTTGCTGTTGGGGGTGTGGGTAACCCCTTTGAGCCTATCCTGCGAAAGGACCTACGAAAGGTGCTGGAACTGGTGTTGTATCTCTTCTATTTGTAGGAAAACCTTCCAA
Organism: Camellia japonica; assembly: GCA_030407325.1. Lineage (NCBI taxonomy): Eukaryota > Viridiplantae > Streptophyta > Magnoliopsida > Ericales > Theaceae > Camellia > Camellia japonica. Next base: position 21,545,751 of record JAPPVO010000029.1, read on the forward strand.
CCCCCCAGGTATAAATTCGAATAAGGGATTAGTGAACCCCCTTGTGCCAGGTATGGCTTCGAACATAGGATTTGGAACCATTCTTATGCCATTTTCTTGTACTGGGCCAGATCCACCAAATTCCATGGCTTCACTGTTAAGTACTGAGGCATTTTGACCTGCTATAGGCCTCGGAATAGGTTCGTACCAAGACTGAGGTGATGGTCTTTCATAGTTCTGATTACTAGTTTGACCATTAGAATGTCCATTAACTTGCATAGGCTGTTTATCTCTAGCCAATCTTTGCTGAGGGACATTTGAAATTTCCTCGATGTGTCTTGCACTTGTTGGTTGGTGGTTATTCATTCGATCCAAAAAGGATGTTGCCCACCTTTCCATCGTGTTCATTAATTGCTGTCCCATAGCATCTACTAGGCCACCCCATGGATTTATTGGCTGAGTAGATAGAACAGTGGATGGTCCAATTCCTTGGTCTCATCCAATATTATGAGCATATGGTACTTGTTCTGAAGTGCTGGTCTGTTCAACCATAGGTTCTGATAAAATAGGAGTTTCCACAGGACGTGTTATCACATTATCCTCTGGATTAGGTATCTCTACCTCTCCTTCCACGCCTTCTTCCAAGTGTTCATTTTCTCCTTGTCTTCTACGTCTAGCCATTTTAAATGTAGTCCCACTGGGCGTGCCAAAAATTGTTAGCTTATTTTTCCTACGAAGGAAAATATCATAAATGCGAGCGTGCCAGCAAGGATTGAAAAATCCTTACAAATTAAATTCAAGCCAATTATCAAGCGATTGCGTTAACGGTTCTTTTGCCTCAACAAAGAGGACTTCAAAATTGCCAAGTGTAGAAAAAAGAAAAATTAAAAGAAGAAAGAGGGAGACGGAGAAAGACGATTGAGTGAACAATCAAAGTAATCATTACTTACCTCTACTCCTATGCTTTGAAAAGGAAGTGCTGAAAATAAGTGTTGAAAATAAATGCTTCGAAGTGTAAATCTATGTTAAACTACTCCTAAGATAAGGAAAATGACAAGAAGTATTGAAATCAATTGTCTTTGATTTGAATTCTGGATCCTTACAATGTAGCCATTAATGGCTATTTATAGAGGAAAAAATACAGCAATAACTATTTAGTAACTACCAATTTCTTCCATCTTCATTCTTGTCTTGCCATGTGTCCTTCCACTCATCCACTTTGTCCTTCATATTCTCCATCATCTCTATAACTTCTTTTAACTTCCAAATGAATAAGAGGACGCCACGTGTCTTGAAAATAATAATAATAATATTATTATTATTATTTTATGCTGCCAACAACCGTTAAATATTTTATTTAATTTAACAATAAGTATGAATTACGTAACAAACATAAGAAAGTTATATACTACTTTTCAAATTTTAAGACGATAAATTATACATAGAATAAAGTATAGAGGCAAAACTACACATGGAATAAAGTACAGAGATTAAAGTATACTTTATCTTACAAACAAATGGTGAAAAAATATAGGGATATTTTAGTATTTTTATTAAATCATTAACAAACTTAACAGTGCACGTCATTTCACAAACCACAAAGAGATTATGTGGTCATTTCTAAATGTTATGGGATAAACCGCACATGACCAAAATCACAAGAGAGTAAAATGAAGTTTGCCCAAAAATAAACATAATTATAACAAAGTCCATCATAATTATAATAAAATTTCATTTTGATTTTCATAATTCTCATAATTATAATTTGAACAATTTAAAACTTAGATTTTTAAAGGATTTCCCTCCATAAATTCATTTTATGAGCTTAAAAGCCAATAGATCCACACGATTTTTGTTTGGGTTCATAAGGACAGTTGCATGCCATGGATCCAAGCTTTTCTATCTGTTTAAATTATTGGACAAATTCAAAATTAATATAATATATCATCTATTGAAATTGATGTGTCTATCTGTCCAAATTATAAGACAAATTCAAAATTAATATTACGTACTATCTGTTCAAATTGGCGTGTCTATCTGTCCAAATTATAGGACAAATAATAAGTTAAAATAATTTGTATAGATAAGCAAAAATACTAAGATAAATAGATTCAATTTGGACAGATAAGTTGTTCAAATTGACTTGTCTATCTGTCCAAATTATGGTACAAATAAGTTTAAAAAATTGTTCAGATAAGAAAAAAATTAAGACATGTAGCTTTAATTTGGACAGATAAGTAAAAATACTAGGACAAACAAGCAAAAATACTAGGATAGATAGATTTGATTTGGGCTGATAATAAAAAATACTAGGATTAATAGATTAAAATAATTTCGACAAATAGATTAAAAAAATTAAAATAACTTGGGCAAGTAGATTAAAAAAATTTAAATAATTTGGACAAGTAGATTAAAAGTATAAAAAAAGTAGTATACATGGGTTAAAATAGTGTGGACAGATAGGTTGAAAATATTGTAAGATATATGTTCAATAATTTTGACAGATTAACATATATAGGTTAAACGTATTGAAACATGTAAGTTAAAATAATTTGGTTACATAGATTCAAAGAATTAAAATTTTAACATGGACAAATTAATACACCAAAGTTACTAAATCTGTCAAATTCTTGCACATGACCTTTTGACCAACAAATTTAATGAATTGGTGTCCCCAATGTTGTGTTTCGTTGAGGAATTTGGGGAGGGATTTGGAAAGAGAAAGGGAAAATGTGTGTGAAACTAGGTGAAATGCATGTATATTATATTCACATTTCACCAAACTTTTCTCTTTTCCTTTCCAAATCTCTCTTCAAATCCTCCAACCAAACACAGAACAAAAGAATCACCCTGGGTCCACAATGACTTATACGGTTGACAACATAACTTTATGAAGGATTTTCTCTATCCAACTACATATTACATAAGGAAAATAAGATTTTTAGTGAGAGTATTTGTGAGAGCTCTAAAGTCTCATTTTATAATTATTAATTTTTGTGATTTTAAAAATAATTTTATTAGCTAACAAAGTAATTATAGATTAAAAAAAAAAAAACACCAAAAATTTTAAATTACAAGTTCTTAAAATCTCTCCCCTCAATATTTCTCTATTTCCTTAATCTTTAGTTTATTGCGAATTAAACAAATCTAATCAATATATTTTGAAAAATCACTAAAATCCCAGTTAAACCAACGAATCAATCAAATAAAAAATGATTTAGCCAAACCGGCCAAGTTAAAAGACTAACCAACTTGCACAAAAATTAAATAATTAAAATTTTTAAATTTAAATTATTTTGAATTGAAACATGAACAACACTACAATATTAAATGGGAGTATAAGATTCACTTTATATGAGTAAAACAACTCGCTTTTTCACTCTTCTCCCGATGTGAGATTATCAAATAAATCATAAACTAATTAGAATTTTATTTTTATATGGTTAAATGGAAACTAACTAATGGAGATTTTTTAAAATGTTAAAATTGAGAAAATTAGTATAAGATAAGAATGTTTGTGAGAGCTCCAAAGCCTCATTCCACAATTACTCATTTTTATGGTTTTAAAAATAATTCTATTGGCTAGCAAAGTAATTATAGATTTTAAAAATAAAAAAAAAAAACCATCTAAAATTTGATTTACAACTTCCTAAAATCTCTCCCCTCCCCCCAAATATTTCTCTCTTTCCTAAATCTCATCTCATAATAAGTAACTATACATCAAAAAAACATTATACACTTGAAAAAAAAAGAAGAAAAAACACAAATCTCATCTCATAACAAAATAATTATATATTTTACAAAATATATATATATATATATAGATTAAAAAAAACGTAAAACCACAATTGTTAATTTTTGTAATTTTAAAAATATTTAAAAGTAGTACTATTGGCTAACAAAGTAACTATAGATTTTTATTTTTAAAAAAAAAAAAACTAAAATTGCTAATTTATGTAATTTTAAAAATATTAAAAATAATTTTATTGGCTAAAAAAGTGACTATAGATTTAAAAAATAATAATTGAATTACAAGTTTCAAAAATCTCTCCCCTAATATTTATCTCTTTTCTAAATCTCATAATTTATCTATCTATGCTATATATTATACCAAAGTGACTTTTCATCTTAGAGGCCTTATCTATTTTAAAACCTTAAATCTAATTTTTTGAATTTTTGATTTCTATAAAAAAAAAATATATTAAAACATCTATTGGGTATTCCAATGACATAAATATTAACCTTTAAAATTATTTAATGCAAATATATTACCGATAAAAAGAAAGAAAGAAAGAAAAAAGCACACAATTCTCAGCCTCTCACTCATTCTCAAAATAAATCAAGCTTTCATTTAAAAAGAATATAAATCTCTCTCCTCAAATAAATCTAATAAAAAGGAAACTCTCTCACCTCTCATAAAATGTATACTATTAATATCTTTCACAACAAGTCTGATCTATATAAACATAAAATTAAATCTAACATAAAATAAAAATTAAACCTTAAATCTAAATTCTCTCTATTCCATAATTAAACACAGTTTTATTCCCAAATAAATTTAAGAAATTTTATACTATATATATATATATTTTTAAAAATCTCATAATTTATTATTTTTTATAATGGTTCCATGATTTATAATTTAGAAAAGGAAAGATGAAAAAAAATATTTTTGTGCACTCTTTCTCTAACCAATTATTTCTTGTGAAATCCTGTATTTTTTAGGTTATTAACTAGTTAGAATTTTAAATTTGAAGTTGATTTGATTTATTAACGGCCTGAAAATTGGGACGTTACATTTCTTCTATCCAAAAATCCTAGCCATCATACATTATACTTTTTCCAAGTTATTCATGTCCTTTTTTTTTTCTTTTTTTTTTTTATTACAAGAAAATCCTCCTTACATTTCTTCTATCCAAAAATCCTAGCCATCATACATTATACTTTTTCTAAGTCATTCATGTCCTTTTTTTTTTCTTTTTTTTTTTATTACAAGAAAATCCTCCCTACTCTCCCTCAGATTCAAGACAACGCCCCTTACAGAGATCATCAGGGTGTCCTGTTAGCCGTTCCAAGCGAAGAGACTATAACTTGGGAACTTGCTTCGACCTTCCAAGACAAGTTCCACTTAAGTCAGGACTCGCACAGTAAGGGAGCATTCAACCCACACCAAGTGCTGATTAGACAATTTGAAGTCTAACCTCCTAACCAACTATGTTTCGCCTAGGAGATTGGTCTAGAGGGGGGAATTGAACCTGTGAGCTGGAGGCTTAAACCCCAGGCCTTAACCACAATGCCACCTACCCTTGGGTTGCCATTTATGCCTTCCTCGCCTTATAAATATTACATTCATGGAACGATGAAACTCATTATTTTTTAACTTTCTTTTTATGAGACAATTTGGAGGTTAGTTTATGTTTAACCTATTGTATTCTTTAAACAGACCGTTTTTATCTTTTAGGTATACCATTTTTTCTTCTTCTTCTTTTTTTTTTAATGACCATTTTTTTGTTTTTATATTTTATGCGTCATTTCTCCCTCCTCTACCAACCATTATCTTTTTTTTTTTTGTTTATAACTGTTTTTTGTTAGTTAATATTGTTTTCTATAATTTTTATACTAAAATAGCGTGATAAGGTCATTTGTATAATAAAAAAAATGCCACTCGTTATAAAGTGATAGATCAAAATCTAAACAAAATCATTATTAATAAGTTTTTTGTATTGATTTTATGCTTGTATATCATTACTTTTTTTTTTTTAAAAAAAATTACTTTAATATTTTTTTGATATCATAATATGTATTAATTGACAGTTGGTGCACAACATTACTTCAATGGCATATAATAGTTTTTCAAAGCTATAAAAAGAAAATTTTAATTTTAATCAATTTTTTCAAAACTATTAAAGGTATTAGTCAATTATTTAATTATTTATCTTTAATATATGCAGCTCCTCTCTTCCTTTACGGTATTTCTCTTTTTACTCCACTGTGAATTCATATGTTTTTAGAAAAAAAATCATATGTAATTTAAAATTTTGAATATTTTTATATAGGAAGTTAAAAAATAAATTTTAGAATTTAAAATATAGCTATACAAAACTATATCCTTTTAAATATAGTTATATTTATAATTAATTTTAATCTATCTATTACCTATCCTTATTTATATTATTATATAAATAAAAATGTTGTACTATAATTGAAATTCAAAGTCCTAATCTATTTTTTTTTTTCAAAATTTAAAATTGTTAAAATGCATAAGTTGCAATATCATTAATTTCTTCCTATTATAAATTTTATTTTAAATCTTATAAAATTTGTTCAATGACTAATATTCAATTTTTGTAAAAATATTCCAATTATTTCTTCCAAAAATTAATATAGCAAGGCTACAAAATCATATTTTAAAAATCAAAATTATTAATATTTTTATTTATTTTTATTTTTGTTTTAAATAAGTATGTTAAAGTATAAATAGATATCTAAATAAAATTATACTTATTAATAAATATGACATTAGTTTCAATTGTAATCACATCTTTTTAAAGTCTTTATTCATTTTAAAATTTTTTTTGATATTTTAAATTACATGTTACTATGATTTTTTCGTACTCATTAAATTTTTAAAATTTCTTTAATTATTTCCCTTTCAAAAACCAATATAACAATTTTTCGAAATTCATATATTTTTATTCTAAAATAGTGAAGTATTAGAACTATGTCATTTTTTTATAACAAAATATAATTTTAATTGTTAATTGTCAATACAACAATTTTAATTTATCTATACTATATATTATAATAAAGGAATATTTAAAATAAAACTCTTAAACTTATATGTAAAATTTTATTTACAAGAGATAAAATATAAAAAAATTAAAATAATTATCTAAATAATATATTATTTTATTCCGTACATAGCACAAGTGACATGTTAATTTTTAATTACGTCGAAAGTGTCACTTAGCCTAGATGAGCTTGCAAAAAGGGCCACCAGGCTGGCCTGCGAGGTTTGCCCAACCGGGTGCAATTTATGATTTATTTTTTTTCATAATTTTTTTTGTTGAGCTTGCCGATTGGATTGACGAGTAAGCCGACGAATCAACTCTTGCAACCAACAAATAAGATTTTAAACATCAGGCCAACCCTTGCAATTAGGGATCTAATCGGTTCGATATAGTTGATATTTAAGTAAAAAATTACACTAAATTGACAATGTCAGTTTTATTATTTTGAACACCGATATAGACCGGTTCTCCCATTAAATCGAACTGAACCGAACCGAACCGATTGAAATGATTCGGTTTAATGCGATTTAATCGGTTTAGGATTTTTCAAACTTGAGTCACTTTTAAATATAATCATTAATCTATATAAAAATATTAAATTAGTTATTTGTAGGGATGTAATCAGTTCGGTACGGTCGGTATTTATGTAAAAAATTACACCGAACCGATAATGTCGGTTTTATTATTTTGAACACTGATACGGATCACTTCTCCCATCAAACCGCACCGAACCGAACTGATTGAAACAATTTGATTTGGCGCGATTTAATCGGTTTAAGATTTTTCAAACTTGAGTCACTTTTAAATATAATTATTAACCTATATGAAAATATTAAATTAGTTATTTGTCTACCATTTCAAACATATCCAATCCATTCATTTAATACATTTCAATTTCTAAATTAACAAAAATAAAAAATACTAAGGTTTCAAGAATAATGAGTTAGAGTTAAAATTAATATAATAAGAGTTTACAAACTTAGGTTATAAAGATAATAAGGTTAATTAATTAAGGTTTATTATACTTATTAATATCATTATATTATTAGATTATATATATATATATATATATTATAAATACAATATATGTTGAAACGGTCAATTTCGATTTAAATCGGTGCACAAGGTGCTTAAACGGACATCGAACCGGAAACTCAAAGAAATCAAATTTAAAAATCACACAGACCGATTCTTATTAAAAACAGACCAAATATAACCGATTTAATTTGATTCAATCAATTTAATCAATTTTTTCAATTTTTCTTACATCTCCCCTTGCAACCAACAAATAAGATTTTAAACATTAGGTTTAAGCCTTGCCCAAGTTTCATTCGGACTGGCCACTTCGTCCATCATGGACTTACAGCGGGGTAAAAATTCAAAGGTCACAGCCACTATGGACAAATGATAATCTTTATTTGTAATCAGGGAGTTATTATTCCTATTTTACTTTTATTTTAAATGTATTTGATTTTTTAATTTTTATTATATATAATAGGTTTGTTTTGGAAAGTTGACTTTTAGCTATTTTTTTTGATTTGTAGTAAAAGTTAAAAGTTGACTTTTTTGAATTTTTTTTTATTTGGGAAGTTAGTTTTTAACCAATGATGAAATTACAATTCTACCCCTCATAGGTCAAAATGTGTTACATAGGTGAGTTGTAAATATTTTAAACTAAATGGGAATAATTTGGTCATTTTATTATGATTTGACATCATAAACAAATATTAATCAAAAAAGCCAAAAGCTACTTTTTCCCAATTTCCCAAATCATTTGTCTAAAAAAGCCAAAGGCTTGGTTAAAAGTCAAAAAGTCACTTTTTATCATCTTTCCAAAATAAGCCATAATTACATTAATATTTTTAAAATTTTAAATTTTTTTAGTAAGTATTTTTTTTTATTTATAAAAAGGTAAAAATATAATTATGTATAATAAGGGGTTGTTTAGGATAATCTAAATAAGTACACTTTTTGTCTTTTTATGAAAAGATGTGCAGAAAAGTAGAGAGGTGATGTGATGAAAAAAAAATAAAAAGATAGATTATATAGGGGATGCCAAACCACCCCTAAATATGAAGAAATAAATGTATTTGAAATAAAGTATGATTATACTTATGAAATTTTTAGACTCAAAATTAAATGGGCATCAGTTCAAAAAAAAAAAAAGTCAAATGGGCATAGCGAACAAATTGATGCCAATAAATTAAGGTCTCGTTTGGGAAGCGATCGGTTTAGTCAAAAAGTCAAAAAAATCAAAAAGCCAATAATCCATACCAAAAAGTCAAAAATTCTCTTTTCTCTCTACTTTTTGCACATCTTTTCGTAAAAAGCCAAAAAGTCATCCCAAACATACTAGTTTTTTTTTATATCACATTTTAGCCAAAAAGTTATTAAAAAAACCTATTCCCAAACGAGGCCTAAGATTGTAAGTTCAAGTAAGAGTCATTTGGGAATAGGATGATGTCACGATTCAAACCCGCCCCTATGGGTTTAGCATCGCAACCGGCCAGTAATCCGCGATTATCAAAGGCCTGCTTAACAGTAATGACAGTAATACAAAGTAAAGGGGCTGGCGGAAGTCAAAATAGTAAATAAAAGATATCCAATGAGCTGTGACAATTTGGATGCAAATAGACTTTTTTTTTTTTTATAAACATGCCACATTGGTAACCAGAACATATGTACATGCGACATATACACAAACATCCATGTCAGGGACCAAATCCCTAACTAGAACGGTATAGTCAAGTCTTAACATTATTACAGAACAGAGGCAAAATGGGGAGTCTAAAACACCCCAAAACAGCCTTGGTTTAAACGCACTCGGAATCTCGAGGTAAGGCATAATGGTTGGCTTTGACAAAACGGAAGCTAACCCGACGCTTTTAGCTCCGGTCCGGTGCCTGGACACCTACATATAAATATAAACAGTGAGCTAAAACCCAGTGAATAACATATGTGTAAAAGGGTTAAGAATGAATGTCCTTTCAGTAATTAAAACAGTCAATTGCATCAGTAAATCAGTCATTTAGAACCATAATAGTCATACGTGGTACATCCATTAGCAAAACAGTACAGTAGGTCTTAACAGACCGAACAGTCAGTTGATGGCCATCAAACAGTAAACAGTAGTGGTTCCAAACATGGGAACCGACAGAAATCTCTGTGACAGTAGCAGTAACAGTACAGTAATAGTAAATTGCTATGGATGCCACGAATACAGTTTACAAATAGGACAAACATTCATTCATTAAACAATAACGTTTCAGTAAGCAGAACAGTTGATCATTCAGAAAATAATCATAATTAAACATATCTTTACAATATTGTTACTCACAGAGCACTGGGCTATAGACAAGCTAACGAGCGTCCTCGGATGCCAACCCTACAGTTGCAGAACGAATACACACTCGGGATTAATAACTTAGCCCTTAACTATACTGGTGTGGTTCTATAAAACTATCCTCATTAAGATGCCTTAAACATGGCCTAGGAATGCCTAGGATGAAATGAGAATGCAAAAATGCACTTTAAAACATTTTTTTAAATTTTTGCTAAAACAGGGGTCTCGCTCGAGCGTGGACTTCTTTGCTCGAGCGGTCTGTAAAAATGCAAAAAGTGCTGGATGTTGAAAATCTCCGCTTGACGCTCGCTCGAGCATGAGACACAGTCCTCGCTCGAGCGTAGGTTTCCTCGCTCGAGCGTGCGTCTGCACACGCAGAAAACCTGAGAGCTTGCAATCTACGCTCGAGCCAGCATCCCTTCGCTCGAGCGGAGCTCTGAACAAAATATGGTCACCCGAGCGTGGAATCCTTCGCTCGAGCGTGGAAGCCAAAATCTGGAATTTCCAGATTTGCCTCCCAAGCTCAAACCAAGCATTCAACACATCAAAACTCAACCTTTTGGGCCCATTTTCTGGAAAACACTTGAAACTCATACTATAACATGTTTTGAATATCAATTTTGTAAAATCAAGCCCAAATGTGAGACAATTGCACACAATTTCAAAGAAACTTTAATTAACTAAACAAGAACATAACATGCAAGAGTTTCTAAGAACTCCAATGCTCCAAAACATAACCAAATGCAAGTTTGAACTCAAAACTATGGTGAATTCATGGACTACAACCAAAATGTGGACATGCGTGTTGAAATTCTCATGAAAACAACCTCAATTTCAAGAATATGTACATGCATGCACGAATTAACTACTCAAATAAACTCTTTAAATTAATTCATGACTCATAATCACTAAATTTCCCATGAACCATGCAAGAAACAACTTAAATTCGTAATTGAGAGGATGAATTCCTTACCTAGGTCTAAAATCCCAAGTGTGCTAACTCAATTTTGCAAATTCCCTTCAATTCCCCTAATTTCAAGCAAAACTTGTTGAATCATTTTTAGCTGCTTCAGTACAGCTTCCTCCTCTAACAGTTTGTCCTTCTACTTCTCAGCTTCCTTGTCTTTCCCAGATGCCTCTGGCTAGTCCAGGTGTGGGGGCTTAAAATACTGCCCACTCCGGGTCATGTGGTCGACTTCTTCGGTGTACCACGTATCATCCAGGAGATTCTTTCCCCAGTCCTCATCCATATGGGCCAGACGCAAATCATCGTCTTCCCACCACATGCCCTCAGTAACCGACAAACAATTGTCCAGTTCTACTGCAGTTGTTTCCGTGCTCACAGCACATTCCGTCCCCGCAGGGGCCTTGGCTTTTCTAGCCCTCTGATTAGTCTCGATCCTCTCTTGTTCAAACCGCTTCAATGCGGCCTCTTGTTATGTGTCTACTGTACAAATGATGCTCAATTCCCGAGCACAATTCTTCGTACCGGTGCTCTCCGGTAATTTCTCCACATTGTCGACCGTTCCGGCCATTACAGATGTTCCTGTTTCTGACTGTCCCTGTTTCGGCTGTGACCCCTCATCAATATTTGGCTCATCACTAAGCCACCCTGTAGTGTCTGTTGATCCATTCAGGTCAAACCAGTTGACGCTCACATCCCCCGGATCCTACTCATCAAAGAATTGTAGATTAGCAATGTCCTCTTTAAGCTCTGCTATATCATCCAGCCCCTGACTTGGCCCGTCTTCCCGGACTACACTCACCTCAGTTTCTCCCGGCAATTCTACCCTTGGCTTGGCCTGATCAGCTGGCGCAATAAAGCGGCAAGGGTTGTATGCTTCCTCAGTTAAGCTTGCAGAGCCCTCAGGCGTTCCTTTCTCTATCATAGCCACCACCATGGGTTCAAGTTGGGATATTGACGTGCTCATCATGCATAAGTCTGTGCATTTCAGGATGAACAATGCCGGCTTAGGTAGGTGAGAGAGAGTGATGTATATGTTGGGGTCGTGCAGGACGGCCATTGTTTGAACCAGGTTTACTTGCCTGGATGGAGGAGGGGGTTGGTTATGTGGTGGGAGGGGGTTTGTAGTGACATTTGGCTTCTCGGGAGAAGCTATCCCTTTATTGTCAATGAGATCTTGAATCTCATGACGAAGTTTGAAGCATTGGTTAGTATCATGCCTATGCTGTTGATGGAAGGCACAATACTTGGCTGGGTTGTGTATAGGAGAGAGGAGATTTGGCAATGGACGTGGCTCCAAGGGCTTCAGATGCCCTTTTCTCATCAGAACCCGCAGGGCTTTAGATAGAGACATGTAAAGCGGGGTGAAAACCCTCTGGCCCCGTGGTGGGTATTTTGCAGGTTGGGAGGTGGCTCCAGATGAACCGGTAAAGGGTGTGCTGTTTTTGAGGTTGTGGTGACCATGCCCACGTCAGAAGTCCTCGCAGCTGCATTGCTACTTGTAGCTGCATTCGAACTGCGGGTAAAGGCCCTCTTGGGCTACTCTCTCTCCTGGTCAATCAGACCCTGCTTCATAGCGTCTTCTATCTGTACCCCAATCTCGAGAAGATCAGCAAAGGTGGGGAGGGGTAAGACGATCATCTTCTGCAGTAGCTTCGATTGCAGATTCCGTACGACCATCCTTATTTGGTCTTTCTCAGCTGGCCTGGTGGTCATCATGGAGGCCTTAGCCCTCCACCGGGTAACAAAGTCAGAGAGGCCCTCATTCGGCTCTTGCCTAGTTGCCTCAAGATCACGAGTTATGACCTCGATTTGAGTATTGTAAGAATATTGGGCGATGAAAGCCTCGGCCATTTCCTCCCAACTCCGCTTCACTGAATCCTCCAGTTTGGCATACCAGATGGCCGCAATACCCGACAGGGTTCGACCAAAAAGGGATAGCTTTTGTATTTTAGTCAAGCCCATCGGGCGCAGAATATCTGAAAACAGCCTCAAATGGACCATAGGATCGTCCGAGTCGTCGAAGCGGTCTATGTGAGGCATTTCAAATCTATTCGGCAATGTCACCGCCGAATCTGTGTAGCCATCCTTTATGTCTGGGATCGAGTTAACTCCCTGAGCTCGCTTAAACAGCTTCTCGAGCTTGCTCACTTTCAAAGAAGTTGGGTCGACCTCAAACTCGAACGGTGTGTCCATTGGGTAGGTCGGTGCTTTTGAAATCTAAGGTGGGACTAGCCCTGCTGTCTGAGGTTGGACTGGCCCTGTTGGGATGTCCGTATTCTCCTGGACAGTTGCTGTATCCCCGGGTATTGGAACCCTAGGTGGGGGTGGGTGCGAAGCAGACGCTGCTACTTGTTGTGGTTGTTATTGTAGTTGAAGCCTAGAAATCAGCTTAGCTTGCTGGGCTACAACCTCTGTTTGACGAGCAGTGACCTCCTCTTGGTGAGCAGCATCCCGTTGCATGGCCTCGATAATTTGTTGGAGTTGACATATCATTTCTTCCATACTGACTGAGAGATACTGATCTGTCTGACCCGGTGTAGACTCTGAAGTGGAAGCAGAAAACTGATTTTCACTGAGCACAGGTGACTGACGAACTGGTGAATTATGCCGAACTCTCTTCCGTCTCGTAACCGAGGGAAGCGAAACAAACATTGGTTGTCCTCTCACAAGATCCCCAGATCGATAAAGCCTCCTTACTCGGGTCCAGAGTGCTTGGGGGGTAACTGCCTCGTCAGAAACAATGATGAAAATACTACCTTGTAAAATAGAAAATAAAGCAAAAGACACAAAAAAATCAGAAAAACGTACAGCACCTCGGTTTAGATAGAGACAACACACAATTGAAATCATAAGCTGGACTATCTGTACTGAAACACTGATTTATGCCCCCTAAATTTTCTGCCACAATACTGATACCCTCAAACACTGATGTCCTCAGACTGATACCCAGACTTGCAACTGATACATACATTATCTGCAGAGACACACCCTAACAGCACATATCAAGCAAGTGAGAGCCAAAACACCCCTATGGTGGGGTAGGGTTTCCTTGTCCTAGTTTCGTCAGGAGCTAGGGTTTCACTACGCATGCATGCGATTTCAAACCATCCTGCATTCGGATGAGCAACCTGTCCTAGTTTGGAACAGTCTCTAAGGCTTCCAATATGCAACTAGGTCAAATGGTCAAAAAGGGTGCCTCAGCAAGACCACCTAATATACCTCTCGCTCCTAACACCGAGAAGTGAAAGGAGGATCAAACGGTACAGCGGTGATCCAGATCCGAGGTTTGTGTTTCCATCGTGGCAGAGCCCCATAACCTGTCAACCTTATGGCACGCTTTTCTAAGCAAGCCTCCGGCAAACTGTTTAGGAATAGCATATGGCAAACACTGTGACTTAGGCGCACCTATGCAAATGCAATGCAAAGAAACACATAAATGCGAATAAAACATCATATCATGAGTTCGAGTCAAGTACTCTAAATCCCCAGCAGAGTCGCCAAAAACTGTAAACTCGACTTTCTTCGCGCGCCCCCCTTTCGGAGGAGGCACGAATTGGTCTTACTACAGTTTGGACTCCTGTCACGGTTCTGAATCTAATCTCACAAAGTGCAATGTGAGACTGATAAACACCAAAGAGTCCAATTCGGCAAATCGTTTTGGAAAATTGATTTTGAATAAAAAGCGCCAAACATGGACTGTTTTTCCAGATTACAGAGTCGCCACCTAAATATTTTATTTTTGAAAAATTTAGGAAACCCTGACTCATGCCAAAGGCCACGTGTCCGTCATCACCAAAGTTGCCTCGGCTCGGGAACTTGGGTACGAGTGGTGAGGGTCCTGAAATGAGCACCCCCGCTCGCCCGATCAAAGATCGGCCTCTACTAAGCATGATATGTTGTTTTATAAACACATGTGTTCTTATTCTGATTATTAACTAACTTTACTATGTGACGCACACATACAAGTATAGACTCAATCACGAGAATTGGAACAAAACGACTTATGTTTGTTTTCGAAAATGGTTTAAAAGTGCCACTCGCAAGTGGGCTAAAGCATGGATTTGCCACCCTCAAGTGGGCTTAAAACTCACAATCATCAAATTGTTCCAATTCAGGCGACCAAGCCTCCACCCACAGGCATTCATGCAGTTAAGCATTTAAGCAAATAGCCTCATGGCAAGCATGCGATCATGGCAACACTTACACTCATGCAAATATGCTAAAGCGTAACACTTACAGTGTACTCCAAGCCAAAACAAAAGCCAGTTAGAAACAATGCATGATCCTAACTATGTTAAAATGCCTAATGCAACACATGCAAAAGTGCAATTAAATAGGCTCGGCTATCTATGATGGCATACGAATGTAACAATTTGATAACATGCTTTGAAACACGTATTCAAATAGGTATTGAAATACAATGCAGTTTGAATGATGCGCCGAGCCCGGTGCATGCAAGACAAATGAATGATGTACGCATGCAAGCATAAGGTGTGTTAATTGAAACATGCTCTAAAACTAACCATCGAAAGCGGTTAAGTAACAGGGAGAAAGAAGTGGAGTTGGAAGACATACACACACGCGCGCACGCTTATTACAACATTACGCCCTCGCAAAGGAAGGTCTGAATAAATAAGCTAACTAGCTATGCTAATTAAGCTAATTATAAATCAAAGCTAATTATAAATCAAAACTAATTAACTATTCTAAGCTAATTAATTATAACACAATTGAATTTGAATAACTAGCTACAACTAATTAAAATATTACAACGCTTGGATCAAATAATTAGCTACAACTAACTATTAAAGCGATAAAGTGGCCTTGCGGGCGAGGGAAATATGCATGCTCGGTTGGCGTCCGCTCGGAAATCCATTACTTTGCCGTCAATTGCCTCTGTTTGCACTTGCCTTGGTTTCTGAACATTGAACCAACCTCCACATTGTTTCTGCTCTAAAACAGGATCATTTCTGCACAAAAATGGACTGGTGGCCGGTCGGCCACAAAAAGTGGCTACCAGCCACCTTAACTGGCCGGTCGGCTAATGTAAGTGGCCGGTCGGCCACCTGCTTCCCCAGACTTCTGGTTTTGTTGCAGCAGAGAACAACAGAGGCACAACAATGTATTTGCATGGAAATGTGTGTACTGCCACACTCCTCATCATTTCTCAAGCTCAAAGGAGTGTGGCACTTGACTCTCAAGCCACCAACCAAGCATCTCAATGCATGATGGCCCAAAAACCAAACTTGTACAAGCTTAGTGAATGCACAAACAATACACAAAGAGCCTCCACCCCATCATGCATGATCAAGGGTGTTGGCGACCAAGAAATGTGACACGTTTCATCACTTCGAGTATGAAACGTCCCACATTTCTTGTGTTTGGATTAACGTCCGATCCAAACACATGCAATACAACACAAATGCTTATCTTGCACATGTTTTACTTGGTCCATTTCTTGTTTACACATTTTAACTTACCAATTAGTCCTTTAACCGGTTAAGTCCAATGTGAAAAGTCCTCTAATTGGAGAGATGGTCTAAGCCACAAGTGTTTTGAGTATGAAAGAGGTCTCATGCTGTTGGTTAGTGAAAACCCCCAATAAAGGGTTAAAACCATTGGGCATGAGAACCTCAAATTCACACTCAAGCCAACAAGAGGCTCAAGAGCACTTTCAAAAGTGAATTAAAAAGTGAAGAATGGAGGGAGGTGGCAGACTTTCAGTGCTGAAATGGCATGCCAAAGATACTAAATCATGCACTCAACATATGCCCAACATGTTAATAGCCAAAGGCATCAAAGCTAGTGAAGTGTATTACACTAGAAGTATGCAATATCAAGTTCAAACAACCAAACCAGCTATGGATAGACCTAAAACATGCCAAATCAGTGGCCTAAGCAGGTTGAAATTAAGGCACAAAGGAGTAGAAGATCATGTGCACATGTTGGCTCGCAAGCAAGGCATAAGGCACAACTCTCAAAAGTCATTAAAGAGCGAGATATGTGAGAGTGTGACAGAGGTATATGCTCTGAAATCACATGCTAAATGATGCCATATCATGCAAACATCACAAATAAGGCATGTTAGAGGACCTAAAACACAAAGCTAGTAAAGGCCAACTACACTACAACTATACAAAGCAAAGCATATATGACCAAGACCACCCAAA
The DNA here is from genome assembly GCA_030407325.1 of Camellia japonica. NCBI lineage: Eukaryota > Viridiplantae > Streptophyta > Magnoliopsida > Ericales > Theaceae > Camellia > Camellia japonica. Next base: position 21,563,001 of record JAPPVO010000029.1, read on the forward strand.
ACAGAGCTAAAACATAGCAAATCAGTAGCAAAAATGTGCTGGAGTTAAGCTAACATAAGCTAGAATGATAAACTAACTCATTAGGCATTCAAGGCTAGTAAGCATGATTGCACTACAAGTACAAAAAGCAAGCAAGAATTGACCCAACCAGCCAAAAACAGAGTTAAGGTAGGTCAAAATAAAGCCTAAAACATGCTTGAACTAAGCTTAAAAAAGGTAGAAATAGAAGCTCACTTATTAGGCCATCAACACATGCAAACAAAACATAAGGAAGGGAGGCCACCCCTTCCTATTTGAGACCTCAAAACCAACTTTCCACCACTAAAATTCCCCTAGAATTCAGTGGTTAAAAGGCCAAAAAGAGTTGTTTCAAAGGCTTTAAAAGATGGCACAAAGCTTAGCAAATAGACTACAAAAGAGGGTGGAACACCCCTAACTCCAAAAAGGCTTCAAACTACCATTTTTAACACTTAAAAATAGAGGCTTTTGTAGTTGACAACTAGGCCAAAAACATCATGCAAAGGTGGCCAAACTAGTGTACAAAACCTAGCTTAAAAGGGGTAAATGTTTACCTTTGAAGCACAACAGCAAAACAGCTACAACTCTGAGCTAAAACAAACTTTTAGAGCCCAAACAAAACCTTCAAGAACCTCAACTCCATGGTGGTGGTGTTTGGCTAAGGGTCTTAGTGCAAAAATACAAAGAAAACTCATTTTCAAACACAATATAGAGAGAGAGAGAGAGTGAAATTTTTCTCCTCAAAATTCTGAACCCTCAAAAACGGAGAGGGACCTCCCTTTATATAGAAATACAAGCCTAAGGCTTGTTTCCATCCCTCCATACACGTGTATGGATGATGGCTTCAGTGATCAACAGCTGGCATAGCTAGCACACAAAATATCTGAAAATGAGAAAATTGGCCGTCGGCCACCTTCCCTAGCCGACCAACCACTTCAAGTGGCCTACAAGGAGGAAAAGTGGCCGGCAATAGCCAAAAGAGGCCAGCAAGGCTCTTCTCCCCTCCAGGCAAGAGGTACCAAGGTTTGGCCAAAAAACAAGGCCAAAACACAAAGGGTTTAGAGGCTCAAAGACAAGGCGCTCAGCCGAGACCTTCGGGCGCTCAAAACAAGCACAAACATACGCAATCATCGAGTGCACAAACAATGACATCAAAGTCTTGAGGTCGGTCAAAAATGGGGTGTCTACACCATCAAGTCCATGATCACCGGCGAGCTGAGCGATTCTCAGCCAGAAAAAACGGTAGGGGGCAGTCTTCCCAGCAGGTCGCTCGTGAATCTGGTCTGGTACTGGTTCTTGCCAACGAATAGGGTGCTGGCTGGTCAAAGAAGAGGCAGAGGCGGACACTGACTGAGCAAACATTGGTCGATGAAGATTCCATTAAGCTTCCTTCTGTTGATCAGGGGGAGCAGACTGAACAAACCCTGGCCGAGCAATCCAATTGCTCCTTTGCCCCTCCAATCTGGTTGCCCGAGCTGAAGTACAAAGGTCGAGTAGTGACCACGACTGATTCGGTCTACACCAACAAGGATTACTCTCTTGGTTTCAACATGACCAAGGGTCTGCTCCTGCCGGCAGATATGAAAAAACATGAAGAGCTTTCCGACCCAAAGGTCCTTAGATCGGCTGCCAAGTCCATTGTGCTGGTAGGTAAATGAATCACTTTGTTTCAAGTTATTGCTTGGTTTCAACATATTGACTTCATCTTTGTTGCAGGCCGCGCAAAACAATTACTTGGCCCACGAGCGCATGATTTCTGTGCGACAAAGTTTGCGGGAAGCCATTGCCGACAACAAGGCCAAGACTACCGTGTTGGGGAAATTAAAGTCCACTCATGAGGCGACACTAGCCGAGCGGGATCAGCTGGCCGAGAAACTAGCGCAAGCCGAGGAGGACAAACAAAAAGTTGTCCAAGCCAAGAAAGAGAGATATCTGGCTGAGCTGTGCAAGCTCCGCGTTGCTCATGTAGCCGAGTTAAAGAAGCAAGTCGACGACGCGGAAGACCACGGCTATGCAGAGGGAGAGAAAGTTTATGAACGGCAAGTGGAGGGAACGAAGGACATCTTCTTTCATGGAAAACCACCGCAAAGCAACTTGGCCACGGGCCTGATTCTGATTTCTTTAAGAATCCCCCACTTGCCTTCATCCCGCCGCACATAAAAGCCTACGCCGTAACCGTCCAGCAGAAAATGATTGAGGGGGCGACTGCGCCTGCCGTGACCGAGGCAACAACCCTTTCACAGACCAAAGAGATCACTTTGCCAGTCATTATGGAGGGCAGTGGCCAAGCCGAGCAAAATACTAGTTTGGGCCTCGATACGGGAGAAGAAACCATGCCAAATATGACTGATGAGGTCCCAGCCGACCTGGAGGATGCTGTGGATGTAGATTAGGGCATAGTTAGACTCCTTTTTTGCTGTATTTTTTTTATTTTTTATTTTTTTGTGTTGTAACCGGGCTATAGACCCTACTTTTGTAACTGAGGTACATTATGAATAAAAATTGCTCAACTTTTTGCTCGCCTCATGTATTTATCTTCTTTGATTTCGTTTCTTCGTTTGAATGACTGTAATCATATCTTGTATAATGGCTGAGATAAAATTGCTCGGTTTAGCTTGGTCGTGTTAAATTTTCACAAATGTGAAATGTACTTGGACATGCTAAGCTAATTTCCGCTTAGACAGTACAAACGTAAAACAACTTTGCACTTAATGGGCTTAGCCAGTTGAAATATGGAGAAGCATAATGTCCCCCCGAGCAGATATCATCTCGGCGAAAAAAGTAATAAGTTGGCTTTGAAATTGAATCAGTTCCCCCCCTCCCCCATTGAGCAAAATCAGCTCGGGGTAACGAGCAAAGTCAGCTCGGTTTCAAATCAAAAGTTGGACAAAACACCAAACTTTCTCCCCGGTTAAGCAAAATCAGCTCGAGGGAGGCGAGCAAAATTAGCTCGAATTCTATGGTCAAAATTGGGGATAACACCAATTTCCCTTTCAGCACGCAAGATCAACTCGGCAAAGGATGAGCAAAATCAGCTCAGAACAAGCGATCGCAATTGGGGATAACACCAACTGTTACCACAGCGGGCAAAGTTAGCCCGGATTGAGCAAAGTCAACTCGGTGTTGTACCTTCAGCTGGTCTTAACTTTCTGCACGGTGCACCATTGCAACTAAGGCTGAATTACCCCTAGTACTCAGTAGCTTAACGCAACAATTTAATACAGGAAGGGGGGAAGGATAAGCATAAACACATAATACAGGAAAAATAAGTGGCTTTTTTCCATTGCTCGTCAAACATTACATATAATACCAGCAGGCCAAGTTTGAATAAAGGAAAAAGAATTACATTTTAGAAGTAATACAGTTTGAGGTTGGCCGTATTCCATGGTCTTGAGATGACTTTGTTATCCAAGTCCTCCAGATAGTATGCCCCTTTGCCAGCCAGACCGATTATCTTGTACGGCCCTTCCCAATTTGCACCCAATTTGCCCTCTTCAAGGACCAGTGTGTTGCCTATTACTTTCCTCAAGACCCAGTCCCCAACTTTGAACAAACGTGGATGCACGGACTTATTGTATTTCTTGGAGAGCTCTTGTTGATAGGTCGCGATGTGAATTAGCGTATTTTCTCTCCTTTCCTCAACAAGGTCCAGCTCCAGGGCACTAGCTTCACTATTTAATTCTGGCTCAAAGTTTTCAAATCGAATGGTTGGCACGCCGATCTCCAAGGATATGACCGCCTCCATGCCATAAGCCAGGGCGAATGGAGTTTTCCCGATTGAGCGTCTTAGGGTAGTCCAGTATACCTAGAGCACGTTGGGGAGTTCCTCAACCCACCTCCCTTTGGCTTTCTCCAATCGTTTCTTCAGCCTGTCCAAGATAGTCTTGTTTGAAGCTTCAGCTTGACCATTTGATTAAGGGTAGGCCAGTGTAGAATTGTAGAACTCAATCTTCAACTCTTCGCAAAATCCACGGAAGAGTTTTCCGTCAAACTGTATACCATTATCTGAGATGAGGGCCTTTGGGATGCCAAACTAAGTAATGACATTCTGCCAGACGAACTTCTTTACATCTTTCTCCTTGATGGTAGCCAACAGCTCGGCTTCCACCTATTTGGTGAAGTAGTCAGTAGCGGCAATGAAAAATTTACAGTTACCCAGAGCTGTTGGAAGCGGGCCCACAATGTCCAATCCCTAAAGTGCAAATGGCCAATGACTCGTTAAGGGGAGCAACTCTCTGGTCGGCTGGTGGATCTGGTGAGCAAATTTTTGGCACTTTTCGCATTTGTGCACATATTTCTGCGTATCAGCCTGCATGCACAGCTACCAATAGCCATGAGAAATTGCTCGATACGCCAGCGATCTGCCCCCAATGTGGCTACCACACATGCCTTCATGAATTTTGAAAAAGAATGCTTCAACCTTGGTGGAGTGAACGCATTTCATGTATGACCCAGTGAAGGAATTTTTGTACAAGGTACCAGACGAAGAAAGCCAAAACCACTCTGACTTAGCCTTTATCTTGTTGGCTTCCTTCTTTTTAGAGAGCAGTACTCGATCTTTTAGGAAGGTGATGATGGGATCCATATAGGATGGTCCTAGGTTGGTACAAAGTACTTCGGATACCTCTAGTTCTTTAATGCTAGGCCGGGGTAAAAACTCGATCATCTACTCCATTCTTATAGCGGCAAATTTTTTGATCCCAACGCGTACCAACGCTTGATACTTGGCCATCCTTTCGTCCTTGGCCTCATATTATCCAGAGACCTGATTGACCACCAGTTTGGAGTCGCTGAATACCATAAGCTCTGATGCTTTCATTTGCAGAACGATCTTCAGTCCAGCGAGGATGGCTTCATACTCTGCCTCATTGTTGGACGCTAGGAACCCAAGTGTAATAGCATGCTCAATGGTTAGACCGTCCGACGAAGTTATACAACCCCAAGCCCGGTACTATGTCTATTGGAGGCTCCATCAACGAAGAGCTTCCACATCTCGCCAATGAAAAATTTCCAGCAGTCAGATGGGTTCTGAGAGTTTCTTAAGGCACAGGTCAGCTCTAGATGGTCATCTAGCTTGTCGTTCAATAGATTGGCCGGCTTTTCCTCTGCTCGCTCAAGATTGTCTCGCCTTTCTATTTGCTTGTACCTCACATTTTTTTTGCGGCATTAAAACCGATGGTTGTGCCAAATCCACACTAGCCAAATCAATAGGACAGACAGGGTGAGTGTCAAGGGCAAATTCCGCCACAAAGTTGGCCAAGGCTTGTGCCTTGATGGCTGTTCGCAGCTGAAACTTGATGTCATATTACCCCAACTCTACCGCCCATATCAAAGTTCTGCCTGTGAAATCCACCTTCTCAAAGAGCAGCTTGAGTAGAAATTCGGTTAGCACTACTATTGTATGGGCGTGGAAATAGTGCGCTAACTTTCTAGAGGCCATCATGAGAGCTAGAGCCAATTTTTCAAGTGGTAGATATCTCGACTCGGCTGGGAGCAATGTTTTGCTGACATAGAAAATAGGAAGGTGTTGAATCCCCTTGGCTCAGACGAGCACCACACTTACCGCGTGTTGAGAAACGGCCAAGTATAGATAGAGCTCTTCACCTTGCTGTGGAGTAACCAGGATTGAGGCGGAAGAGAGATATGCCTTTAGGCCCGTCAAAACGAAGTTGCATTCTTTATTCCAGGAGAACTTGGCTTTCAAAGTCTTGAAAAAGTGCCTGCAACGATCTGATGACCGGTTGATAAATCTGTTCAGCACGGCTGCCATTCCAGCAAGATATTGCACATCCTTTGTGTGGAATTTGGTCGTTTCAACTCCAAGATTTCCTTGATCTGTGAAAGATCAACTTCAATTCCTCGGTTGGTGACCAAAAAGCCTAGAAATTTTCCAGTTCCTACTCCGAAAGCACACTTTGACGCATTTAAGCGCAATCTATAGCGTTTGAGTATAGCAAACATCTCAGCTAGGTCAGCGAGGTACTAGGACTCATCTTTTCTCTTCACTACCATATCATCAATATAGGCCTCCATAGTGCGGCCAAGAAAGTAGGCAAACATTTTGGTCACCATTCTTTGAAAGATTGCCCTGGCGATTTTGAGGCCAAAAGGCATAACCTTGTAGTAGTACAAGCCTCTTGGCATGGTGAAAGATGTGATCTCTCTGTCTGGCTCGTACATGGCTATCTGGTGGTAGCTGCGGTATGCATCTAGGAAGCTAAACCTCCGGTGACCAGCTGTAAGATCCACTAGTTGATCAATCCTTAGGAGTAGAAAGCTATCCTTCAGGCAGGCACGGTTGACTGTCTTGTAATCGACACATAACTGCCATTTCCCATTCTTCTTCGGCACTACCACCATGTTAAAGATTCATCTGGGGTGTTGTACTTCTTCAATTGCCTCAGCCTCTAGCAAGTTTTTGACCTCCTTTGCCACTACCTCAGCATGGTGTAAAGCTGAGCGCCGAGTTCTCTAGATGACTGGCTAAGCGTTTGGAAAGACATTCAACTGATGGAAAATGAAGTTTGGGTCGACGACAGGCATATCATAAGGTGTCCACGCAAAGACCTCAATATTGGAAACCAGAAAGTTGATGTAGTTCAACCGCACGGTGCTAGACAATGACAGGCCCAAGAGAAAGAATTTGCTCGAATCATTCTCATCAATCCGAACTTCCGCCAAGTCTTCAACTGACTTTTTTTCGGCTTTTCTTCCCACATCTTCCAGGACCTCCTTGCCTTCTGGTCCTTCTATCATCTGTACAAAACCTTTCACTGCCTGGCTACCGTTAACCGCGACGAAACATTGTTTTGACATGACTTGGTCTCCCCAGACTTCTTCAATTTGCCTAGTCGGGCCAGGAAAGCGCATGACTTGGTGATAAGTGGAAACTACTGCTTGCATGGCATGCAGCCAACCCCTTCCTAATATCAAGTTGTAGGTAGATGGGACCTTTAGTACCCATAACTCAACCTGCTTTGTGATGGACCCCACTTTGACCGACAATATGATCTTCCTAATCGGCCATTCTGGTTGTGAGTTAAAGCCGACCAAAGGAGAAGTTGCTGAAGCCAAGTCTTTGTCTTCCAACTTCATTTGCTTGAATGCATTGTAGTACATGATCTCGACCAAACTACCCTGGTCGAATAAAATTCGCTTGATGTCAAAATCCCTGACACGAAGCGTCACCACCAAGGCATCATTGTGAGGGGTTTGAATTCTTTCCAAGTCTTTGCTTAAAAAGGTCATGATGTTGTGTACCTCGGTCTTCCCCTTCTTCACGGTGGGCTGAACAAATAGCACTTCCCTCATGTACTTAGCCTTCTTAATCATGTCCCTAAGCTCACATACTCGAGCCGGTTCTATGATACCGTGAATAACATTGATAACTCCTTGAGGCACTGCGTCCAAGACGGCTAGCCCATTTGGCTCGGCTTGTCCTTATGGAGCGGCCCTCATACCTCCATCTATGTACTAGTCCAAGTGTCCAGCCGCAACCAGCTCTTCCATGTGTTGTTTCAACGGCACGCAGTCCTCCATACAGTGCCCCTTTTCTTCGTGGAAAATGCAGCGGTACCTTGAGTTGAAGCCCCTCTGTGCATTTCCCAATTTTGTTGGCCAACGGAAATATGGCTCACCTCAGATTTCACTGAGGATGCGATAGATTGGAATCTTAAAAACAGTGGTGATGTCGATCCATGCCTTTAATTTTCTCTTGGCATCTTCTTCTTCGTTGCGAGGAGCATTAGTCCAGTCATTCCTATGGCCTTTATTTCCATTATTGAGGCTAGCATCGCAATGTTGTTCTCTAGCCCGGTTATTAAGGCAATTATCCTCCTGCCCCCACTGAGTGAACCTTCTCTGCCACACGTTTGTCTGCCGCAACCAGATTTGCTTTCTCGGTTGCGATTGCAGTTGCGGTGGCAGCATCATCCTTAACTCGGATGTGCTCGTTAATCTGCTGCATCAACGATTCCATGGTTGTGGGCTGGTGCATCGTGAGGGAGTCTCACAGTCTATGTCCAACTGGTAAACTTCGCTTGTATTGGGCGATTGCCAAATTAGTGAGGCAATCGAGGATCTCATTGTAGGTCTCCCAATACTTGGCATTGTATGCCTTCAAAGAACTGCCCGATTCCATCTTGATACCCAGGAGGTAGTCGACCTCCTTCGGTGTTCTAGTATTGGTCTTGAATCTGGTGACAAAGGCTTTCGTTAGTTGCTGCCACCCCTCGATACTCCCCTCCAAGAGCCTTTCGAACCACTTCAGGCCTAACTCTCCCAAACTTGCTGGGAATATGAGACACATCAAGACATCATTGGGCCAATGGCCTACCATTACTTGCCGATAACGACTAACATGCATGTACGAATCCGTCTTGCCATCATAGAGCGTGAACTTAGGTTGATGGAATCCGGCGGGGAAAGGCGTGCTCTTAATCTCTAGAGACAGCGGGGTGGCGGTAAGTCTTGCCAAGTCTCTGTCCGTCAGTTTTGGAGCCACCATTCTGGGTGGCGGCATGGCCACTTCCTACACTGCAACAGATTTTGGAACTTAGCCTTTGCAGCACCTGTACTCTTTGGGCCTCTCTACGGTGTGCTCATTCAATCAAGACGTCCCTTAAGTCCTCCGAATGGGCGAAGTAAGAGTATCTCGACGTCGTCAATGGACGCGAGGGATGGTAGCTGCTGCCACGCGTGCAAGATTTCTCTATCGGTGGGTCAGAATCGCCAACGCCGTAGCTCCTAGTGGTAAAGAGAGAGGGTGTCCCCCGTTGGTGCTAGCTGCCGAAGCGACGGGGTTGGGTGCGCTCACTGTGGTTTCCCACTCTAGCAACACCCTTCCCCTTGATTTGTCGCTTCAACGTCTCCATTTCAACCGCCATCTTCCGAATGAGGGCATCCTGGTCTCTGAGTTTGTGCTCCAAGCTTTGAGCATACAATTCTCCTCGCTGCTGGCGCCCCTCAGGACTTTGCGAATAGTCAATGCTCCTAGCGCTTTTATCTCGTGCATCTCTAGGTAGCCCTCTAGAGAAGGTCTCTAGGCCTGTTATGGTTGGAATGGCAGGAGGGCCATTTCTTCTCCGGACTGACTCTGGAGTGATACCGTTGACGACAGACAGCGGTGTTTCGTCAATGTTCGCCATGGAAAACAGCCAAAAAGCTTGTAGAGCAAGGTTTGTTTGTCAAAGAAATTCCCACAGACAGCGCCAATTGTACGGGAAAGAAATATTTGCCTCGCTCTGTACCTCCTTGCTACCAAGCTCGTCGCACTCCATTAAAACTCCGTCACGCTGTAAACAAAATGAAGGTGAGCTACCCGGCGGGTGGTTTTTTCGGAAAACCCCTCTGACGGTCAAGTTAACATTTTTAGAGAAGAAAGAAAGCAGAGCACTGTAGAGAGAGAGTTGCACAAAATTGCATACCTCCAACGTCTGCATGCTCCTCTTTTTCAAGGCTGGCCATGTAGTCTCAAAGATTGTGGGCGCACTACCTTTGTTGTCCTTCTCTGGACAGGCAGCTGTGCTCCCCTCTATATTTCTTACACGTGTAGAGACCAAAACTACCAAACAATATTTATCGTATCGCCAAACGATATTGACGCATACCAGGAGTGGATTCCTCTCTTCTCGTTATTGGTCCACGTAGAATATTGGACCGAGCTATCAGAACACTGTCTCTAAACACTCCACTACCGAGCTGATCCAGAACGACCATCAAGTCGTAGCACAGCCATGGCACACTGCGTGTTCTACACGAACGCACTACGCCTCGCCTGACCTGGTCGACCTGGTAACGTTGAAACGATCCTTGGGAACCATGATGCCAAGAAATGGCCCGACGCAGATCCAAGTTCTGTACCACGATAGGCCGGCCGAGATAATTCCACCCAGCACCAAACTCTGAGTTGTCGCCGCTTGGCCCAGCCTATGTTCCTTTGGCTCACCCCAACACCATGTCCCCTGTTGGTGTAGCTCGGCCAAACACCATATCCCGTGTTGGGGTAGCTCGAGCCACTATTCAACACAAATCTCTCTCTCAATCAGTAGTCTAGATATAGTTTCTATAATTTTCTTTCGATTGAATGTGTTTCGAGAGAGGCCATAACCCACGAGGAAGAATTTTGGATTGTTGGGTTGGTGGGAAAAGTGCATACATGAATAGGTATAACATGACATGTGAGATGATTAAGAGAGGAGTGACCCATGGCTTTGTAGGTGCATGGATTGGATTTTTTTTCTCTTACTTCTAAACTAGTAAATATAGAAATCTTAGTAGAAATTTTTGTCAAACAAAAATGGAAACCTTTAGAAACCTACTAGAAATCTGATTGAATATTTCACCAATTCTAAATTTAAACGAACAGGAAATTTAGAAATCGTTGTAGAAATTTCTGTCAAACAAAAATGGAAATCTTTAAAACCTACTAAAAATTTGATTGAATACTTCCTCGATTCTAATCTTTGAGTATTTATTTAAAAAATTTAACTTATTTCTAATTATATATTTCCAGAAATGTTTTCAAAATGTTTCCAAGAACTTCCTACATGTCTGATTGAAATTTCTAAAATCACTCTCCAAGGACATTTTTTAAACATGTTCAAAAGAATTTATATATATATATATATATATTCCACAAATCTCTCAACAAAAATTCACAAAAAACTTCAATAAGTTTCTTAGTAGTTTCTGCAATGTTTTTATAAGTTTTCCTTCAGTTTTTTTTTTTTTTTTTTTTTCTGAAAAAGTTACTCTAAATTTTCGAAAGAATCATATTTCTCTTGCCAAATTAAGTTCCTCGGACTTGTTTAAGGATGTATTTGGATCAAGAATTTGAGTGAGAATTTGTGAAGGGAAAAGAAAAAAGAAGGAAAAAAATAGCTTATATTTTGTCCACTTTTCTCTTTCTTTTTTTTTTCTTTTTTTTTCGCCTTTCGTTCCACATCACTCCTCAAACCTTTCATCCAAAGACGACTTGAAAGTTAGCAAATGAAAAATGAGATATGCTGGTACATCTGATCATGATTCACGAGTGCATATCTTGAAAAACACACAATCATTTCCAGCATCTTGCCCAGTGCTTCGGTTTTGCATTTTGTTTGGTACAAAAAACTTTTTTAAAGCGCACCGAAGCCTATAGAAGAATTTAAGGTTGGGAGTGGAAGCAGAAACGAGACCCCTATAGGAGCCTTTACGTTTGGGAGCAGGAGTGACACTCCCATTAGAGTTTTCTACTACTAAGTACATAACCCAATGAAAATCAAATCAAAGGATGTCTTTTAGAGAATGAGTAATTATCCTGTCTTCCGAGAATTCTAGGTTAGTGGGTGTACCCAATCAATATTAGGAGGCTAAAATATAATTGCATGGCCCAAAAAATAAGGAAATAATGGAGAAATCACAAGATACAATTGGACTGGCATGTAGCCACGTGGTGTTCCGGACCTATGTATAATTTTCAGACACATAGAGGCCTGTTTGGAGGTGAAGAATTGTACAAGGCACTAGATACTTTTGTGCAGACTTGTTAGTGTGCCTAGTGGTTATCTCCAAACAAGGACACACCTACTGTGGTTGAACCATTATAATCCCTGTGATATATGCATATATATAATTTTTTTTCATGGCAATAAATATTCTCTACTTATTTTTCTATTTCCAACTACATTTACACTCTCATCACATCTGCATCTTGGAGAATTGGCACCAAAGATTGGCAAAATTTCATAACATCCCCAAAAACTTGTGCATTTACATGAATAGTTTACATCAGAAATCATTGTTTCGTTTGGCTCTATGTAGACCTTGGATTTACATAAATAAAAGCACTGAAAACATAATGGTTCACTAACATGATATTAGTTCTTTTAGTTGAACACAAAATCTAATCGCATAGTACCAGACACAGCTCTCTCATATAGAGGTGGGACTCACCTCATTGTTATTGGTTTTTGTCGTCTTAGATTTTTTCTTAGTTTTTACATTTCGGCATTTTTGAAACCTGTTCTTGGAACTGCAGAGAGATGAAGACCTCCATTGATGTGAAGTGTGAACATGGTTTTATAAGTCACATTTTTGGTTTCATCGGCTAACTTGAACCGGAAGAATCGGAGAAGAGCAGTTGACACAATCTTCATTTGGCGATAAGCAAAGTCTTTCCCTAAGCAGATCCTAGGACCTGCCTGCAAATCACATACACAACCACAAATATATGTTAGGGCATGTTCAATTTACAATTTTTTCTATTTAGATTTACAAAATTTTTGAAAATTGTGTAATAAAAAATTTGTTGGAGTTAGATTTAATGTATAGATATATATATATATATAGAGAGAGAGAGAGAGAATGTGTATATGAATGTTATATTGATATATTCAGTGTAATACTTGAGGAGAAGTTTGCTCTTCTTTATAGAGAGAAGAGTATGTTCAGTGTTGCTAAAGGAACCGAAAGTAAAGACATCATGATTACAGCTTAGACACTTTACAGCTAATAACACCAACAGCTAATAACATATAATACATTAACAGCCCCCCTTAAACTCAAGGAGGATAGGAACCAACCAACTTGAGTTTGAGTTTGAAGAGAGTAACAAAACGTGAAAATAAACTAAAAATAAAATAGGATAGAAGACACTGTATGGTCGTGTCAGACCGTTGGTGAAGACACTGTATGGTCGTGTTGGACCGTTGTACCAGCTAACCGGAATTAATGTCAGGACATTTTATGAGGTCATGCCGGACCGATGTAAAAGCTAACTGGAATCAATGTCGGGACAGTTTACGGGGTCATCCGGACCGATGTAGAAGAATTTGGTGATGCACCAAGGTAGCGACTTAAGGAGTGCGCCATGGGGTGGCTTGGGTGGTTCCCATGGTATATAACCATGCTCACCAACTTGGGTGGTTCGCATGGTGTGTAACCATGCTTACCATGATATATGTATAATACCCCCCCCCCTCAAACTCAAATAGGTTTAAACATAGAAACCTATTGGAGGTTGAAACAAAGGGATTGATAAAGTGGAGCAAAACGGCTCAACACAAAGTGGAGATGTTAAATTTTTTTTTTTTTTTTTTTTGTGGGTGGAGAACGGTGAACGGGATGGATCCCTGATATGAATAAAGGACAAGTTGTAGAATGAGAACGAGGTGGTTGTGAATGGATTTGTTTTTTTTTTTTTTTTAATGGAAAAAGAAAGATAAAATAAAATAAAGAAAGTGGAGCAATGTGGGTGGGGTGCAAAAGGTGAAGATTGACTCAGTTGCTTCAGATGAAAAAGAAAAAGAGGCATGGGTTTGTGCAAAAGTTGACATAGTGGGAGGTTTGGGTAATATATTATAATAAACATATATATATATATATATATTAAAATAAAAGAAAGTTGAGTGGGGTTGGTGGGTGATAAAAAAAGGAAAAGCTGGGTGTCGTTGTGGTTGTGGTTGTGGTTGTGTTGTTGACCACTGTACAACGTTGACAGCCTTTGAATGACCATTAAGAGCTAGACAGCCTTTCAGACAATTTGCCTACCCCTGCATGGCCCTTTGTTTGATGCCTCAATGAGGACAAAATATCATGTGATAGATCTGAATCCAAAATGCTCCCGACAACAGGCATTATGGCCACTGAAGAAGGCGAGAGCGAACCCAAAGAGGTAGTAGAACAGGCCACCGGCGGCGGCGAATTGGCCGCAGATGTAGGAGGCGGCTGCGTCTGTGGTGAGCTAGCAGGAACTTGTGTCACGGCGTCTACAGCAGTGGTGACAGGTGGCGTGGTCGGCGTTGGCCAGATCACGGTGTCGGTGGTTGTCGTGTGGCCCGACGGAGTGCTCGACAACGTGGGTAAGATCTATGCTGTAACAAAGTTGCAGCAAGAAATAGTGATGGTTTACGGCAGCAAGAAATGTGGCCTTCATTAATGTCAAAGGTGAGAGTGATGGTTTACGGCAGCAAGAAATGTGGCAGCAGAGTGAAGGCATGTGTAGAGGTCCGGCGGACAGCCAAGGCAAGACTGCCGCCCGCCAGTGAAGCAGAATTACTAGGTTCTTAACCCTACTCTGATACCAAGTTAGATTTAATGTATAGATGTATAGAGAGAGAGAATGTGTATATGAATGTTATATTGATATATTCAGTGTAATACATAAGGAGAAGTTTGCTCTTCTTTATAGAGAGAAAAGTATGTTCAGTGTTGCTAAAGGAATCGAAAGTAAAGACATCATGATTACAGCTTGGACACTTTACAGCTAATAACACTAACAGCTAATAACATATACTACATTAACAGTTGGAAATCTATTTTCATTTTCAAAAAATTATAAACAATTTAAAAAATTGACTACACTCTTTTAACTTTTAACCACACAAAAAAACAAAAAACAAAAAACAAAAAAAAGGAGGAGTTGGTTTCACTTGTTTAGTTTCATAAACATAAACCATCTCCATTGACAATCTCCTATAGTTGACATATTACCTTCGGCCACCATCTCCAACTAGCAACACCTCTGAACACCATCTCTTGTTGAAAACCACCTCCCGTTAGAAACTACCTCTAGTCACTCAGCAGCCAGCAACCACCTTTTGCTACTACCTCCCTTCGACAACCACCTCAGACCACCCCTCTTACTTGTTTTTAAAACATGTTTAAACTTAACATGTTCTTATTTTTGTTTTTGCCAGAAATAAATATAAGCATGTATAATCTTTTCTGTAAACCAAAAAAAAAAAGTAAACTGTAAACGTACATGAAATGCGATGAATTTGAACGGTGATTCAGGTTGGAAAACACCATTGTTGAGCCATCTTTCAGGTCGGAAATCTTCTGCATCATCTCCCCAAATGTAAGGCATCCTGCCCATGGCATAGGACATGTAGTAAACCCCATCTCCCTTTTTCAGTTTAAATCCATCTGGAAGAATGTCATCTGTTTCTGCACACCTCCCATCCTTAAAAAGTACAATTATACACAGCACAAAGTATAAGTCAATATCACCATTGTGTAAAACTGAAAAGATAGAGCTAATGAGGCAAAAATGGCAGAACAGATCCATCAGAATGGAAAAGAAATTTATGTCAGTCAGTTATAATCGTCATGTGAAAGGACAGTTAAGTCTAACAGTAAGACTTGTCATTAGTGTCCTTAGGCTATGTTTGATTGTCAGATTAAGTTGAGTGGGATTATTGCCTGATCATGAAACTTCTAGTATGTGATGTGCAACCTTGAAAATGACCAAGAAAACAAAAACTAAATTATAGAATTATCCATAAACTCAATCCATTCATGAAAGAAAACCACCCACTGCCCATCAAAACTCAATCCCTAATCTAAAATTTATGTGGTTTTGACATTTATTGCAGTATTGAATTCCAAAAATCACCCAAGTCTCCTATTTTAACCGGGTCAAAGTGGACCCAAATACAAATACTGGGTCAGACCTATTGACCCGAACAAGTGATAAGCATCATCTAGGTTGAATTCAAGACACCCACAGTCCAAAAATTTGAAACACTAAGAAAAACAAAGAAATTATCATGCCATACAATTATCTACAAACATATATATATATATATATATATTGTTTTGAAGAACAAACAAAGAAATCTCTGAGGTTTCGGGGATAATTTACCAAAGGGACAGCAGGATATAGTCTTAATGTCTCTGTCAATGCTGAGTGAAGGTAATGCATTTTCTCAAGTACTTCATCGGTTAAACTTGTGGTGAAATCATCCATGCTAGAACCATACCCCTGACTACTGGTAGCTTCTTTCACTTCGCATGCAATTTTTTCCTGTATCAGTGGATTCTTGCATAGAAGGTAAAAGAACCACGAAAGAGTGTTTGCAGAGGTGTCTTTGCCAGCAATCATAAAATTTAGGATTATATCTCTTAGATATTGATCGTTCATCCCTTCTGGATCCTTCTTGCTCTCCTCCAGAAACCTCGAGAGTATGTCCTCCTTGCCATTCTTGTGATCATGAAACAGTAATAACTAAATCAGTAACCAAAAGCATGAAACTACTATAAAATTAGTACTCACTAACTGTGAGGGTGATTAGCACATTTCATGAATTCAAAGTCATTTCATTAAAACCTAAAATATTTGGATTTAGAAACCAAATCATCTAGAACTAACCCATTGCAAACAAGCCTCTACTATAAATGATAGTGTTGTATAGTCCTTAAAATTTCCTGATATTGCTGCCATCTCAATCATTGATTAGAGGTTGCATCAATCATTAGAAGAATAATTAGGCCAAAAAGGATGATGCATTTTGGAAAAATGAAACTTCTATCAGAAAGAAGCAAGTGAAAGACTTTCATAAAAGTTCTTGTAGAATCAAGAATGAAGTTTTGGTTTTGTACATGCCTGATCATGAATTAATAACTACATCTAATTCCCAAAATAATAATAATAATAATCTTAATTGCTTCAAATTTTCTATTTTTGGAATGGAATATTTTTATCTCCATGAATAGGATTTTGGATTATAACTTCATTTCATGATATGATTCAAATGCTATGAAGTCAAAAGAGGCACCAAAAAAAATAGAATGTTATAAGTGTTGAATCTAATTTTTTTTTTTTTAAATCTTTTTTAATAAAAGTAACTTTCTAGAAAAATCTTAATTCAAAATGGATTTGTCTACATCCCGAAATTAAGCATTCAATTTTTTTCCCCAAAAATAGTAAATTTTATAATTTGGAGACCAAAACGATAGAATTTGCCCAAAACCCAAGTCACTGCGACATAGTGAGTTGTACAACTGTTTCAGATCGAATATGGGTGTTTCAGGTTTCATATGACAACTTTAGAAAATTAGCGTTAGCATTTTGTCATCAAACAATCAAACTGCTCCATAAACTTGATGTCAATCACTGTACCGTCTAGAACTAGTAATAATAAAGATGGCAGTACTAACACTCACACAGTCCTGTTGCATTTCTAGCTGTTTCCTCTTGGTCCTGATTAAATTGTGCGTGAAATTGTTGATGAGTTTGACATTCTTCTGAAGGGAAGCTTCGGATCCAATGTTGAGGAACTTTTTCAGCTTCCAAACTGGATCGACGTAGCGCCAATAGACCAACGCGTTTGAATCATCAAAGGCCTTGATGAAATCACTACCCTCTTTGCTTGATCCTTCAAGGCAATTCAATTCCACTCCAAAACCTACTTTGAACATGGAGTCTAAGGTACATTTCATTAGCAAATCCTGCAAGAACACATTTAGATTTCATTTCGAGGCTTAATCATTACTGGAAAGTATGGTGCAGGAATGTTTCAGTTCAGCTTACTGCATAGATTAGCTCAACTGATATCTTTGAGCTCTGCTTTTTGTTGGCTCAAAAATCTTATGAAACAATATAATGGTGTCAGAAAAAGGGCAACCCAACGCATGAGGCTACTGGTAAAGCGGGTTTTGGGTGAGACAAAATTTTGATCATCAAAATGCTCTGCTGATTTTTCACTTGGATGAAATAATACTCTTGAATCATATTGTGGACCTTGATTGTCAAAATAGTTCATTTGTAATATACTCTTCTTACAGAGCTCTACTCTCTATGCCTAAAGATAAAAATTATCATGCTATTCATTGTGGGTGCGTCTCGAATTTGATGCAGTATCTGTGTCCGTGTTTATTTTGACCCGGTTTGCTATTTTTGAATCCTTTTATTGTGGCTCATCTCTACCTTCATAATGAAACTCCTATGTCGTTCTCAAGTCATGGACGGAGACTTACTACCGAATTACGTAAATCTTTTGTGTGCCTGTGTGTTTGTCATGCTTCGGCTTTTTCTTTGCCATAATAGTTTTGAAACTAGCATCACTTGTAAAGATAAAATTCACACAATAATCACTTAGGTTACTGTTTTCATTTTTTATTTTTTGTCATCAAAGTGATGGTGTTTTCTAACTTTTATTGTTTTTGTTTTCTAAAAACACAAAAAACAAAAACAATTCCAAACAGAGAAACTGTTTTTGGACTGCTTAATGGTTTCAGATCACTTACTTGAACATCAAAAACCCGGTTGGCCACCGACAATTCGAAAACAGTTTTAACCAATTTGGCAGCATTTTTTCTGAAAACATCACAGCTGAAATCCCTCAACACCCTAGTAGAGAACTCAAAGCTTGCAAGCTTCCTCTGCTGCTTCCACTTCTCACCATCCACTGCAAAAATCCCTTGGCCAAATAAGTCCTGCATGATATCTTGATTATACTTGCCTTTGGAATATTTCTCAAAGTTGGTTTTGAGTGTGTGCTCAATGTTTCTTATATCAGTTGTGTATATTTCACTTTGGTCTGGGGCGAGAAGCCGAAAAGTCCGGCAAGTTTTGGCAAGGTCTGTTTGGTAGTCATAGAGTTTGTTGAAGTAGAAGAGCTGATGAAATACAGTTCCAGTCACAGGATGGTATTTTGGGTTTTTTATTGATTTGCCAATGAAGATTTTTAGGGTTAGAGATGAGAAGGCAAGGAAGAGAAGTGTTAGTGCAGTTGCTATGAAGATGAAGATGGCATAGAGGAAGTCCATCTTTGTGTGAGGTTTGTGAAGAGGGGAGACTGATCATATCATGGACTTCATGGACATATATAGAGCAGTGTTAGAAACATGAATAATCAGAGGTAAGACAAGAGCATGTTTGTTTTCGTGTTCTAATTTTGTATTTTTTGTATTTTTTTTAAATACAGAATCGATTACAGAATTGATTACTGAAAATATGAGTATAGTAATTTAATTTAAGTGAAACAATTTCTTTAGTAACGGACTGAATAAAATATAAGTATGTGATTATTATTATTTTTTGTGAATGATTATATGTGGGTAGAATTTTTTTATAGATATATGCAGATATGAATGAAGAAGTGGAAAAACTAGTTCCATTTGCACTTGGGTATTTTTTTGAAGAATCATTGATATATACTACAAATTTTGTGATTGGTTGTATTTAAATATATGCATATAGGAGCCAATAATTTTAAAACTATTTCCATTGGGAAGGTGGGATAGAGATGGAGGTAGCTGTGTGAGTGGGAATGACGTTTGTTTTATTTATTCAGTGATACTACATATATTAATTAATGTACCAACTAGTGTTACAGGTTACAAATATCTAAAATCATATAAATAATGTCATATCATCTATTAGTACACGAATATATACCTTAATTGATACATATAGCCTTTGCCATCAAGTGATTGTCTGTATCCCTATATGTCAACAGGAAGGGACAGTCTCAGGTGAAATCAATGAAAGTGAAATGGCACATGAATTCAATGGAAATTTGGGAAGAATCAAATGTACACAATTATATCTTGTTTGGTTTTTTAGAAAATAAATTATTTTAATCTTTCGATCGCATCACATCCAAATCACAATGGAGTAATCTTAATGTCACACCAAAATTCACACACACACAAGAGAAAAAAAAAAAAAAGCCTTTGTCCTCGCGAGATTTGAAAAAAATTAGATGTATATAATCAAATCTCGTTTGGCTTTGACGACAGACTATTCTATATTTTTGAAGAAACACCAAACCCTGCTTGGACTGTTTGGGGTGAGGCTATATTTATATGTTTCAAACTGTTTCATTTGGCACCGGCTTATGAATATGCCAAATGAATTAGGTGTTTTTAAGTGATTTATTTTATAAACTAATTTCTTAACAAATTCTGAAAAAAATTAACAGGAAATAATTTGATTGGTGGTGGGATTGGTCATGGTGCATCATTTCTCATAGTCAATGTCAAGCTTTTTAAGGGTAAATTAATTCAAACATTTCAATATAGTCAATGTCAAGCTTTTTAAGGGTAAATTAATTCAAACATTTCAATATAATTTACATATATATAGTCATATGCCCACTGGAATAAACTTTCAATGATGTGAAAGCCATTTTGTCAGGAGATACTGTCATCTATGTTAATACCATGGTATTTTGGAAGACATTCAAAGATTAGAACCGTTGTAAATTAGTGGGCAGACGCATGTTGACTTTAAGGCCTACTTTGGTCTTGGCATTTTTATGTCTTTTTAGTTTTTTTAGAAGTTTTAAAAAATTAATAGGATTGTTTGGTTTTATTTTTCTAAAAATACTTTTTAGAAAATTTTATTTTTTTATTTTTCATATTTTTTTGTTTTTACTAATTTTTTTTTAATATTTTAAGCAATTTTTTTACTTTTTAGACACACTTAACATAAATACACCTAAAAAGTAAAAAAATGTAAAAAAAATCTTTTAAAAATTCACTAAATACCAAAAATACAAAAAAAAAAAAAAATAGAATTCAGTACATTTTTTGTATTTTGATGTATTTATTAATTTTTTAAAATATTTTTTCACAATTTTTTTACTTTTTAGATACATCTAAGTAAGGTGCATCTAAAAAAGTAAAAAAAATGTTTAAAATTTTAAAAATATTCACTAAAAGTAAAAAAACACGAAAACTCAAAAATTCAGTTTTCAAAAAATTTAATCCAGAAAACTCAAACTAAACACAGTGAATGTGTTTAAAAAATCACAATGATACTTTTTGGTGAGTGAAAAAATTATTATGAAATTTATTTTTTTTTTTTTTTTTGACTGATGGTAAATAATTTTTTAAACCAGAAAAATGACTTTTTTTAATAGATCCCAAACGTGACTTAATGGGTTTTAAATTTTGATGTATAACTTCATGGAATAACTTATGGGCTACGGTAGAAGAAGTCTTTTTCATGTGATTATTCAAATATATCTTCTTTTTTTTCAATATATTCATAATTCAATTGCTTTGTCATTCAAACCAATAACCTTACGTTTTGTGTTTGATTTAAATTACTCATACTCCCATTCAATGTATGCATAATTCAATTGCTTTGTCAGTAAACCAAATCCTTAAAATTATTTTGATAAAGAATACTACTTCTCTCAAAAATTGACTAAACTAGAACCTTTGACTTAGTAATTATGTAGCACTATTTCGTATTGCAAATTTAGCTTCTATAAAAAAGAGTTTGATATGTTTTGTGGTATTTATTTTCTCCCTAACATGAGGGTTGTATATATAGTTGTTTGTTTTTTCCCTAGTATGAGTTTGGTGACTATTGGATTTTCTACCCAATATGAGGCTTGTATGTATAATTGTTTATTTCTTTTCTAGATTAAGCTTGGTGACTATTGTGTTTTCTAACTAATTTTCTTATTGTTGGACTTTAGTTATATAGTTTGATATAATATTTCTCATATTTATAAATTTTTTCACTGATTGAGAAAAAAATATAATATATATATATATATATATAAATCAATTAAATTGTCCAGTTGTCATGTTGTGGGCTCACTTTAAAATTTTAAATCATTCCTCTTTTATGTCTTACTAAGATGTATGATTAAATATCAATAACTACGTGATCGAATCACGTTTATTTTTAAAAAATGATTAGTTTTGATAATAGACCATCTATTTATTTTAAGACAAATCTGATTTCTTACAGGAATAATAATCTTGGTAGGACTTACAAGTGATAGTTTGGATCACTAAGGTAGGCCCAAGCGAGGCAAGATGGTCCTTAACCCTTATATGAAACTATGGCTGAGATCCTTGAGGTCATTTTGATTTGCATAAGATTAGGCAAGATAATTTATTCCCAGATATTCAAGATTTTTTTGTCATTTACACTAAAGAGTTATCCCACCTACACTTAGGGGTGTGTACGATGTGGTTCGGATGGTTTAAGAATAAAATTACAAACTAAATGGCGGATTGGCGGATTGACAAATTGTGGTTTGGGCGGTTTTAGGCGAATTGAATAATATTCTAACCAATTATCAAACATTTGCATAATATATAATACTAATTTGCATAATATTTTTTATATATGTAACACAAACTAATTTTATATAATATGTTTTATATATATAACCACTATTTTGTAACAATTTTCACATCTTAAATCTTTTTCACACTCATTTTTACTTTGATATTTCATTAGAGATTAAAAAATAAATATGCATTAACTACAGCAGAGCGAAGCGGTTTGAAAGGCAGATTATAAATTTGAAAGTTATTCTGCGGTTAGCAGATAGAACGGGGCGAATTGATACGGATCAATGTGATTTTAACGAATTGGGTAGTATTTTACATAGTCTTATCTACACTCCCTCTATGCTATCCTACGTTATCTTGGCATGCACAAGATAAAAAGGAATTACACGATAGAGGCCCAAGAAAAGTGTAGGCCTAAGTAAGTCTGCTTAGTCAAAACGAAGAAAATCCAAAACTAATAAAACCGACCAACCTAATCAAGTATATCAAATGAAATCGGACTCAAACCACAGATTGATCCTTGACAAAAGGTTGATCATCTGATCAAGGGATATTCAACGGTCAATGATGATTGCAAGTTGGCCACTACTAAAGTGATCACTGACAAAAGGTCGATCGTCTGATCAAGGGAGATCCGATGGCCAATAACGATTGTAAGTTGGCCACTACCAAAGTGATCACTAACAAAAGGTTAATCGTCTGATCAAGGGAGATCAGACAACTAACAACGATTGCAAGTTGGGCCACTACCAAAGTGATCTTTGACAAAAAGGTTGATTGTCTGATCAAAGAGATTTGACGACCAACGACGATTGCAAGTTAGCCATTACCAAAGTGATTCTTGACTAAAGACTGATTGTTCGATCAAGGGAAAGCCAACAACGATATAATCGATGATAAAAGGAAATCAACTAAACAGGTAAAAGAACAACAAATCATACAAGAACTATCACATAACCACATTTACATAGTATCACTTTCTCTAGATAGTCATGTCCGATCTAAGTGTTAACTTAATCATTGGAGGGTTTTCCTGACCTATCTAGGTTGGGGGTTATCACGACCCAAACCCGCCCCTATAGGTTTAGTATCGTAATCGGCCAGTAATCCTTGGATTACCAAAGGCCTCTGATCTAAATATCATAAAATGTAAGGGGCTGAGGAAGTAAACATACAAAATATAATGTCCATAGAGCTGTGTAGACATACATGAGACAGAAAATTTAAAACTTATATATATTATATATGTTGTCAAACTTCTATACGTCAAACTTCACCATACAGATAGCATCATAAGGGACTTAGCCCTATGTACATATATCCAAAAACAAATAAAGACCAAAACATCCTTAACATAAGCCACAAAATTGACTTCGTCTAACGGGAACCTCCTTGGGAAGCATAAAAGGCTGGTTCAGAAAACTCAACTCTAGGCCGTCAACTTAGAGCCTAGTCACGAGCCTGATCACCTACATACATAATATAAATAGTGAGCGGAAGCCCAATGAATAATAACAGAGTAAAGGGATTAAATGAATGATGTCTCATATCAGATTCAGAAAGCAAACTTCATAACAGAAACAGATTTATAATCATATTCTTATCCGAATCTTATACAGAAATTAAAGTTCATACTTAATCATACATGGTGCATCTATTAGCACTAATAGATCAAATACAGAGCATAATGAGTCATGCTTGCCAGCTCCAATAAGGAACCTCCGATACTGGGAACTTGTAACGTACTTGAGCCATGGTATTGTTACCCCCGGACGAGCACCATAAGACCACGGTATTCTTATCCTCAGGCAAAGGCCATCAAACCACGGTATTATTACCCCCGGGCAAAGGCCTTGTGCTCATAGACCACGATATTGTTACCCTCAAGCAAGGGCCTTATGCCAAGGATGCTACGAATACTTGTCAGAAATTGGACAATCATTCATTGTACAGAACATAACATGTCAGAAAATAGATCTTATTTCATCATACAAAAAATAAATAAAGTTGAACATAACTTTACTAAGTTATTACTCACAGATGGCTCCAAAGCAGACAGATAGAGCAGACAAATCAAATACCTTGCGGCACGTGACCTACACAGATACAGAACAAATACATACTGAATTTCACACCCGGAAGTATTAACTTAGTTCTTTCTTATCTTGGTGTGTTTCTACTTCTTATCCTCATTATTATGTCTTAACCATAGTCTAGGAATGCCTAGGATGCAATGTGGATGCCAAAATGCACTTTGAAATACTAAACAAAATTTGCTAAAAACAGGGCCTTCGCTCGAGCGCAACTTCCTTCGCTCGAGCGGAGGCTCAAAAATGTGAGTGGTTGCTCGAGCGCAACTTCCTTCGCTCGAGTGGTCTGTAAACTCTGCAAAAGTATTGGTTGTGTGAATTTTCCGCTCAACGGTCGCTCGAGCGTGAGATTGAGGTCTTCGCTCGAGCGCAACTCTTATTACTCAAGCCGTCTGCAAAAATTGTAAACTTCTGGAAGCATGCGTTTTACGCTCAAGCCAACTTTTGGTCTCTCGTGCGAGAGTGCAAAATACAGTGTTGTCGCTCGAGCGCAGGTTTTGTCACTCAAACGGAGAGACAAAATCTGAAATTTTCAGATTGCTCTACCAAGCTCAAAACTCGAATTAAACACATCAAAACTCATCCTCTTGGGCCAAAACTCAAGAAAACATGTAGAAACTTGTAGAATATCAAGAATTGAAGGACATTTGGCAAAATCAAGGCCCAAAAGCATGTTAATTGTATAAACTCAAGCTTGAAATGTTGAAAACAAAGCATGTATGTAATTTCTTGACTTCAAAGCTTACAAATCATGATCAAATAAGACAACTTGATAGAGAACATGATGAATTCTCAAAACTATGGTAGACTTGGTGCATGCATGTGAGAATTCTTAACAATTAAGCTCAAAATGAAAGAAAATGTGCATGCATGCATGGTATGTTTTTCCATCCTACTTCACTAGTTCAAATCTTGCATGACTCAACTAAATTCTCTTGAATTCATAGTCTAGATATCATAAATATACAATTCAAGGGTGGAATTCTTGCCTCAACTTCTCAATTAAGCTCTACTTAGTGAATTCACTAAGGTTCCAAGCCAATATCCTTGAATTCTCTAGCTATCCTTGCTTGAACTTAAATCTCCCCTCTTACTCTCTCTCACACACATTTTGCTTGCTCAAGATGGGGGAATAAGAGTGTGTAGTTGAGTGTCTTGAGTCAAATAAGCCTTATATAGGCTTGATTAAGAGTTGGCTAATTAAACTTTAATTAATCTAAGTAATGACCATTAATTTATTCTAATTTAATTCGTTCCAAATCGACTTTCAATTCAACTTATGATAAAATTCTAAAAATTCCAAATACCATATAAATCAAGTCAATTTCATGACCGGATGTCGATAAGGCCTTCAATTCGCAGAACAAAACGGAAACACAAAAAGATATTTCTACGATAGACAGATAGAAACACAAATAATGCAATACACATGCAATTAATTCAGAATTTCCTCTTAATTATTCATTAGGCATAATTAATCATGGTTTATTGGCTAATCATAGGTCGGGGTTATTACAGTCTTCCCCCCTTAAAGAGTTTGGTTCTCCAAACTCGAATTACTTTCATTTTAGAAGAATAGTGGGTCCAAAGGAAACAAATTAGGGTATCTTCTCATCATACCTTCCTCCATCTCCCAAGTTGCATTGGTTTCTCGGTGGTTTTGCTAATCAACTTTTACCAACGGTATTTCTTTATTCCTCAATCTTTTAATTCGACGGTTTATAATTTGAATTAGCCTCTCTTCGTATGTATAGTCATCTTTCAAGAGCACATGAGTTAGTTCAATCACATAGAACGGATCTCTCAAGTATTCCCACAGCATTGAGACATGAAAAACATTATGCATATGTTCCATGATCGGCGGTAAGGCCACCCGATACATCACTAGATTGATCTTTTCAAGGATTTCGTAAGACCCAACATATCTAGGTGCCAATTTGCCTTTCATTCCAAACCGCGTTTGCTCTTTCATAGGAGTTACTTTGATGAATACATAGTCCCCGATTTCATATTCTCAAACTCTTCTTCGGACATCCGCATAACTCTTTTGACACCTTTGTGCAATTTTCAATCTTTGTTGAATAAATTTCACGTTTTCAATCGTTTCTTGCATAAGTTCCGGTCCCAACAAAGGTCTGTCACCTACATTGGCCCAACATATTGGAGAACAGCATTTCCTACCGTATAAAGCTTCATAAGGAGTCATACCGATACTCGAATGGTAGCTATTATTATACACAAACTCGGTCAATGATAAGTAGGTCTCCCAATTGCCTTGGAAATCTAAGGCATGCATTCTGAGCATATTCTCTAAAGCCTGTATTGTTCTTTCTGATTGGCCGTCTGTTTGTGGATGATAAGCACTGCTTAGTCTTAGTTCAATCCCCAAAGCCTGTTGTAAACTCTGCCAGAATCTCGAAGTAAACTTGGGATCTCTGTCAGATACAATAGATGCTGGCACACCATGTAATCTCACAATCTCATTAACATACACGTTAGCCAACTTATCCGCATTATATAAAGATTTGACAGGCAAAAAGTGGACAGATTTAGTTAAACAATCAATGATAACCCAAATAGAATCCATACCTCAAGAAGAGCGAGGTAATTCCATAATGAAGTCCATGATAATATGCTCCCATTTCCATTCCGGTATTGGAAGTGGTTGAAGTAGTCCAGCAGGTCGTTGATGTTCAGTTTTAACTTGTTAGCAATGCAAACATCTGGCTACAAAATCAGCAATGCTTTTCTTCATGCCAGGCACTAGAAATTCTATTTTAGATCCTTGTACATTTTTGTGTTACGTGGATGCATAGCAAATTTCGAACTGTGAGCCTCAGTCATGACACGTTTCCTCAAGTCAGCACGATCTGGTACACAAAGTCTATTCTGAAATCTAAACACATTATCATCATACACAAATCCCGGCCTCGATTTTGAGTCTAAGTCATCAACAATCTTCTTTAAAAACTCATCATCAAGCTGTTTCTCTTTAATTTCTTCAATGATTACAAGTTAAGCGAAAATGGCGGTTAAGATCCCGCCTTGTTCACGTAATACAATTTCAATCTCATTCTTTTGCAAGTCACATAAAAACTCTTTCTGACCTGTGAGCAAACATGACAAATTCCCGATTGATTTTCTACTCAATGCATATACAACGATATTGGCTTTCCCCGGATGATACAAAATCTACAAATCATAATCCTTTATCAATTCCAGCCATCTTCTGTATATCATGTTCAGTTCCTTTTGGGTAAAGAAATATTTCAAGCTTTTGTGATCAGTATACACCTCACAAGTCACTCCGTACAAGTAATGGCGCCAATTTTTCAAAGCGAAAATCATAGCTGCAAGTTCACGGTCATGGGTCGGATAGTTCTTTTCATGTGGTCGAAGTTGCCGAGAAGCATAAGCAATCACCTTCCCATTTTGCATTAGCACACATCCCAAACCTTTGTACAAAACGTCATTGTAAATTTGAAATCCATCGGTACTATTAGGCAAAGTCAAAATTGGTGTTGTTACTAACCTGATCTTCAACTCTTGGAAGGCTGACTCTCTTTGATCATTCCAATCAAATAATACATTTTTCTATGTTAACTGTGTCAATGGCATGGCAAGTTTAGAGAAGTCTTTCACAAATCTACGATAGTAGCCAGCAAGTTCCAGAAAGTTTCTGATTTCTGTCACATTAGTTAGTCTTGGCCAATCTACAATGGCCTCAATTTTCTATAGATCCACTGATATGCCGTCTTTATTGATTACATGTCCCAAAAATGCTACACTGTCAAGCCAAAACTTACATTTGGAAAGTTTTGCATACAATTTCTTCTCTCTCAGAATCTGTAAGACAGTTCTCAGATGGCTTTCATGTTCTTCCCTGCTTTTGGAGTAAATCAGTATATCATCAATAAATACAACAATAAATGCATCAAGAAATTGTTTGAAAACCCGATTCATTAGGTCCATAAACGTTGCAGGTGCATTTGTTACCCCAAATGGCATTACCAAAAATTCGTAGTGCCCATATCTAGTTCTGAATGCGGTTTTCTCTATGTCTTCTGCCTTAACTTTTAACTAGTGATACTCGGATCTAAGGTCTATCTTAGAGAACACTTGTGCTTCCTACAGTTGGTCAAATAGGTCATCTATTCGAGGTAGTGGGTATTTATTCTTGACAGTCACTTTGTTCAACTCCCGATAGTCTATACATAACCTCAAAGATCCATCTTTCTTTTTGACGAACAAAACTAGAGCACCCCATGGTAAAGTGCTCTGGCGAACAAACTTCTTGTCTAACAGTTCTTGAAGTTGAGTTTTCAATTCTTTCAATTCAGAAGTCAACATTCTATATAGGGTTTTGGAAATCGATTGTGTTTCGGGTACAACATCAATAGTAAACTCGATTTCTTTATCAATCAAGTCCATAGGAAAATCATTTGGAAATACATCAGGAAATTCATTTACTACAGAGATATTCTCTACAGTAGGACTATCAGAGGTCACAGTCAGAACACAACACATATACCCTCTACATCCCTTCTTAAGAAGTTTAATAACTTTCATGGCAGAAATCAAGTATGGGGGAGGAACTACCCTATTCCTAACAAACACAAACTCAGATAATCCAGGTGAACAGAATATAACAGACTTATTCACACAATCAATAGTTGCACAGTACTTCGTTAATCAATCCATACCCAATATGCAGTCAAAATGATCAATTCCCAAAGGCAATAAATCAACATATAACGTCATATTACCAATCATAATATCACATGCTGGATAAACATATGCACATACCATAGAACCCCCAGATAGCGTAGATACAGACAACAAATAAGTCATAGGTTCTAGTGGTCTAGTTAATTTCTAAGAAAAAACATGGGATACAAAGGAATACGTGGAACCAGAGTCTATCAACACATAGGCATTCTAAGCACAAATAGAAATTATACCTGACACCACTGATTCCGTATTCTACACATCGCCAGGCACTAGTGTAAATACTCGACCTTGCCTCGAAGTTTCTCTCCCGGTATTGGCTCTCACATTTGTTCATGGTGTAGGGATGGATCTAGCAGAACTTGTCGTAGGATGGGTAGCATTGTCGAATCTCATCAGACAATCTCTAATCATGTGGCTAGTCTTGCCACAGCAAAAACAAGCGCCAAATGCACGATGACACGTGCCTTTATGCTTCCTTTCACATTCTAAACAAACTAGCATAGACCCACTGCTTCGGCTTGAGCTGCTTAAGGATCTAGTATTTTGCTGTTTGTGAGTAAAGAATGACCGGCCCTTTTGAAAATTAGTTCTAGGTCTTTTACTTCTCCATTCTGTTGTTGGCGCTTTGGCTCGTTTCATTGCTGCCAGGGTGGCCTCTGCCATCAACGCTCTGTCTAATACCTCCACATATGTAGGCATTTTCAGGACGCCTACTTGATCAAATATATCCAAATCTAAGCCCCCTTCAAATTTCTGAGCCTTTTTGTAATCTGCGTCGACCATATAAGGAGCAAATTTGGCCAATTCAGTAAACTTAGCCTCATACTCGGCTACGGACATCTTGTCTTGCTTAAGTTTTTGAAACTCTAATACCTTTTGGTCCCAGAAGTACTGAGGAAAGTACTTGTCGTAGAAGATCTCGTTGAATTGAGTCCATGTCATGTTCCCATTATTAGTTCGAATTAATAACCACCATCTTCAAGCTTCATCTTTTAGGGTATAGGTGGCCAATAGAACTTTCTGAGTCTCGGAACAGGGAAACACTTTAAATAATTTCTCCATTTCCAGTAACCATGTCTCTGCCTTTAATGGTTCAATACCACCCAAGAAAGTCGACAGTTTCATCTTCATGAACTTTTGAGTTAAATTTATAATATCATTGTTATCCGACTCAACTTGGACCGGAGGAGGCGGATGTTGTTGTCTTTGCTGCTGTATCATTGCTTCAGTTAGGGCTGCGAGCATTTGTTCCATTCGACTCATCCGAGCCTCAGAAGATTCAGCTGATCCATCACTTATTGTATTTTCCATTGCTATTGGTAAACAGGACAATAATAAACATAAGCATAATAGTCTTGTTCTCAATGTTCAATTCCAAATCAATTTGCTTTACATTAATTCATATGTGTTCACATCAATTCAATTTAGTTCATGTATGTCCTCATAGTTCACACACCCACACATTGCAGATGGAATGTTCCTAGTTCTTTTCTAGGACATCATATAGCTCACATGGACTCGTGTGTGTGGTAGAACACATGTTCTGATACCACCCTGTCACAACCCAAACCCGCCCCTATAGGTTTAGCATCATAATCAGCCAGTAATCCTTGGATTACCAAAGGCCTCTGATCTGAATATCATAAAAAAGAAGGGGCTGCAGAAGCAAATATACAAAATACAATGTCCATAGAGCTGTGTAGACATGCATGGGACAGAAAATTTAAAACTTATATCTATTATATATGTTGTCAAACTTCTATACGTCAAGCTTCACCATACAGATAGCATCATAAGGGACTTAGTCCTATTTACATATATCCAAAAACACATAAAGACCAAAACATCCTTAACATAAGCCACAAAACTTGACTTCTTCCAACGGGAACCTCCTCGAGAGGCATAAAAGGCTGGTTCACAAGACTCAACTCTAGGTTATCAACTCAGGGCCTAATCACAAGCCTGATCACCTACACACATAATATAAATAGTGAGCGGAAGCCCAGTGAATAATAACACAGTAAAGGGGTTAAATAAATGATGTCCCATATCAGATTCAGAAAACAAACTTCATAACATAAACAAATTCATAATCATATTCTTATTTGAATCTTACACAAAAATCAGAGTTCATGCTTAATCATACATGGTACATCCATTAGTGCTGACAGATCAAATACATAGCATAATGGGTCATGTTTGCCAGTTCCAATAAGGAACCTCCGGTACCGGGAACTTGTAACGTACTTGAGCCATGATATTGTTACCCCCGGGCGAGGGCCATAAGACCACAGTATTCTTACCCCCAGGCAAGGGCCATGAAACCACGGTATTATTACCCTTGGACAAGGGCCTATGCTCATAGACCAAAGTATTGTTACCTCCGGGCAAGGGTCTTGTGCCAAGGATGCTACGAATACTTGTCAGAAATTGGACAATCATTTATTGTACAGAATATAACATATCATAAAATAAATCTTATTTCATCATACAAAAAATAAATAAAGTTGAACATAACTTTACTAAGTTATTACTCACAGATGGCTCCAAAGCAGACAGATAGAGCAGACAAATCAGATAACTTGTAGCGCGTGACCTACACAGATACAGAATGAATACGTACTGAATTTCACACCCAGAAGTATTAACTTAGTTCTTTCTTATCTTAGTATATTTCTACTTCTTATCCTCATTATTATGTCTTAACCATGATCTAGGAATGCCTAGGATGCAATGTGGATACCAAAATGCACTTTGAAACACTTAACAAAATTTGTTGAAAATAGGGCCTTCGCTCAAGCGCAACTTCCTTCGCTCGAGCAGAGGCTCAAAAATGTGAGCGGTCGCTCGAACGCAACTTCCTTCGCCCAAGCAGTCAGTAAACTCTGCAAAAGTATTGGTTGTGTGAAATTTCTGCTCGACGGTCACTCGAGCGTGAGACTAAGGTCTTCGCTTGAGCACAACTCTTGTCGCTCAAGCGGTCTGCAAAAATTGCGAACTTCTGGGAGCATGCATTTTACGCTCGAGCCAACTTTTGGTCGCTTGAGCAAAAGTGCAAAATGCAGTGTGGTCGCTCGAGCGCAGGTTTTGTCGCTCAAGCGGAGAGACAGAATTTGGAATTTTCAGATTGCTTTACCAAGCTTAAAACTCGAATTAAAAACATCAAAACTCATCCTTTTGGGCCAAAACTCAAGAAAACATGTAGAAACTTGTAGAATATCAAGAATTGAAGGTCATTTAGCAAGATCAAGGCCCAAAAGCATGTCAATTGTACAAACTCAAGCTTGAAATGTTGAAAACAAAGCATGTATGCAATTTATTGACTTCAAAGCTTTCAAATTATGATCAAATAAGACAACTTGATGGAGAACATGATGAATTCTCAAAACTATGGTAGACTTGGTGCATGTATGTGAGAATTCTTAACAATTAAGCTCAAAATGAAAGAAAATGGTCATGCATGCATTGTATGTTCTTCCATCCTACTTCACTAGTTCAAATCTTGCATGACTCAACTAAATTCTCTTGAATTCATGGTTTAGACGTCATAAATATACAATTCAAGGGTGGAATTCTTACTTTAACTTCTCAATTAAGCTCTGCTTGGTGAGTTCATTAAGGTTCCAAGCCAATTTCCTTAAACTCCCTAGTTATCCTTCTTTGAACTTAAATCTCTCCTCTTACTCTCTTTCTCTCACACGTTTTGCTTGCTCAAGATGGGGGATAGAGAGTTTGTAGTTGAGTGTCTTGAGTCAAATAAGCCTTATATAGGCTTGATTAAGAGTTGGCTAATTAAACTTTAATTAGTCTAAGCAATGACCATTAATTTATTCTAATTTAATTCGTTCCGAATCAACTTTCAATTCAACTTACGATAAAATTCTAAAAATTTCAAATACCACATAAATCAAGTTAATTTCATGATCGAATGCCAATAAGGCCCTTAATTCGCAGAACAAAACAGAAACACAAACATATATTTTTACGATAGACAGATAGAAACACAAATAATGCAATACACATGCAATTAATTCAAAATTTCCTCTTAATTATTCATTAGGCATAATTAATCATGATTTATCGGCTAATCATAGGTCGGGATTGTTACAGGAGTGATCTCTAGTATCGTCTCAGTAATCCCCTGTAGAGACAAATTTACCATCCACACACATAATTCAAACTAAAAGTAAAATATTTTATCTTGAAATAAAATATTTTTACCTCATTTTCATATTGCGAACCAAACATAAATATTTTCTTAAAATGTTGGTGGAAGTAGCCAAAGTGACCCTTCAACCTCATAGAACCATTTCTAAAGCTGAAAAGGAGTCAACTTGTTGGGGGGCATGTTAGTTCCCCTAGCATTGTGGTATATGCTTTTGGAAGCAAATCTCAGTGGAAAAAATACTTCAAGCACAAACTTAGGTCCTGTTTAGAGATATCACTTTTTAATGTAAAAGTTAAAAAGTCATTAAAAAATTAAAATTTTAATAAATTATATAAAAAAAATCAAAAATTTTCTTTTTTGTCTATTTTTTTCACATTTTTTCATAAAAAATTAAAAAACTATCACAAATATATTAATTTTTTTATCTAATATTTTAGCTGAAAAATTAAAAAATTATTAAAATATTTTGTTCCCAAATGAAGCCTCATTCTCAAACCTATCATTTAACATCTCACAAACAGCAAGGATTACCCATTCTTCAGTGATTTGATTAAATGAATTGTAAAAAAAAAAAAAACACAAAATCAAAACAAAAACAAAAACTAATTAATTAATTAATTAAATTCTTTTGAAGATATGTCATGGTAAACCATGATTGTTTTTATGTTTAAGAAGAATATGTTAAATCAAAGAAAAATGTTAGAAATCATAAATATTTTACTAACATTTTATCAAATGTCTCATGTGAGTGTGGGACCCCCACCATGTGAGTTCCATGTGAGTCCTACACTCATATAAGACATTTGGTAAAAATATTGATAAAATATTTGGAATCCCTAACATTACTCTAAATCAAATTGCCATTAATCTCAATCTATCATCAGTAAAATTCAAATTATGAAAATTGTTTCTTTGTATATAGGATAAGAGGGTATATATCTAATCCTTTCAAGATTTTGCAGTGATTAGAGTTGTGGATAAACAAATTTAAAGTCTGTGATCTCTGATTCTATGCTGTGAAAATTTGTCTACAAACAAAATGGTTTGTAAATATATCTACCTTATGCTCTTTTGCTTTTTACAAAAAAAATAAAATAAAATAAAGAAAGAAAGAAAAATAAATAAATCAAATTATTTGTTTTCAATTATTTTAGGTGACAAAAGCGGGAAAAAAACTAACTTTTTTTAATCAAAATCTAGCCTGTTTGGCTAGTGTTAAAAAAGGCACCCTTTTTTTTTTTCTTTATAGTTTTTTTATAAAAAAATTTTAAAAACTTTTTTAGTCCTTATAGTAAAGAAAGATCTCTTTTTTTTTAAAAAAAAATTTAAAAGAAAAGAAAAAAAAAAAAAAAAAGCCTCCACTTGAGCTTTTCCAATAGCAAAGAGTAACTTTTTTAATTTTTGTTAACCACATCAACTTTTTTAACAATAATTTTATCCTATGAAATAAACGAGAAATTACTGGTAAATTTCAAATTAGGGAATGATGATCCATTTAGTCTTCTATTTTTTCTTATGAACCATTTGGTCCTATTTAATTGGTAAGGAATATTTTCCTTTGAATTGGCATGAGTGGAGTTTATATATTTACCCTTGTTATGATTTTGGTGAATTCTTTTTTGCTCATTTGTGTGTAATGATTGAGAGAGTAACGTTTTACACTTCCATTTTTGTGTGTTTGATTTTTGTAGAGTGATATACGATGGATGGGTTTCAATTGCTAATGTTGTTTTCTTGTAACATGAGAATTAATTTTGCTTTTTCTGGAAAACATCACGATGTACTACATTACACACTAAGCATATTACGACGTGTCCAACATAAATCACAAACATTACGAACTGAAAGACCATATAGCAAGACATACACTTATAGTACACAACATATGTCACGACCCAAAACCGCCCCTAAAAGTTTGGCATCGTAATCGACTAGTAATCCGTGATTACCAAAGGCCTAACTGTATAAATCAAACAAACGGGGCTAGCGGAAGCAAAGATATAAGTGATTTCAAAAGGGTGCTCATTGGACCACCTATGTGCTTTGACAGATAGGAACCTCGCCGTGAGGCACAAAAGGTAGCTTGACCAAAACGGATGTGAGATCGCCGTCACTGTGTCCCCTCCTGAACCGGATCACCTACATATATATATATATATATATATATGAAAACGTAAGCTAAAGCCCAGTGAATAACAACTGTGTAAAGGGTTTTAAATGATGATCATGATGTAAGGAAAATCACAAACTGAACAGATTCTTATCTTATACAAAAAGCAAAAAAGTACATGTGGTACATCCCATAGCAAGCTAATACAGGCAGTCTAGAAGACCGAACAGGCAGTCATAATGACCAGTATGTAGATATGATGGTCATCAACATAATAAACAGGAGTTCCAGGAGTTGGAACTGACAGAGATCTCTGTAATCATGTAAACAGGTGCTAAGGATGCCACGATATATAATGTAAGAAAAATAGGATCATCATTCATAAACATAAGAAAAAAACACGTCAGAATAGAGTATAATATAAAGTAGGAAAGAAATACGTTAAGTTAAACATATCTTTACAACATTGTTACTCACAATTGGCTCCGTAATGCACGTAACTAGGATGTGGCGTTTGACCTACACAGACAGATATAAGCGTAGCACACTGAATTTGCTATACAATCAACTAATTATTTTTATTATTCAAGAATTGGTCTTTTATTCTCTTTTAATGCCCATGCAATGCAAATGTATGTCAAATATGGATGTGAATCACACTAACGGAGGCCCGAAAGTAGGGTAAATGAAGCAAAAAAATGAAACCAAGGCTGCCAAACAGCCGCACGTGCTCTAACAAGTGCAATTTATGCAGAATGCTCCAACATTTCCCCTATTCTCTGCACGTGCGGCCCTACTTGCCGCACGTGCGGTTCTGGGTGTCTAAAATCGAAAATTCTGCTCTGTTTTTGGTGAGCTCTCCCTCTTCAAAACTCAAACCCAATTCAACTAAATCAAAGCCCAAAAGTTATCAAACATGGTATATAGACAAATACCAAGTTCAAACCAAGAATAGAACTTTAAATTCAAACCCAAGTCCCACAATCACATGAACAACTTTAAAGTTAAGAAGAAAACAAAACCTATGCATATGGAAATTCTATGTTTCAACAAAACCATGGAAATCTAACTTAAAATCATGCAAGACCAAGTAGGTGAGCTTTATTCATGCCAAGATTTGGAGAATTCCTCTTGTTAGGGTTTGTAACACAACTTACACTACCTAATCCCTCATTCTCTCCTTAAATTCTATGAGTTCAAGATGAAAATTATTCTCATGCAAGAAATTAGGAAGAATTCTTATCTCAATGAATTAATTTAGTGAAGTTGCTACAAGTTCTCTTCTTCTCCCTTTCTTTCTCTTCTTCTCTCTTTGTTCTCTAGAACTCTCCCTTTCAGATTGTATCGCTCTCTCTCTCTCTCTCTCTCTCTCTCTCTCTCTCTCTCATTTGAGTTCACATAGATATAAAAATTATCTAATTTTACTTAACATGAATTAATAAAATTAGAACCACATCACTTGAATTAATTATCTAATTAATTAAATTATTTCTTACTGGCACCTAAGTTAGCTGAACCCTACTTTAAGGGGAATTAGGCTCTACCCACCTAGTCCATTAGTTAATTGGTAACCTTACAATTTAACGAATCAGACAAGTCTTTTTCACAATTAGCATATCCGTCAAACAAAACATGGTGCACATAACACATAAATAAACATAGAACGCGAAGAAACACAGAATTAAAATTAACCATAAAATTAACGGCTAATTAAGAGGCGGGTGTTACAACATATTTCCACATTGAACATATTGGTACAACACACAGGAAACATAACCACGTACCCACCGATCTCACTCTAAAACTAACATACACAACCAATGTCGGGACGCAAAACCCCGTTGTCTGCATTGGATGGATGATGTTAACAACACCCACATGTATAAATTACCACAACATAGAATGCATAGCCTACGTCTAAACAGGGCATTATTCTAACTATAAATACGCACAACAATATCAACATACCCTTCCACCATAAACTAATAGATAACTTTGATTATTAACATTTAATACACAACACCATAACATTAAAACGATACGAACATCACCTCTAATCATGCATATTCAATGTGCGTGAATTGTCATACATCAAAATCATAATGTTAAATTTACCCCAAATCTCACGTTGCACATTACATCAACCAATTAGGGCATGCAACGACGACTCAAACCACAAAACCAAAATCGAATACAAATAAAAGGTAACAAATTGCAGCACGCATCAACAATTAAAGTGTCAAACATTACACACTTTTGCCTTTCATTGTCGACATTTGAAATTACGGCAATGGCGTAATCGGCATATATGACGACGAACACTGTCCACTGTGTCTGTATGTATGTCTCCAGAGACGACAACGTAAAACCCTCACCGGCAGAGATTGATCAGTTATTGTTGAAGGTGATCTGTCGGCAAAGAGATTCCTCCAATTAGGGTTTCAGTCAAAAACACAAATGTGGAATTTGTGGGAACAACTCTTTGGAAAACGCTCAATCACATGGTGTTCCAATCCCCTAACATAGAAATGTTTTAATGCGAGAATGTTTCTTGACAATGTTTCCATATGCAGATCAAACATTCAATCAAAAAGAGGGAAACCAAAAAATGCCTATAGTGCTCTTTATGTCCACAAATGTAATTTCACCCGCAAAAAAATTTCCCATTTAGCCCCATTAAACACATAAAAATGTGCATGGAAGAGGACAAATGTATCAATCTGATTGTTTTAGGGCCTTTTGGTTTTAACAAAAAACCTTTTGGTTTAATAAAAAAAAAGGCAAGACTAATTACTACACAAGTTCATAAACTTGGATTTATTGGTGCTTCACCCTTAAATAAATAAATAAATAGCTAATAAAAACACAATTGCCAAACCAACCTTTAAGAAACTTACAGCCAAATATGAAATAGCTAATAAAAACACAATTGCCAAACCAACCTTTAAGAATCTTATAGCCAAATATGAAACTTGGATGGCAGAAACTTTACACACACACACACATATATCTATATAACAAGGAAGCTCAGGTTTTGAATTCAAATGTGACTTTTATCCCTTTGTCAAAATATAGACCATTAGGTTGAATTCAATCCAATGGCTCACAATGTCTCCCTCTCTATTTGGTCCAAAATATGGACCATTTTCTGCGCACACCTC
Source organism: Camellia japonica (assembly GCA_030407325.1). NCBI lineage: Eukaryota > Viridiplantae > Streptophyta > Magnoliopsida > Ericales > Theaceae > Camellia > Camellia japonica. The sequence goes on from JAPPVO010000029.1 coordinate 21,601,086, forward strand.
TCTCTCACAGACACTCTTATCTCTTTCTTTCTGATTTCAAATTTTGAACACAACCCTCTCTCTCTCTCTCTCTCTCTCTCTCTCTCTCTCTCTCTCTCTCTCTCTCTACCTCCATCGGACGTGCTTCCCTGTCGGAGCCCAACGTCGGCGACCGAACCTCAAACCCCCTATTAGTCTCTTCATCTTCTCTCTTCTTCCCTCCCTCTCTCTCTCCACCATCCCAATCGTCATCAACAGTGGCAGCCCCAAACCCCCTTTAATATTGACGAAGCCACTGCAAAAGAGATCAAAGATATGGGAGATTCAGAGATGGATGTATGTATATATATGCATTTGTGTGTATTATATATATAGATTGTGTGTATTATATGGATGTATGTATATATATATATGCATTTGTGTGTATTAGATACGATTGTGTGTATTATATATGGATGTTTGTATATAATTTCAGAGATTGATGTATATATATGTATGATTATGTATGCTTATGTATCGGCATTGGTCGCCCTTTAAATTTAGGTATTTTCTTCTCTCTCCTCTCTCCTCTCTCCTCTCTCCTCCCTCCTCTCTTTCTCTCTAAAAATTGTTGCGGAAGATGGATTTGGGAGGGTTCTTCAAACCCAAAGATGAAACACCCATCAAAATTCTTCAACTGATAAATTGTCATGTACACTGTTTTCTCTCACTTCTTTATTATTTTACTGTCTAATTTGAGTTGAAAATGTGGTGTCATTTTCATGTTGTTTGAATTGAATTTGTTGAAATTCATGTTAATTAATGTTTGTTCAGCTGTATTTAGGTGAATTTTCCTTACACTTCAACAATTAGCTTTGAAAAAGAACTACAACAACAATAACAATTAGCTTATATCACAATGGCTTTGTTGACAAATAGGGTTCTGTCATTAGAGAATAGAGAGATGAGCTCTTGCCAAATTTTGGCACTGTTATAATTTGGCACCAAAAAATAGCACATGAATTGGAAGTGTTATTGCCAAATTTTGGCTTTCACATGAAGGGAAAGCATACCATTAGAGTTGCTCTAACGTGCAATTTCCATGTCATTTGAATCTTTAAAGCTACTTTGCCACATTCCTAAGCTTTTTTTTTATTGTGGGGTATAGGTTATTTGAGAAAATGGAAGTCATTGCCACCACCATTGATAGTAATAAACAGAATTGACATTTTTTTTTGTGGTGTTTCTCTTGATAAATGTGTATGAATGTGCACTAAATCTGAGCATGTTAATGAATAGATTTAAGCATCCATTTTATGAAGTTTTAACACATATCGAAATGTATTACCAAATATGTAAAACAATTATATGTATCTGTTTACATGTGGTATAATCATAATAAGTTGCAAGTCTTCCCATTTAATAACTTCTGTTGTGGGCAACTTATTTATGGCCTTAATTGGTTCCATATTAGTGTATCAGTTTTATGTTTTTGGGCCAAAACTTGAAAATTGAACTGCAAGTCCACATGACATTTGGTTATATATGATTAAGGACAATGCAAATATTGAGAATACAGATATCCCAAATATTGAATCAACTCTTTTATATATAGATACGATTATGGTTACTGATGGTTTTCAAGATGGTTTTGAAATGGGTTTTGAAATGGGCTTTAAGATGGTTTTAATTTATAAAAGAGTAAGGATTGAAGATGGTTTTCTTTTATTAAAAATGGTTAAAGCTGATTTTAGGATAAGTTTGGAATTTTTCAAAAAGATTTGCTGGAAAAAAAAAAAAATAGTAAGGATTGGAGTACTCCTATCAAATTAAGTTTTTAACTAAGATTTCAATTGAATTTGATGAAAAAAGAAGAGTAAGGATTCGAAATATCATTTAGTTGTTGATGGATGGCAGATATTATTCTGAAGGGGAAGAAAAGAGTTGCAGATGTTACGCCAATTGCTACAGGTCATGAGCGTGAAGAACTTGAGGCCGAACTCGAGGTATCCTATTGTTTATTCAGTTCAATTCATGTGTCTGATATGTATGTGTAATACCATATACATTTGATAGTTTGAGAGAGAATTGAATCTGAATTTAATCCAATTCTTTCATTTAGGGAAGGAATGTTCTAGAGATGAATTATCCAGTTAGACCTTTTGGCACCAAGGTTTGAATTATTGGACCTTTGCTGTGTGCTGTGATTTCTGCTTTACTTTGATTGTGCTTTCATTTGTATCCAGTGAGTTCTGCTTTATTTCTATGCATTTTGATCCCAATCTGATATGCATTTATAAAATTAATTTGAAATGTTTGATTTCTCACATGGTTTTGATTTATGAAATGGGTTTGATTCTTTAATGGGAAATGGGTGTTGATTTTCTATGGTTTTGAAAAGCTTTTGATTGATAAAATCATTGGAACGAAGACTGAAGTGGGTCTTTCTGAGTAGAGAATTCTAATTTTACATAACGAAACAGAGGGTGTTTTTTTTATAAAAAAAAAAATTTGGAAATTGGAAAAAGAAAAAAAATATACATTTTTGTGTTAGATGGGTTTATTTTTTGTGGGTTGAGAAAAGAATGGGTTGGTTTTTTGTATTAATTTTTGACTTTTTAGCTAATGTTTCAAATTTAACCAATATAGATAGGAGTTAAATTAATCTTTTATTTTTATTTTTATATATGATTATGGATGTATATATATCTATACATACATGGTTATCAGAATCCCGATCCGGATTTTACGATCCATTTGGACACAATCAATCCGGATCGTGTAAAAAATCCCTTATAGGTAGGATCTTTCGATCTTGGTAATGGGATCTTATAGGATTGTGGAATCCCGATCCGAATCTGATCCTATCCGATCCAATTTGTAAGCCTTGCTTTATATTGTATAATCTATTTTATTGTAAATTTTGTGTTTGTTATCTAAATATCAATTTATGTACTCCAAATTAATATTAAAAAAAAAAGTTTGAATTTAATAGACAAACTAGGAAACAAACATTTAATATAATACCAATTTTATTCACCCAAAAAAATATAATACCAATTTAAGAAAACTAAGTAGTCGAGAAAACAAACTTAGTTTTAGTGGGTTCTAAAGAAGGTAAAATGATTGCAATTTTGCCCTAATTTTTGGAGAGACAATTTTCGTAACTTGAACAACGGATGCTAATGACAAACCTTATCATTCAGTTAAGCCGCTCTTTTAACTTCTCAATTTATTTTCATATCCGACTCTGTTAAATATTGTTTCTTCACTTTTTATGCATATTGTAAGTATTATGTTATAAAATTCTTCTTCTTCACCTTCTTTTTTAATAAAATGCAAAACTTTTTACCATCGAGTTTTCTATTATGTAATATTATATTTACATTTTACATGGAGTATTATATGTTTCACAGTATCTTCACTTCTTTTTAGTAGAATATAGGCTTATTTTGTGTATACATTTTAAGAAATGCTCATTTAAATTAAATTATTACGTAATTTGCCTTTTTCAATAGGATCTTACGATCCTCGATCCGATTCTACGATCCGATCCTATAAACACCTTTAACGATCCAATGTAGGATCCCGATTTTAACAACCTTGTATACATATGATTCCAATATGTATATATATCTATATATATGATTCCAAACCCCAAACCCCCTGTATATATATGATTCCAAACCCCAAACCTCCTATTTATGTATGATTCCAGTATGTATATATATATATATATATTGAGAAGCCATGTCTAAGAAAGCCATGTCTAACAAAACCTGTGTCAATTAATTAACAAACTAAAGTGGGTTTCTGCTTTCTAGGCAACCAAATAGAGGGTGTTTTTTTTTTTTTTTTTTAAATGGAAAATTGGAAGAAGAAAATAAACATACCTTCCTCTACCTCTCTTAGGGCATTTTTTTTGTGTTGAATGGGTTTATTTTTTGTATTAGTTTTTGACTTTTTATCTAATGTTTCAAATTTAACCAATATAGATAGAAGTTAAATTAATCTTTCGAATTTATTAGTTTGTATAGCATTTTGATAACATTTGAATTTTATTAGTTTGTAAAATTAATCTATTAGGAGTTAAATTAATCTATTATTAGTTTGAATTTTATTAATTTTATTAGGAGTTAAATTAAATTATTTTTTTTTTTTTTCCTTTTCCCCTTCAAGGACACTTAGGGCATGTTTGATTAATAGTATTAATGGTACTATTTTATTAACCTGTTAATCAAAGTGGTACTATTTTTATGAAATTATTTGTTGACTTTTTGACTTTATGAAACAAAATGTTGCAATATTTGCTGTCTAAATATCTCAAAATAGAATGACTGTGGAGGTTCAATAGATGTATTCCATTCTATTGCATGATTTTCTGTGAGTTAGAGAGGCATTTGAGTGCGACAGGATGAAAAAAGAAGAAGAGAGAATGTGATAGTGCTATTCTTATATACAAGATATATTATATTTCTTGGTAAAAAGTGTCATTGTCCACATGAAATCACTCTAATATTTTGGGCACCAAAAAATGCCATCACACATGAGAAATGTGTTTGGGGCTTCAAGAATATATTTTTTGCATTTGTGTGTAAGTGGCTTCTTAGTTTGTCATGGTGGCCGACCACAATCACTCTTCAAAATAGGCAATGGTTTTTTTTATTTTTTTTAAAATTTTTATTAAATTAATTTGAAATTGATTATTTTATTGTGTACATTTTGATTTATGCAATCGATCTCATTTGATGGGACTTCAGGCTTGGTTTGGTTTAGTTTGATTTACTCATCTAAATTTGATTGTTTTATTTTTAGTTTAATAGTGATTACTAAAAATTTATGTTTGTTTCATCCGAGATGGTCCTAGAACAATTTGTGATCAATGTACCTTTTGATTTGAATTCTTTATTGTATTTTCACAGGTTATCTTGAACCAATCAAAAGTTTCATATAGTGGTCTTTCTATGGTTTTTTGATATACTATTTAGGGCTATATTTGTTTTTTTGATGACTATGGAGGATCAACAGATGTATTCCATTCCACTGCATGATTTTCTGTGAGTTGGAGAGGCATTTGAGTGCTGCAAGATGAAAAAAGAAGAAGAGAGAATATGATAATGCTATTCTTATATACAAGATATATTACCTTTCTTGGTAAAAAGTGTCATTGTGCACATGAAATCACTCTAATATTTTGGGCACCAAAAAATGTCATCACACATGAGAAATATGTTTGGGGCTTCAAGAATATATTTTTTTGCATTTGTGTGTAAGTGGCTTCTTAGTTTGTCATGGTGGCCGACCACAATCACTCTTCAAAATAGGCAATGGCTTTTTTTATTTTTTTTATTTTTATTAAACTAATTCGAAATTGACTATTTTATTGTGTACATTTTTATTTATGCAATCAATCCCATTTGATGGGACTTAAGGCTTGGTTTGGTTTAGTTTGGTTTACTCATCTAAATTTGATTGTTTTATTTTTAGTTTAATAGTGATTACTAAAAAGTTATGTTTGTTTCATCTGAGATGGTCCTAGAACAATTTGTGATCAATGTAACTTTTGATTTGAATTCTTTGTTGTATTTTCATAGGTTATCTTGAACCAATCAAAAGTTTCATGTAGTGGTCTTTCTATGGTTTTTTGATATACTATTTAGGGCTATATTTGTTTGGGTATGCTACATAATACATAATTTCTTTTAAAAGTTTTACGAAAAATCATCTAGCCTTTGTTGGTCGATTGATTGATCCTAAACATTTTTGGTTGTTTGATCACAACTTTGAGACACTTTTCATAAAACATTTTTATGGTCGTTAACATTTTTGCAACACATAGATTGTAATATAAGAATTTTATTAGATAGTGCATTCAGGCACGGGCATAAAACACCTATTTATTAGTTTGTATAGTATTTTGATAACATTCGATTTTATTAGTTTGTATAGCATTTTGATAACATTTGAATTTGATTTACAAATAATGGGGAAAATGGAAAACTGAGTTTTGATTTTTCTTTAGTATTTATATTTCTATCTTTGGATACAAGTCTATAATTGTATTTTATGTATGTATGTATGTGATATTGTTTCTTTTGTTAGTTTTATTTTTTGTGGCTTTTTAAATAGAGAGAATGGGTTGATTTTATGTGTTAGTTTTTGGCTTTTTAGCTAATTTTCCTATTCGCAAACAAATTTAACCAAAATAGATAGGAGTTAAATTAATCTTTTTTTTTTCTTTTCTCCTTCAATGACACTTAGGGCATGTTTGATTAGTAGTAATAGTGGTACTATTTTATTAACCTGTTATTCATTTTATTAACCTGTTAATCAAAGGTACTACCCGTTTATTAGTTTGTATAGCATTTTGATAACATTCAAATTTGATTTACAAATAACCTCTACGATTTATTAAATGTCATTCATACACAACCAACCAAGCATTAATTAGTAGCTAACAATTGGGAAAATGGAAACATGGACTTTGATTTTTATATTTCTATCTTTGGATATCTTTTGTTTCAATAATCTTTCAAAATATTAATGAATGTTACCAACATGTTTGGATATCTTTAATTTTTGGATATCTTTAATAATCTTCAATAATCTTTTGTTTCAATAATATTGACAATAGGTTTGAAGCATTAAGTCTGAAGCATTGTGGACTTCCTTAAGACCTTTCATATCGAAACAAGGTAAATTAATCTTTTATTTTTATTTTTATATATGATTATGGATGTATATATATATATCTATACATATGATTCCAATATGTATGTATATATATATATATATATATATGTATATGTATATCTATATATATGATTCCAAACCCCAAACCCCTGTATATATATGATTCCAAACCCCAAACCCCTGTATATATATGATTCCAAACCCCAAACTCCCTATTTATGTATGATTCCAGTATGTATATATCTATTGAGAAGCCATGTCTAAGAAAGCCATGTCTAACAAAACCTGGGCCAATTAATTAACAAACTGAAGTGGGTTTCTGCGTTCTAGGCAACCAAACAGAGGGCGTTTTTTTTTTTTTTTTTAATAAAAAAAATGAAAAATTGGAAGAAGAAAATAAACATACCTTCCTCTACCTCTTAGGGCATGTTTTTTGTGTTGAATGGGTTTATTTTTTGTATTAGTTTTTGACTTTTTATCTAATGTTTCAAATTTAACCAATATAGATTGGAGTTAAATTAATCTTTTTTCTTTTTTTTTTCTTTTCTCCTTGAATGACGCTTATGGCATGTTTGATTGGTAGTATTAGTGGTACTATTTTATTAACCTGTTAATCAAACAAGGCCTTAGTTTGAGTTTTATTTATTACATAAAACACCTGTTTATTAGTTTGTATAGCATTTTGATAGCATTCGAATTTATTAGTTTGTAACATTCGATAACATTTGAATTTTATTAGTTTGTAAAATTAATCTTTTAGGAGTTAAATTAATCTATTATTTGTTTGAATTTTATTAATTTTATAGATGTGGTAAGTATGGAAATCTAAACCACATTTCGTATTTTTCTATTTCAACAAAAAGGCCCTTATAGAATTAATGAGTTAATTTTTTAAATTCATACTGTGGTATCGTACTGTTTGATTTCTTAAATTCATACTTTGGTTTGAATTTGTGGTATTATATACTGTTCAAGCTTTAATAAATCTGAAATTTTTGTGTCAAACAGTTTTTGGAGATTAATCAATAAATCAGACAGTTTTTGGCCAATAAAGGGTTGTTTTTGGCCAATAATGGCCTCCATATGTGTTTGTGTTTGTGTTTGTGTTTCTAAGGATTTGGAAAATATTCTATCCTGTTTGGTAATAAACCTAGGGAATCTTTTATTTTATTTTATTTATCAGCTCAGGAAATCGTACAGTATCACTACATTTTTTTTAAGGATAAATTACGGATAAATTACATATAATAATATTAAGGAGAAATTACAAACACACCTCCTGAGGTTTACTTAACTTGCAAATTACCCTATGTGATTCTAGAAATTACATTATGCCTCCTAAGGTTTCTAATTTCATAACAAATATGTCATTTTATTAATAAATTATCAAGTTAAATAATTGATTCGTGATGAGCATGAGCATGAAATCGTACAGTATCACTACATTTTTTTTATAAAAAAAAAAACAATTTGGTTTGTATACACTATATTGGTTTCTATTATTTGTTTCATGTCTTAGATGTGTTCCAGTTCTTACCTTTTCTATAAGATGTGTTCCAGGTCTTAGATAGCATCAGTTGGATCTCAAGTCCTAGAATTAATTAGCTTCGTTACAAGAATTCACTCAATTTTGATTTGAGTCTGATTGTGTTTGGAAGTGCCATTAAGACTTATGGTAAATATAACATATCTTTTGGGATTGGCTTTATTTATTGTTGTTCATGGTCAAGACGTTTTCCTATGCTAAACATAAGATATGTTTGGGGATTTATATGGTTTCAATTGCCTCATCAATGCCTAAAGCAATGTATCATAACTTTTCTTAGATTGAGGAAGCAAAAAATAAATTAAGGTTATGGAAGAAAAAAAAAATTAAGTAAACCAATTTATTTTTTATCTTTTCCGCTTCTTTTTTGTTTTTTCTCACAAAAATGAAACAATCTTGGAAAGTCAATTCTTATATCTTTTAAGGTTATTTTCTTATGTACATTGAAATATTTCTTTATCATATCTATCTTTTGTGAAAAAAAAGGTTAGCTTAGTTATATCTTGGAGACATTTTAGTGGTTGACCACCTGGTAGATGAATTATTTTTTATGAAATTATTTGTTGGCCTTTTGACTTTAGTGGTTGACTTTAGTGGTTCACTTTGTCCACTTTAGGTGTAGAAGTATATATTTCCACCCTTTGCTAATACATATGTGTCTACTCATTTGCACCCTTTGCTAAGAAAAATGGTAACATTCATTAATATTTTCTTTTGTTGTTGTTTGGAGTCAAATTGTGTTACCAATCCCTGAAAATGTCCTCATACAGACTGATTTATTTTTTATTTATTTAATGTTTGGAGTGAAATTATTATTTTAAAACTATGTAGATGTGCAAAGCTTTTGTTATTTGTTAATTTTAATAAATAGATTCTTGGAAGCAAAGTACTAAGTGATTGATGTGTTTTATTGATAGTTTCTGTTGGAAACACAACTCATTTTGATAAATTGTTTAATTTTAGTAAAATTTGGTGGCGGAAAATGATTGGTAGGTTATTAGTTTGGCATCTGCATATCTATGTGATTTTTTATTAATTCTTTGAATGAGCTTCAATACAATTCAGCAGAGCTTAAGCCATCGATATGTTTGATTCCTAACAATAATGTAGGAGCCATCGATATGTTAAGTATCTATTGATTGCTTCATTCGGTTTGACTTGGTGAATTAAAATATGCTATGTATTTAATATTTATTTAGTTAAGTTCACTTTTGTATTACAGGTTTTGACAATACTAAGTTGCATCAACCTCTAAAATTTCCAGCCATTTGTTATATTTATATAGATTTACAGTCTAAATGTGATGAGATATAGTGGGATTTAATTTTATGATAATGTGTTTCAAATATAATGTGTTCAATATGTTCTGAATAATGGGTCTCAAATATAATGATAATGTGTTTCAAATATAATTTTAAGTTCCGAGTTATCCTCTACCGTCTATAACTTGTTGTTTAGTGGATGGAGCTCTCAACTTTGCTAAATAAACTTTCAATAGGCTTTGATAGTCAAATATGCCAGTTTTTTTACTTTTTTTGGTCCTTTGTTTGTTTTTGGATTTTCTGGGTGTTTGATTATTGAAAAAAATAGAGGATAATTTCATAGCTTCTGAAATTGTGAGATTAGGGTGGTTGAGTTTGACTATATTAAATTACAGAGGATAATTTCATAGCTTCTGAAATTGTGAGATTGAGTTTGTCCACATCAAGTGCAACAATATATATTTGTTGACTTTACTACCATACATGTTTCTACTCATTTGCACCCTTTGCCAAGTTGGGATGATGTGGCATATTGGACAATTTTAATATTTATTAATTTGTAAGAAAAATAGTAAGATTCATTACTACTTTCTTTTGATGTTGTTTGGATTCAGATTGTGTTACCAATACCTGAAAATGTTTGGAATCAAATTATTATTTTCAAACTGTAGATTTACTGCAAATCTTTTGTTATTTGTTAATTTTAATAAATACATTCTTGGAAACACAACTCATTTTGGTGGTCGAAAATGATTGTTAGGTTATTATTTTGTCATATGTGTATTTTTTTTTTTTTTTTTTGTGTGATTTTTTATTAATTCCTTCAATGAGATATTTTATTATATGAATTAACTGTGGATTTCAAAATGATTGATGATTTTTTATTAGTTTGTCATATGAATTAACTTTATAAATTTTGCAGTTCCATTTAAACCTCTTTTAGTTTAATTAAATTCAACAAGCTTAAGCCATCGCGATAGGTTTGATTCCATTTAAGTATCTATTGATTGCTTCGTTTGGTTTCACTTAGTGAATTAAAATAACTTTTGTATTTACATAAGATATGTATTCCAAAACCTTTACAGGTTAACTTTTGTATTATGTATTACTAGATTAATATGTATTTATTGAAGTCAACTTTTGTATTACAGGTTTTGGCAATACTAAGCTGGAACGACCTCTAACATTATGGATAATGTAAGTTGTCTTTTTAAAAAAAACTGGTACATAGATTTTTAAAAAACTTTTGTATTATAGGTTCTGATTATAAAAAAAAATTCCTCATTTTTTACAGCTAGATGGAGACTTAAAACGAACTGTAATATTCGTTCCCTTTACTCATCGTCTTATAAAATTTCATTTTGTGTACATATCAGCTACTTATTTGTTTTTGTATGTATAAGTTCAATTTCTTCAATAAAGAAATGTCGGTGTAGTGATTCGTGATGAGCATGATTTCAATGTCATTCGTATTTCTAATGTCAGCCCAAAAATCATTTTCTTATCATTTTTTTTTTTTTATTTCTTATACTTTGGTTATTTCATAGACTTTGGTTATTTTTTTAAAAGCAATGGAAAAGAAAAATGCAAAGGCACTGTTGAAAGGAAAAGAAAAGGTGTCTTATGCTTCTAAGGGCAAAGGAAAGGAAAATGAATGTCCAGCGGTATAGTTCTTACTGGTTTTTGTAGACTGTTTTTTTTTTTTTTCTTTTCTTTTTTAAATTGTTAGTTTTCGTATGTTTGTATTTTAAGCCATAATTGTATGTCGAATTGTTTATTTTAAGCCATAATTGTAGAGTGTTTTTGAAAATGCATGTCCAATTGTTTATTTTAAACCATAATTGTATTTTTATCTTTTAAACTGTGCACTTTTTTAAGTGTCTCCTGTATATATGTGGAAATCTGCACCACTTTTCAATGTAAGTGAGCGGAAATTTTGAGATAAAGAGATAAAGAGAGGAGGGAGAAAATGGGCAACAATTTTTTTTTTCCAGCTACGTGAATATGGATACTTTATGAAGTTCATAAGTTGGCCGAACATTTGTCTGTTTGTATAACAAAACCACACAATTTATTATATAGATTAGATAAGTGACAAAGGTGACTAATTGCAAAGGCAAGCGAAAGGAAAATACATGTTTAGCGATATGGTTGTTATTGATTTTTGTAGAGTTTTTTTATTTTTTATTTTTGTATCTTTATATATTGTATTTTATATAGCCATAATTGTATTTTATTTTTGAAACTATGCATATTTTTTAGTGTCTCCTGTATATTCTTAGGAAGAAAGAAATATATAGGGGATACTTTATGAAGGAATATATAGTGAGAAAGGAATATATAGTGTCTCCTGTAAGTGCATGGGCCCTACAAGAAAATGGGATACTTTATGGAGCTCATCTGCTGATCGAACATTTGTCCATTACTGTTACAAAACCACACAATCTGTTGGTCGAACGTTTATTATTCTCATAAGTTTGTCGAACATTTGTTCATTAGTGTAACAAAACCGCACAATTTATTATTATTATTATTATTATTATTATTATTATTATTATAAAACTATGGGTAGTCATGGGGCAAGAGTATAATGCATTTTTTTGGAAGAAGGGATATAAAAATAGAAGATGATATTTTGTTTGGATAGTGGAAAATGGTACTTGATAATATTTGCATTTTAGGCATCCAATCATTTAATATTCATATTTTAGGGACCCAATGGTTATGTTATGTCAAGAGTTGTATTAGCTCAACGTACACGACGAGAACGTGAAAGAATAATGCATGCTCTGCATATCAATCGAGACAATGCTTGCGACAAGAACGAGAGAGATTAGGAGCATATGTTAAAGACTTTCCTTCATTAACACCGAGTCATCGCAGTCACGCTTGCCTAGAACAGGGTACAAAGACACTTGCGGATACTTCGTTGGCACAAAAACAAACAATGGTTACACATGCATCCACATGTTCGTTCTCTATGAAAAGTACATCTTTAGCTCGGAATTGGTAAAACATGTTTAATTCTTTAAATAATACTCTTACTTTTACATGTGTATAAATTTTAATTTATGCACAATAAATATTTGTAGGCCTAATTCTACAGTCACATTTCTTCAAGAGGATCTATGTAGAGATGATGAATTAGAAGATATGACTATAAGTACTGCGATTAATACTCAATCACACATGAATTCATGTCGTCATTCTCTTGGCAATATGGATGTGTTATGTCCTTACTGTTCAGCCTTACATTGGATGGACGAAAAATTAGCACAATCATCTCGAAAACGTCCCCTATTTGGAACTTGCTGTTCAAAAGGAAAGAATAGGCTACCTCTGCTTATGACACCCCCTCCACCGCTTCAAGCATTATATGATGGGGATGATGATCAAGCAAGATCGTTTCGACGTTATACTCGAGTATACAATGCAACCAATGCTTTTACAAGTCTTGGTGCTACATTGGATCCAAGAGTACTAAAGGGAAGCAGCCCTAAACTTTTTTTATTATCCATGGGGCATTGCGACATCGAACAGGATCACTTCTACCACAGCCAGGTCAGGATGCGACTTATGCTCAGTTGTACATTTATGATCCTGATTCAGCTTTAGAAGTTCGAAATCGTAGAAATCCTCACTTACGAAGGGATGTTCTCAAAACTATTCAAGATAGTTTGTTGCAAGTTAATGCATTTGTAGACAAATTTCGCCAGGCTCATACAATTTTGAGTCAATTAGCCTTCACTGGACAAAATCAACCTGCTCATCTTCACTATAGTTCAGCAACAGACCGACGACAGTATAACCTACCAACTGCTGATGAGATTGCAATTGTAATAGCAGGTGATGGAACCGAGCTTACTAGAATGAGAGATGTTATTTTACATCTACAGGGAAATAACGAACTAATGCAAATTAATGAAAGTCACCCAACATATTTGCCATTGCATTATGTTTTATTATTCCCATATGGTGAGCTCGGATGGGAACCTGAGTTGAAATTGTGGGACGTTAAACATGATCGGCCTTCAACTGATCGACTTACTCAAATGGATTTTTATAGTTATCGTTTGTTTGAGCGAATTACAGAGTATTCAACAATTTTGAGAGGTGGAAAACTATTCCAAGAGTTTTTGGTAGATGCTTGGGCTGCAACTGAGCAAAATCGGTTGACATACTACAAGCTTAATCAAAAAAAAAAAAATCGGGCTGAACTTTACCAAGATTTAAGCGATATTGATCCAGATGACTTGCAACCTAATCAAATTGGTCAAAGGTTTATTTTGCCATCTTCATTTACTGGTAGTCTTAGACATATGTTTGAAATCTTTCAAGATTCAATGGTTATCACGCGATACAACCAACACCCAGATATTTTTCTCACCATGACTGCAAATCCCAATTGGCCAGAAATTACTTCAGCATTATTACCACACCAAAAAACTATTAATCGTCCTGATTTGATTGCCCGTGTTTTTTAGCTAAAAAGAAAGTGTTTGATGAAGGAGATAGAAAGAAACAAAGTGTTCGATAATAAAGTTGCACATGTTTTTACAATTGAATTCCAAAAATGAGGCCTACTACATATGCATGTGCTTCTCTTTCTTAAAGGTCCAGACAAAATTCGATCATGTGCTCAAGTAGACAAATTAGTTTGTGCAGAATTTCCAAATCCAAAAGATGATCCTACACTTTTTGAAACTATCAAGTGTTGCATGGCACCTGGACCATGTGGTGCTCGAAATCCCCAAGCACCATGTATGGAAAATGGTAGATGCACTAAGAAATACCCTCGAGCCTTTGCAGAATCAACAACTATGGACCAAGATGGATATCCAATCTATCATCGTCGCAATAGTGGTCAAGTATATACTGTGAGAGGACAGGAAGTTGATAACAGGGATGTGGTACCATACAATGCATATCTTTTTAAACGGTTCAACTGTCATATAAATGTAGAAGTTTGTGCTAGAGTGAGATGTGTTAAGTATATACATAAGTATATTTACAAGGGTTATGATCGCACAACAATGGTTTTGGGATTGATTAATGAGATCCAACAATATCTTGATGCGAGGTATATTGGACCACCAGAAGTTGCTTGGCAAATATTCAATCATCATTTGCATGCAGAGATACCAACAGTTGTTCGCTTGGCACTTCATCTACCTGGAATGCATCGTGTTCTTTTCAATCCTAATGACTCATTGGAAATGATTCTTTCTAGAGCTGTGCAACAAAAATCGACTCTTACTGGTTTTTTTTATTATTGTGCTTCCAATGAAAATGAATGCCAATTCACTTACCAAGAATTTCCACAACATTTTGTTTGGCTCAAGTCAGAACATAGATGGAAACCAAGATAACATGGATATGCAATTGGTAGAATGTACTTTGCTAGCCCTAACTGTGGTGAAAGATTTTATCTGCGTTTGTTGTTAACTGTTGTCAAAGGGCCAAGATCGTTTCAATGTTTACGTAGAGTTAACAATGTTTTGCATGAGACGTTTAAATCAGCATGTGTTACAAGAGGACTCTTAGAAGATGATGAAGAATGGATACAGTGCCTGAAAGAGGCTGCAATTATGAAAACCGGATATTAATTGAGGAGATTGTTTTGTATTATTCTGACCCAATGTTTTCCACTACAACCACATGCGTTATGGAATCAATTTTCAATGCATATCTGTGATGATCTTGCACATAAGCTTCGTACATTGTTTGCCATTTCTAACCCAACTGAGGCTCAAATTGAAGATTATGGTTTGTATCTTTTGAATCAAATGCTTCAAGAATCAAGAAAGAGTTTAATTGACTTCCCGCCCATGCCACAAACTACAGCAAATTGGAGTGCAACAGTTGGTAACCGATTGATATTCGAACATCAACAACTACAGAATGCGGCACAACAGACAGATGTGCAAATTACTATTAATTGCCTCAATAACGGACAACGAACTGCTTATAACGCAATCACTTCTTCAGCCTTTGAAAGTAAAAGGACTATTTTCTTTTTGAATGGGGGTGTCAGAACGGGGAAAACATTTTTGTACAATACGATTGCATTAAAATGTCGTAGCCTTGGCCATATTGTTGTTACTGTGGCTTCATCTAGAATTACATCATTGCTATTAGTAGGAGGTCGCACTGCACATTCAACATTTTCCATTCCATTGGATGTCTTGGAAAATTCAGTTTGTGGGTTTAGCAAGCAATCATTAGAGACTGAATTGTTTAGAGAAACAAAACTCATAATTTGGGATGAAGTTCCTATGCAACATAGACATTGTGTTGAGGCGGTTGATCGCACACTTCGAGATATTTGTGATTGTGAAAAGCCATTTGGGGCTATCACTGTTGTTCTTGGTGGAGACTTTCGACAAATCTTACCAGTTATAACCAAAGGAGTTCGTAAGCAAATTGTGAATGCATCATTGAGACACTCTGTTTTGTGGAAGAATCTACATGTTTTATCTTTAGATTTGAATATGCGCTTGAATCATGCAAACCTTGGAAATGCTATTTTTGCAAAATTCTTGACGGAGGTAATACTCATTCGAACTTTGATTATACCATTTGAGGATACATTGATTACACCATTTTTTTTAATTTCTTTTATTTTATTTATTAGGTTGGAACCAATCCGCAAGAAATCATTAAAATTCCATCAACAATACACAAATGCCAGGATCTAAAGGAATTACTCTCAGCAGTTTATCCACAATTGGATATGGCACATACATCAACCCCATCATTCTTAACGGAACGTACAATTCTTTCTGCACGAAATGATGATGTCAGTGCTATCAATATTGCTGCGTTGACTATTTTTCCAGGAAATACATATACGTATCTTGCTGCAGATAAGATAGCTGAAGATGATAAAATTGATCCTTCC
This sequence comes from Camellia japonica, assembly GCA_030407325.1. Lineage (NCBI taxonomy): Eukaryota > Viridiplantae > Streptophyta > Magnoliopsida > Ericales > Theaceae > Camellia > Camellia japonica. The sequence goes on from JAPPVO010000029.1 coordinate 21,617,446, forward strand.
ATTACAAACAGATATCCTAATGAGTTTTTAAATTCATTGGATCCTCCTGGGCTACCAGCTTTTAAGGTAGAGTTGAAAGTGGGTTGTCCTATAATGTCATTAAGAAACATTGCACCGAAAGATGGACTGTGTAATGGCACAAGATTGATGGTATTAATGTGCGACACTCGCATAATTGAAGCTCGAATCTTAACTGGAGAGAAGTTTGGCAATTTGGCATTTATACCAAGGATATCATTGACTCCGTCTTCTGCAGAAATGCCTTTCCGAATGACAATACATCAATTTCCAATTTGATTGGCATACACCTTGACCATTAATAAATCTCAAGGACAATCTGTGAAATTTGTTGGGGTTGATTTGCATACACTTGTTTTTAGTCATGGGCTACGTAGCATTATCCAGATGCACATCTTTCGATTGTATAAGTATCCTCCTCCCCAATGATGAGTCAGATTCCACTACAAATATTGTTTACCCTGAAGTTTTGTTATGAAGACCTTTCGGAAATTGATAAGTTCGTAAGAATTGTGGGAAAGAACAAATTTGAAGACATTAGCTATGACCCACTACAAAAATATGTGTTTGATTTTTGTAAAGTATACACATTTTGTAAAGTAGATGATAGCTATGACCCACTTTTTGTAAAGCTTTCCACCTATGTGGACTTTGTTGCATTTCAAATATTTTTGTTGAATTATTTTTTTTACCATTTAAGTGGTTTTTCATAAGCGGTTTTATGAAAAATGTATTGCTATATTGTTGGGATGCTATGGCATAGAGTTGATTTCTTCTTCATGATATGATGCATTTAGTTTTTCAATGCTTTCCGTATCTTGATTGGAAAATTATTTCAAATATTTGATTTCCGTGTCTTAATTTGTAAACAATTGCTAAAGACTACTATTTGTAAGGTTATGGTATTTATGTTCTGTGTATTATATTATTTCAATCAAATATTTGTGGTTCGGGGTACTATGACACTCACCAGTGTATTAGGTGTTAGCCACAAACTAATGGTAGGAGTGCTGACTTGAACTTTTATCAGGTGCTACAGACTCTACAAATTTTAATATGATACGTACAAATTACAACTACATTTTAATCTCAATATTATTTACACCGTGCCTTTAGGCACGGGCATACACTAGTATATATATATATCATCACCCTATGCCAAATGAGATACAGTGGATGATTACAATATCATTTTTTGGGTGAATAATTACAATATCATTTGATCAAAAAACAATTCATACAGTGCTACTCTGCTCTTAAAAACAAAGCATTTGATCCTAAAAAAACAAAAAATTACTTCAAAAAAAAATTACCAAACAAGCCCTTAAGAATCTTATATCCAAATGACATACAGTAGATGATTACAAATTTACAATTATTTGATAAATAGACAATTCATACAATGCTGCTACTCTTGCACTCAAAATAAATAAAAGGGTTTCATTCTAATATGCAATCTGGGAAACTACTTGAAATGTAGCATCATTCTGGGTAATGCAGGAAGGAGAGGGAAAATACTGGGCGGGGAAGGGGGAAATTACCACCTTACCCCATGCTCTTCTAGTTTCCAAATATCGAAAAGCTTCAATAACATCAGAAAAATTATATGGACCAGTTGGATCAATCACCGCCTTGAGCTTTCCACTCTCCAAATACGGCCTAAGCTTCTCCAAGTTATCCCCAGAAACCGTCAAGCCTGAATAAGTTGCTTTTGGATTTGATGGAGGCCATGTTATGTCGATGATTGGTGCATCATCCTTAGCCACCACAAATGAATTTTCAGTGTCACCTGAAGATTTTCGAATTACATTTAATGAGTCACATAATTTCATATATACAAATTTTTGTACTAAAACTAAAGTAAGAATTATAGTCACGTAGGATATTTTGGAGAAGCGTTCTTTTACGTAGTCCAACCCTGCTTTAACAGAAATCTCGTGCATTGTGTCGCTTTGTTATTCTGTTAAATATAGCCCTTCTTCCCGGAGAGGACCTAATCAATTCTTTCACCTGAATCAAATTACCCGTTTGACCTTTACGCTTCATTTGGTGATTGGGAAAGCAAAGGAACTGAAAAGTGAAAAATTAGACAAATTTAGAATCCAAAATTTTCTCTCTTCCTTTGATTTTCCTCCCTTTTCCTTGGAAAAAATAAACAGTGGCTTTGTATTAGTGTCATTCAATTCCCAATTCCCAATTCCCTTATTCATATGCCTCTCTCACTCTCCAGTTAAAGTCATCAGAGTGCAAAGGTATGATAAACACGGTCTAAAAGTGAGAAATTTACCAATTGTGTCGTAGAGGAGATCAAATTTCTCCTCCACCTCTTCATATCTAGTCTTCCTGTAGTCAACAACCTTATCGGCTCCCAAGTTCTTCACAAACTCCACCTTCGGTGTGCTAGTTGTTGCCACGACATGTGAAGCTCGGTAAAACTGTTTCGCCAGTTGAACTGCCAACATTCCAACGCCACCGGCCCCACCAACTATAAAAACCGTCTGTCCCCTTTAAAATTTGCAGTCTTGAACCCTTCCATTGCAGTTTGAACCGCTAAAGGCAAGCTAGCTGCCTCCTCAAACGAAACATTTTCTGGCTTCATCGCCACCAAATTCTCCTCTACTACGATGAACTCTGCTAGTGTCCCGAGCTGCTTTAGCTTTTCATCCGCGTTGCTATCTTGGATGTTTCCATAAACCTTGTCACCTATCTCGAATTTTGAAACCCCGCTGCCTTTAGCCACCACAACACCAGCCATGTCACAACCTGGTACCACCTGTATCAAGATTTTGTATACAATCACTAATAGATTATGTGATTTCAACAACTGTGTACAGGAAAATTTTACAACCCATATTTTAATAAACACTAAAATGTTGTTTTTGCACAGAAAAGGAAGCGATATGGAAGTGATGGATGTATTTGAACTTTTCTTTGTTTTTGTTTCCAAAAAAAAAAAAAAAAACAACCAAGATATCGATTATGATCAAACTACACAACTAAAATTGACTTTTCCTAAATACTTGCCAAACTTTGCAGTGAATTCTAATTTTCAAAACAACTAAGGAAAATGCTATTTCGTTGGAAAATAAATTGAAAAAAAAATACTATTTCCAATTTTTTGAAGATAGAAAAATATAGAAAATGCTATTTCAAATAACTAAGGAAAATACTATCACCTTAGAAATAAATCAAAAAATACTCAATCTAGTTGACTCAATCAGTGTATGTGTGAAATAGCAGATGATCATAACAAGTCAAACAGTTCAAGACAAGAAATTGGGAAAATAAAGAACAGCAGCTAAAGATGGTATCACACACACGTGCGCGCCCACAGACACAAACATGGACACGAGCACAGACATGTTGCACCAGAATTCTATACTCACAGGGAATTCTATTGGAACAATTGCCCTTTGGCGCATCTTACAATCGAAAGGATTCAAAGCAGCAGCTCTGACTTGAACAAGAAGTTGGTTGTGTCGGGGAATAGGAATTGGGAAGTCCCCTAACTTGAGGACTTCCTTGGGACCGTGCTCTTCGTAGAACCAAGCTTTTTGCATTTTTTATTTTGATTTTCTCTCTGATTCTCAAATGAGCCAGAACCTTTAGATTTTAAGGTGTTTCTGAACAAATAAGATTGAGATAAAAAGAAAGGGAAAGATGAAGAGGAATATCTTGAGGATTGTGTTCGTGTGGTTATCAGCAAGAGATTGAAAACGGGGATGCCATGAAAACGAAATGAAAGGAAAAGAAACAAACTATCCTAAGAACAAAAACAAAAATATGTGAGAGGATAGAGTGGGTGATGGTGTTGTTTTTTGTAGGACTGGACACACAACAAACAAAATTATTGTGTTGTTGCAAGAAAGAAAATTGTATTGGTTAGTGATAGTCAATTTAATTATTAAGCAACAATACAAAAAAATTAAAATCACAATCACCATCATAGTAGGTAAATAGCACTATAATATGCAATATGTTACAGGCAACCATAATGTGAAAATTCTGAAACTCCTCTGCTTCAGCTGCTAAAATGGAAGTAATGGTTATTAGTAAACATGGCAATGTAAATTAGGACATCCTAAATATTTAGGTTGATATCCTTTATCAATAATGGAAAAAATTATCCAGTAGTCCTGAAACATCACTGTAGTACACACACATGGTGCGATGCTACCGATCAATGAAGCTGCGAAAAAAGGGATGGATGGGGCCAAACTTTATTTCCCATTCAACCAACCAAGGTAGTTAGTGTTAAGAATTGATACGCCTAACCAGAATTTGTGAAACACGAAAAACAAACAGGAATAAAAGAATAATCTAAATCAAACACCATGGGTGTGTTTGGTAACGTTTACGTTTTCAGTTTATATTTACAAAAATTTTATAAACTGGTTTTTGTTTATTTTTTGAAAAACATAAACTACAAACGCGTTTGATAATTGACAAAATGTTTAAAAAATTTTAAAAATATAAAAAAGAGTGAGAAATGGCAAGTGGTGGCAAGTAGCGGCGGAAGACGGTGGTGGAAAGTGGTGACGGTGGGTGGCGGGTGGGTGGTGGTAGTGGGTGAGTGGGTGACGGTGGCGGGTGGTGGGTGGTAGCGAGTGGGTGGTGGTGGTAGTGGTGGTGGGTGGTGGGTGGTGGTGGCAGGTGGGTGGCGGATGGCAAGTAGTGGTGGGTGGTGGTGGCGGGTGGATGGTGGTGGTGGTAGTAGTGGGTGGGTGGGTGACGGTGGCGGGTGGTGGGTGGTAGCGAGTGGGTGGTGGTGGTGGGTGGTGAGTGGTGGTGGCAGGTGGGTGGCGGATGGCGGGTGGTGGTGGTGGTGGGTAGGTAGGTGACGGTGGCGAGTGGTAGGTGGTAGCGAATGGGTGGTGGTGGTGGTGGTGGGTGGTGGGTGGTGGTGGCGGGTGGGTAGCAGGTGGGTAGTGAGTGGTGGTGGCAAGTAGGTGGCGAGTGGTGGTGGCGGGCGGTGGATGGTAGTGGCGGGTGGCGGGTGGTGGCGGGTGGATGGCAGGTGGGTGGTGGTGGTGGTGGTGGTAGTGGTCGTGGCGAGGGGTGGGTGGTGGTGGCGAGTGGGTGGCAGGTGGGTGGTGAGTGGTGATGGGGGTGGGTGGTGGGTGGTGGCGGCGGAAGACGGTGGTGGAAAATGGTGGCGGATGGTGGCTAGTGTTAGGTGGCAAAAAAAAAAAAAACTCAAAACGGAAACACATTTTTTGTGTTTTCATTTTTTTGGCCAAATTTATAAATTGAGACCACTGATTTATAAATCAAAAATTTTACCAAACAAGTTTTTATTTGAGTTTTTAAAATTTTTGTAAATATAAACAGAAAACTGAAAACGTAAGTGTTATCAAACGGCACTAAGAATTCAAAGATTTACATGGTTTATCTCATAATAAGACTATGTCCATAATTAGTTTCACTATAATCTGAAAGAGTTACAATAAAGTTCAAAAAGACATGACACTTATTAAGATAACAGGATAAAAATGTGAAATATCAAAAATACCTTTAATCCAAAATTCACGATCGAGTACTTAATGTTCACTGCTTATTAGAATCCACAATATCCATGTTGATATTTTCTTTCAAGTGATGGAGGATGATTTCAAGGTTACCAATGGGTAAGATTAAATGATGAGTTTGATTTGGAAAATGCCAATCCAAGTGGTGCCCATGGGTTCATGTGCTACCAACAGCATCAATTTGTCCAAAAAATGCACACCACACATCATGAGGTCATCATCCCAACAAACGAATAATCTAGGCCTAGATATCTTCCTACCAGCAATGTCAAGAAATAATGACCATGAAAGAAATAATGCAGTGATTGACAACACCTGTGATAGATGAGTTTTTCAAAGACAAAAAAAGCATTTAAGAGTCATGAACTCAAATCTCACAAAGCGTTTGACCCCCTTAGGACTATTCCATGGTTTGTAATTACTTGGCATGACTACATGTGCCCAGGACCAGTCGGGAGATATTCATAATACCCTCGTTATAAAAAATAAATAAAGGTAAAGCACAAACACAATTTTAGGATTGTTTGGTGAATTTTTTATCAACGAAAGTTAAAAATCATAAAATAAAAAAGTTAAAAGTATTTCTTTCACACCTTCTTCACATTTATTTTTTTCAATTTATTTAAATTGTTTTTACCTAATAAACAATGAATAACGATGCACCAAATAGGCACAAATTTTTAAAGGAGCAGTCTCAACAACTCAAAAGAAAAAAAAGAAAAAAAATTGCAATTTCACCCACAACAATAATGTATTAGATAAGTGTTAATTTTTAATTTATCACCCATTCAACTATATAAAATCTAACTCCCTTGTTTTATGCAAGTTTAAATTATGGGCGTTTAGCATTTCTGTAATGTTATATTTAGCTCATGAATTTAAAAATGAAGAAAAAAATACTTAAAATATAAAAATATATCATTAATATTTCAACCTATTTTTTTACGTTCACTTTCCAAATCTACTCCCAAATATATGAACAAAACAAAATAGGTATATAAATTGGATTTCCAAACATCAGGCAACCAAAATCAAATTGGAAAAATGTTGATTTCCCCTGTAGCATGAAGTATGCCCACAGGTTTGAATCCAAAAAAAAAAAAAAAAAGAAGTATGCCCACAGGTGTCTCTGCTGCAACTGGTCCAGACATGGAGATGGAGGAGGAAGAGCAGTTGATGAAGAACAAGCACCCCCCAAATCACAAACCCAACCCATATCTATCGCATCCATTACAATAATGCAAGTTCAAGATCCTCCTAACCGAGTCAAGTCGGTATCGATAGAGGGGCAATCATTGCTAAATTCGGTGGTTGTGAGAAGCCGAGTTGACTCGTTGACGCTATGCTCCAATAAAATCGGCGAAATTGGCACAAGAGAGAAGGATTGGAAAATCGGCGTGGTGCTTTTTTCGGCGAGGTGGAAACTAGACTAAAAATTAAAGGCAAATTTCATTTCACCTCTGTGATTTAGATTATGTGTGAGTTATCTTAATATTTGTAAATGATCACATAATTTTCACGTAATTTATAAATTAAAGTGTATCATTTCGTCTAATTTAATAGAAAGTATGAAATATATGACAGACATAAAGGAATTATATATTAATTTTTAAATTTTGATAAATCGCATAATAAGAATAAAATACATGGGGTTAAATTGCATATAAAATAAAGTACGATAGGTTAAAGTGTACTTTGCCTTATGTGTGTGTTAATTTCTGACCATACTGCCAACTTAGTATTCAACTAGAGAGCACTAGTGGAATAGATGGCCCCTGAATGACCTGCAACAAAAAGAAGAGATTCCGACGGTGATTTGTCCACCCGGGAGCACTCCGATAATCAAGTCAATTATCTCTCAAAGATAGAAAAAGTGCTCAATTCACTATTCAGAGCATAAAAAGTGTACCTTAGACTCATGGGGGTGCCTCTCTTTTATAGCCAACACAATCATAGTCCCAATAGAAACCTAACTTCAATGGACTTAGGATTACTGCTAATCTTGAACTCCCAGTAAGATTGGGATAAACTCTCTGAGAGTCTTATCTTTATCCAAACTGAAGTCCTCTCCCATTCTAGGACTCCTGTCCCTTATCTGCTTATCTCGGATTCCGGTATTCTCGCAGATAACCTCGGCCTATCCGAGATCACCTCAACGTTATGACCAGGACACGTGGCACCCCGATTGGCACTTCGGTGACACCTCGGCCACGTGTTGTCACTTAAAAATTATGTCCCCACAACTGCCCCCTTAGGTTCTATTACCTCGGCATCCTGAGGTGACAGAACCTATATCGTTTCTTCCATTTAGAACGTCGGCTAAGCTCACTCCATTCGTTCATTACCGAGGTCATAATACGTCGGCTCAATATGACTAAAAACTTACAGTCTGCTTTCACCAATGCCTCAAAATCATTAACCAAGTTTGTTCAAGTTTCTCAGCTGAGATCATCCTCCAAGCCGAGGTTCTACTCCGTTACATCGAGAATTCTAAGAGCTTCAACACACGTATGAGCTATCACACATGACTACTTAACCGTTCTTGCCACGCGTCCCTCTTTCTTTAGGCCGTACCCGACACACGCCACTAAGTCGCATTGCTCTCGCGTGCGCCGTCTAACACGCACGTCGTTTTAGGCACATTAATTGCCTTTTTGCCGTCGTTTTTGTGTTTCAACAAACTTCCTTCCTCTCTCTTCGTCGTTTCACCTTTGCATCCTCATTCCCGTGCAAGCTCTCTTTCTTCGCTCTCCCAAATCTGCCATTGATTCAAGCGTTCGACCTCTGCAACTTGCTCCGTTCACCTCCTCCGGCGAGATTTTTACCGCTCCTTCGCTTTTGCAACCGTCGTCTGACTTCGGCGATCCTCACACCGGCCTCACTCTCTCTAGTAAGCCACTGTTCCTCTTGGTTTTTAGTCTTTGATTTACATCAAACTCTGTCATATTTGCGAACTTGCTCATGTTTTTGATCATTTAATCTGTACCTCAATTTTCACCATGTGTTTGAGTATGTTTGCTTTGTGATTCTGTTTTTTTTTTCAATCCTTTCTTGAATACTCACATACCTGCACAAGCTTTACCACTGTGTTCTTGATGATTTCATCATTGTTCTTGACTCTGAATTACATTCTTGTCTCTTTTTTCTATGTTTTTTTCCAGATTCTTGCCTTCAATCCTTGTTTACCTAGACTTAGGTTTGGGATTTGTCTATAGAACTTACGAACCTTAGGAAAAACTCACACAAATTCCCCTTAGATCCATACAAATTCTTACCATAGTATATATTTAGGTTTTAGCCGAGGTATTTCAGACCCTTATAAAACACTTCCTTCCGAAATCCAATACTCTCCCCCTAAGCCGATATCATAGGTATGTGGAAGTATAGGGTAGACACCCCAACCAAGTTGGAATATTTCAGGCAGGAGTTTTCCATCCCAGCCGACGTCCATCTGAGGTTGGCTGAGGAGGATGACTCCATCATGCCTATAATCGATTCTATGCCTTTCCCCGTTGTAGCTTTCATAGAGTGTGGACTTAGGCTCCCATTTGACATCATTTTTCGAGAAATCCTTCATTACTATAAATTGAACCCAATGCAGCTTGCCATCAACTCTTACCGAGTTATTGTAACGCCCTCAAAAATAAACCCATAAATCATCCAACAATAGCATGCTTAGACATGAGAGAATGAAACATAAATATATTCCATCAGAATAATCATTACAAAATGTATTACATGTTGACAACAAAAGTAAATGCCCTATAGGCTTACAACTTTCCAAGTCAACACTTGGTTACAAAAAGAGAGTGCTAACTCTATACATAGAAAGCCCTTGGCTTGATATACATATAATACAACAAAATAACAAAAGAAGTCCCAGCCACTAAGCCTCCCAAGCTACGTCCTTGGAGGTGGCATGCTACCTGTACCTGAAAATGATGTCCCATATAAGGTGAGCCACAGCCCAGTAGAAATATACTAAACCAACTATAAACAATGACTAAAATAATAGCATTCAACAGATGGTCCATACTTATATTCCAACTCATGCCATATTACCGTTTCATGACAATTATAACCATGTTACATTTCACCTTCCATTTCTTATTCAACTTTAAGTTTGAAAACAAGGCTCAGAACCTGGCCAAATAATTTTAATGAGACTATGACTCATTACTAAAACACTTTCGGAATTCATGACGGATACACATTTTGGTGTTGTATCAATAACACATAAACCACTTCCTTACTTTACAAGTGATACACATTTTGGTGCTGTATTGATATAATATAGAAACACTTCTATACTTCACAATTGATAATGATATACATTTTAGTGCTATATCAAATCAAACACACACTTCCATACTTTACCATGATATATATTGTAGTGCTGTATCAATATCACACAAATTCCGGTTTAGAGGTCCATCCCCTATCTTCCCTTAAACCATGGAGTACATCCCCTATCTTCTCCCACACAACACAATGTATATAAACACAGATCATATACATAATCAATCAATACATAAAGTTAATGTATTTTTCAATCGTCATATTCGATGACACATTCCATTGATTAGTTTTAGTTTGCCTAATCATCATGCATTGTCTACAACAATCACGACTATCCTCCATCGATAGCCCAAAGCAGTTATTTCTAAACAGAAAATAAATGCATCAAATGGATAAATTATCAACATTTGCCTAAGTGAGCGATAAATTAATCCAACTACACCCTTTAATCCTATACCATTCCGATTTGAATATTTCCTATTCAATTTTCTCATTTCTCAAAATTAATTATACCAATTAATTTATCATGCAATTAGGGCTTTTTCCCAAATTCACAATATCAACCCTAAGGTTCCTTTTTCATCAACAATCCAACACCAAGTCCATTTTCCAATGTATTACATACATAAGAGTTTATATATTTGAAAACCCATATTTTGGAAATTACACAAAGGCCCCAAACTTTCTCAAAATTACCCAACAACCCCTAACATATCGAAATACCAATATTCAAAGACAAAGCTCATAAGATGGAGTAGGAGATCCCTACCTCGAAGTTAGAGCTCGAATGGAGAAGAAGACCAAAACCAAAGTGCTCCAAACTCCAAATTTTTCGGATCAAAACGAAGCCCTCGACGATCAACACAACTTTTACAAAGGCCGAAGGAAAGGGAAGCACCCTAACTAGATCAAACCCTAGAGAGAACGGAGTTTCTAAAGAGAGAGGCTCTCAAAATATCTTTTTAGAAAGTAAGAGAGAGAGAGTGAATGCAAAAAGTGATTCAAAAATGCCCAACTGCCTTCTGATATACGATAGGTCCGCTCGAGCGGAAAACACAACGCTCGAGCGTCAAGAACAAAAAACATGGTCTGCTCGAGCGCAAGAAGGCCTGCTCGAGCGCCAAGACACAAAGATAAAGTACATCCGCTCGAGCGCGAAAACCAGTCCGCTCGAGCGTAGATTCCCTCCTCTCAGAACTTTCACAGACAAAGCACCACCCACTCGAGCTCCAAAAGGTCCGCTCGAGCGCAACCCGCTCGAGCGTAAGAAAACCCGCTCGAGCGTGAAAAACACACCTGCAGAAGTTTTGCAGAGGCACGAAATACTGGGAGTGTGTAAACTCCGCTCGAGCGCAAGAAGACCCGCTCGAGTGGAAAACCAAAAAGCAAACTCCGCTCGAGCGCAGAATGACCCGCTCGAGCGTAACACCAAAACACTGGGCAATAACACTTGAGACCAAAACTCAACCTACCTGTTCAAAACACGCCCAACACATCCTAAAATTTAAACATAGGGAATTAAAGGATGACAACATATACAACTACCAACTCCACGGAACCAAGGTCCGGAGTACAACAAATACAAAAAAGGAAAACCGAGATCGCTATAGTTATCAGCGGTATAATAGCCTTAGCCAAACAAGAGAATGCTAGGGTAACTTTAGCCGATATCTAATACTGCTACACCATGTGTGGCCTTAAGTTAGAGAAATGCTACATTTACTACCTCAAACCGAGGTCCACAGAGTACAAAATTGTTGCCGACCTCCCAAACTCCAACAAGGGAGCTGGGGACGATCACTTCATTGTCTCGGGGAACTGGGAGTTCGCTCCAGATGAGGACCTCCACATCTACCCTCTTAGCTGAACAGTTTTCGTAGAGGGTAATGGTAAGAGCCATGTGCTTATACTTATTTGTTTTCAAAGTCTTCAATACTTTGTTCTTTTATTCGTTCTAACGTTTGTTTTCCTTGCAGCTCTTCCCCAGCCGGCAAAGGATTTCCGCAAGTCCTTTCTCCCGAGCAAAGGCTTGAAAAAGCTGTTAAACCTGCCAGTTCACAAGCGGAGAGCCCCCCTACTGCTCAACTTCATCCTGACTTACAAGTTGGTTTTTCCCGACATTCCGAAGAAGAAGAAGAGCAAGTCTCCTCCGTCCGCCACTACACCTCCGACAACTTCATCATCTCGGCCAGATCAAGGATCAACCTCTGATCCAGCTGAGCTGCCATCAACTTCGGCTCCATATCTGATCCCTCCATCTCAACACCGACGAAGACGCCGAACTGCAATCGCCGCTGAGATGGGCCGCAAAAAAGCAGTCGCAGAGGATCTTTTGGCTGACATCCCTACCATCGTTGATGCTCAACCAGCACCATCTCAGCCTCAACCAAAGCCAAAACAAAAAAGACTGAAGAAGGCTCAGCCAAAGGCAACGGTGACTCAGATTGATACTGAGGACACCTTGCCAATTTCAAAATTGGCTGAGCGTGAAAAGACCACTTCTGCCACTGAGAAGAGGCTCGCCGAGGCCGAACCATCCCAATCCACTCAGTCAAAAAGGCCCAGGTCTGAGTTGACCACAACCTCGGGGCCAATGAAGCCAGATGCCCCCTGGGCCCCTCCGATCACCATCGATGACAAGCCGGTCAGAGCTGGCGACAGTGCAATTGATCTCAAAGTCGGCGTCGCCCTTTCTACGGCTTTGCTCCTTCTAAACGATCTTAACCGAAATGCCGAGATGAGCGAGTATGAAAACTTCGCTCTGATGCTCCAGCATTCTGTTCAAGTAAGCCTCTTACACTTGGTATTTTTCTTTCTCTATTCTTTCATACTTTTAGAACTTCTACTAACTTTTGTTCTGTTCATTTTCTTTCAAGCGATCCAGCATGCCCACTCCTTCTCAATGCAAGCTTTAAAATGAGGAAAGAGTTGGCCGACAAGATTAGGGAGGTCTCTTGTTTGCAAAAGACCATCAAAAAGACTGAGCCCAAGATGAAAACTTTATCTGACCAGGCCGCGGCAGCCATTAAAGATAAGGATCAGGCCGAGGAAAAGGCTGATGCTGCCGATGCCATTGCCAAGGTCCTTACAGTCGAAAAGATCGAGGCCAATGAAAAGATGGTCGAGGCCCAAAATGAGCTTCAAGCTGCCTTGGCTACCAAAGAGGCCGAGATCAAGGCTGCTGATGAAAAGGCGTACATTGAGGGGGCGGCCAACGTCAATGAGGACTACAAGAAGCAAGTGAGGCAGGTATGCAACAAGGGTTTCACCCTTGGTTGGATGGCTGTCCTCAAAAAGATAAATGTCCCCGAGGACTCCCCCCTCAAGAATGTCGGCGACCTCCCCTTGCCATTCCCCCCTACTCCAAGCCAATCCGAAGGCGATTCTGAGTCTGAGGAGGAAGCTTTGGTCAGGAAAACGAAGGAAGCTGCCGGGGGCCAAATCCCCTACTCTGAATGAGCAAGTTTTAGACTTGACTCAGGATGAGGAAGATGAGGTCTCCAAAGACGCTCCTCCTGAGAAGGTAACCTCGGACGCGCCTATTGCCGACAAGAGCCTCGACCAAACTCTTCAAGAAATCAATGCCGAGCTCGCGGCTAAAAGGGCCGTCGAGATGTCTTCTCAGCTGTCTTCTGAACTCCAGACCCAACCAGCCAGAGATGCCGAAGAGTCTTAGCTTTGATGTTTTTCTCCTTTCTTCCGTTCCTTGTATTTTAATTATGTAAAGCTTTTACTTGGCCAACGTGCCTTCTTTCGAATATAAATACAACTTCCTTTCTTTTGGATGCTCGTATGTGTTTCTTCCTTTAATACCTCTATATTTTGAATAATTTGCATGTCTTCTACATACACCTTAACTGTGCAATCTTCTCGGGGTGACATATCTCGGTTATACAAACCAACGCTTTCATCTCGGCAAGTACGCAAGTACTTCTTTCGTTACAACCTTAGCTTAACTTGTAAATTTTTCTAAAAAATTTCAACAAGTGTTTTAAACCAATCTTCCTTTGAGACAACTTCGGTTTAACTTCAACTTGTAAATTTTTCTCAAATTTCAACAAGTGTTAAACATGACCTCGGTTTAATTTCAATTTGTAATTTTTTCTCAAATTTCAACAAGTGTTAAACATGACCTCGGTTTAATGTCAACTTGTAAATTTTTCTCAAATTTTAACAAGTGTTAAACCAATCTTCCTTTGAGACAACCTCGGTTTAACTTCAACTTGTAAATTTTTCTCAAATTTCAACAAGTGTTAAACATGACCTCGGTTTAATTTTAACTTGTAAATTTTTCTCAAATTTCAACAAGTATTAAACATGACCTTGGTTTAATGTCAACTTGTAAATTTTTCTCAAATTTCAACAAGTGTTAAACCAATCTTCCAAGCATCAATTTCCAGCCTATAGACGTCCCCGAACGCCCCGGGAGGGTGAGTCCCGTTCTGTTCATCTTGGGCTCACTACAGTTCAGGACTCAAATGTCACAGTTCTTAATCTGAACCAAAGAGTCCAAATCCGGCAAATCGTTTTGAGAAAACAGATTTTTTGAAAGAAGTGCCAAACATGGACTGCTTTGCCAGATATAGAGTCGCCACCTAAATATTTTATTTTTGGAAAATTTAGGAAACCCTGACTCGTTGCCTAAGGCCACGTATCCGTCATCACCAAAGTTGCCTCGGCTCGGGAACTTGGGTACGATTGGGGAAGGTCACTTCGTGAGCACCCCCGCTCACCCGATCAAAGATCGGCCTCTACTAACCATGATATCTAGTTTTGAAAACATTATGTATTCTTATTCCGGTTATTAACCTAGATTTACTATGTGATGCGCACAACATACAAGTATAGACCGGGTCGCCTGAATTGGAACAAAACATTTCATGTTTGTTTTTTTGAAAGATGGTTTGTTACTCGCAAGCAGGCTTAAAATGTAGATTTTGCCATCCTCGGGTGGGCTTAGAAAAGATGGTTTTGCCACTATCTAGTGAGCTTAAAACTCACAGTCAATGCATTGTTCCAATCCAAATAACCCAACCTTCACCCACAGGCATTCAGACAGTTATATCACATAAGCAAATAGCCTCATGGTAAGCATGCTATCATGGCAGTCACTCACACTCATGCAAGGATGCTAAAGCATAAAAACTTACCGAGTACTCCAAGCCAAAACAGAAACTATGTTAGAAATCCATGCATGATCCTAACTATACAGAAATGCCTAATGCAACACATGCAAAAATGCAACTATAGCAGGCTCGGCTATTCTAAAGATGGCATGTGAAATGCTACAACTAACATGTATTCAACTCGGAATTGAAATACAAATGCAGTTAGTATGATGCGCCGAGCCCAGTGCATGCAAGACAGATGAATGAATGCAAACATGCTATCATACTATATGCTAATTGAAACATGCCCTAATCTAACCATCATAAGCTGGTAAATAAAAGGGAGAAAGACGTGGGGTTGGAAGACATACAACACACACACACACACACTTATTACAACATTGCCCTCGCGCAGAGGGTCCGAATAAATAATATACAGTCCCGAATGAATAATACAGTCCAAAGAAGTACAAAATCCTAATTAATTAACAAATTAATCTAGGAAAGCAGTAAATTAGCATGCAAGCTAGGGGACTGCCTTGACTCTGCTCCGGATGATGAATGATGCATGTTCGGGTTGCCTTGCGCGGAAATTCCTTCCGATGCCCCGGTTTGCCTCTGTTCGCAATTAATCCCGGAATGTTGTGCGAAGCTCTAAAAGGCTGTTGATTCTTGATTTACTGCAACAGAGAGCAAGAAAAGGGGCATGGCAAAGTATTTTCACATATGTATGCATATCTCGATCCTCGTGCCACCAATCACGCATCTCGATGCATGATGGCCGAGGAGTCGAATTGCACGACTTAATATGAAATGAATGCACACATAAACACAACAAGACCGAGACCCCATCATGGATAATCCGGAGTGTCGGTGACTGGGAATTGAGACACGTTCCGTCACTCGAAGTACGAAACGTCCCTCGTTTCCCGTGCTCGGGCTAACTCCTATCCCAAACACAATGCAATATGCATGACATGCATGAATGCAACTAATATACAACCTAACATACACAATGCTATGAAATGGCATACACAATGCACGATGTAACATGGCATACACGATGCTCTAACATGCAACCCAGTATACGCAATGCTATGAAATGAAATGGCATACGCGATGCATGATGGACTTACACCAACATGAGTGGACCTCAGCCACACTCACATCAGTGGCCATAAGATGAAATGAGACACTCGAGATGCGTGCACGCATGCACGCAAACCGAGGACCGATCCTAAGGCACAAATGCCACTCTAACAAGGCATGGCAAGGCATGAAATATGGCATTCTAACATGCAAGTTCCGGCACTGAAATGTGGTGCAAAACGACCCCAAAACATGGAAACATGGCACCTGATGCATGGAATGGTCCCGAAACACAAAACTAGGCATATGCATTGGCCTATAGCTATACAAAGCATGCATTATTTGATCATGAAGCATGAAGACAGAGTCAAGGCAGTCCCAAAACATGAACTTTCTTAGTTCAAAGCATGGCCAAAAGGTGCTAGCAAGATGCGCTAAAGTAGCATGCAACTTTGACTAGCAAACATGGTTTACATGGAAAGTACATGAAACAAGTGAGCACTCACCAAACTAGCAAAAATCAGTGAACTAAACATGCCAAAATATGCCCAAATAAACATGGAAAGGCAGCCAACACATGCACAAATGAGGGGCTCCTTTGGAAGGCATACAAAGGGGTTATTAAGCACATGCATCAAGGACACTTAGCATGGCACAAGAAACTCTGGAAATCAAATATGATAGCTCCAAAACTCACCAAATTGACCCCGAAATGTGACTAAGAAGCATACAAAGAGGGGTCCCTTTGGAAGGCCAAAATGACCATCAAACAAGTCAAGGTGAGAGGGGGTCACCCCCCTCTGATTTGGAGGCTCAAAATAGCATCAAAGCCACTGAAAATCCACTGGATTCCAGTGGCTAAAAGGTCAAATAAGGCATGCAACAAGAGCTTAGGTGTAAGGCTCAAAATAAGAGACAATCAAGCATACAAGGAGGCATATGATCTCAAACAAAAAAGGGACCTCAAAAAAACTTGAAGATGAGATTAAAACAAGATATTTTTCAGTTTATGACAACTCTAAAAAATGAACACAAGTAGGGCTAATCCATCATGCTAAAATGGCCCTAAAAGAGAGATTAGAGACAAGGGACAGTAGCTGGCCCCAAATAGTAAAGAGACCTTCAACAAAGTTGAAGAGGGGCTAAAAACAAGTCACTTTACAGTTTATATCAAGTCTCGAAAATAAGCACAAGTAGGGCTAAATTATCATGCAAAAATGGGCCTACAAGGAGAGATAGGAGACAAGTGGTAGTAGATGGCCTCAAACAGAGGAGAGCTCTTCAACAAAGTTGAAGAGGGGCTCAAAAAAAGATATTTTACAGTTTGTCTCAGAGCCCAGAAATGCTCAAAAACAAGGCTAATATATCATGCAAAAATAGGCCTAAAAGAGGGATAGAGAGACAAGAGGTAGTAGGAGACTTCAAACAGAGAAAAACCCTTAATAAAACATGAAGATAAGCTCAAAATAAGACTATTTCTAGTTTGGGTCGGAGCCCAAAAATTCTTGCAAGCAAGGCTTATAAATGAAGCAAGAAAAGACTAGAAAAGGGAAAAAAAGAATTCACCCTTGAAGAGCTGACCTCCAGCAGGTTTTGGTCCAAAAATCTGAGCTTCCAACCTTTGCAAATGGCTTCCAAGGTGCTGAAATGGAGTGTGGAGGTGTGGTGCTATGGGTTGTAGTGTAAATGGTGCAAGAAACCAAGGTTTTTGAGCTTGAATGAGAAAGAGAGGGGGTTTGTAAGCAAAGGCTCTCAACAATTTTTTTGTAACCCCCTAAAATGGAGCTGGGGGCGCTGGTTATATAGGCAAAGGAGTGGAGGAAAGGGGGGGAAAATCAAATTCGAATTTCCCCCCCAAAAGACCCCCCTCAGATACAGGATCTAGAGGAAAAAGGAGGGTGCAGCTGTAAGGAACCAGCTGAGGGGAGCATGGCCGGCCAGGTTCACAGGGTTCAGGTGGCCGGCCGGCCACCTCCCCTGGCCGGCCGACCAGGTTCAAAAGGGTCACTCAGAGAAAGCTGGCCGACCACCCATATTGGTGGTCTCTCATGTGTGCACAACACAACCATGTGGTCAAAACCCAGAAAAAGTGAACTAGGAGAGAGAAAACCTAACTTTTCAGAGGGGTTCAAAAGGGTCAGGAACAATTCCTGGCCGGCCATGACATATTGGTGGCCTCCCAGGTGTGTACAACACAAATATGTGGTTGATGGCCCAAAAAAATGGCCCGGGGGTGGTCAACACTAGCTTTCTAGCGAGGAAAACGGGCAACGGAGAGCGATGAAGGAATAAAGCTGGTCCTCATAACAATTGCTGGCCTCCCACCATTCTACGACCTTCATACCAATGAAAATAAGGTCCCTGCCAAAAATGGACCCAAACCGATGCAAAACGAAGGTTCGGGGGCCGAAACACGCAACCTGGGGCCTCGAAAACTGACTGTTAAGCACCGGAGGTGGCGTTTGACCACGAAGTTGGTCTCTCGAGCCACAATGTCCCTCAAAAGGGAGCAAATAAGATGCATGCAAAAAAAACCGGAGCAAATGAAGATGGTTAAGCGGTCCCAAATCGAGGCATACGACCGACGGCTCCGAAAATCGGGAACCGGGCTCCAAACGGGAAAAATGGCCTACGACCACGAAACGTAGCCTACGGCCACTGAGAGATGATCTACGAGACCTCTCCCTCCCTTCGGGAAGAGAAAACGGAGCCTGGTTCGTAAACCGAGGCAAGGCACAAAAGAGTCCGGAAGTCCGGAGGCAAAGGCTCGCAGCCGAGACTGAAACCTCAGAACGAGCATAATATGCCATATCACCAAGCGCTCAATCGGTGACGTCTGAGTCTTAAGGTCAGCCAAAAATGGGGTGTCTACACAGCCCTAGCCCTCTGCCCCCTAATGTGAATCTAAGTTCCACTTGGGTTCTCATTTAAGACTGGGGCTTTGACTTTGTTGCAGAGGTCAGATTCAGATAAAGACTGGCCGAGGTAACTAACCTCGGCCTTTTTGTTAATTTGACTGATACATACTTAGTTCCAATTTGAGTTTGATTCTGCCAATATGACCAGCCCAGGTTATCCCAACTTAGTTCAACTCTATTATATGCAAGTAAAAGTTCTACTCTGCTATATAATAAGTCTAAGTTATTCGTCATGTTTTGCTTTAGAAACATCGCCAACTTAGTTCAACTCTATTATATGCAAGTAAAAGTTCTACTCTGCCATATAATAAGTCTAAGTTATTCGTCATGTTTTGCTTTAGAAACATCGCCAACTTAGTTCAACTCTATTATATGCAAGTAAAAGTTCTACTCTGCCATATAATAAGTCTAAGTTATTCGTCATGTTTCGCTTAGAAACATTGCCAACTTAGTTCAACTCTATTATATGCAAGTAAAATTTCTACTCTGCCATATAATAAGTCTAAGTTATTCGTCATGTTTCGTTTAGAAACATCATCAAGTATCCGGTCAATCACATTACACAAGTTTAAAGATCAAGGTAAAACTTTATTACTTCTGCTAATAACAAGATTAAAAAAAAATCTTAGAAAACGAGAAAATCTAGTGGTAGAAAAACTTTAGATTGCAAGTATTCCAAGGTCTTGGCAATTCTTTGCCTTCACAGTCCTCAAGCCGATATGCCCCATTGCCCAAGACCAAGATGATTCTATAAGGTCCTTTCCAATTCGGGCCAAGCTTGCCCTCTCTGAGATCCTTCTTGTTGCCGACGACCTTTCTCAGGACGAGGTCACCAACTTGGAACTCTCGCGGGTTCACCTTCTTATTATAAGCCCTGGCAAGCTGCTGCCGGTATGCCCCCAGCTGAATTGCTGCTTTCTCCCTTCTCTCTTCTAGCAGATCGAGATCTCGGGCTATAAATACATCATTAGTTCCATTCTCTACTCCCTGGGTTCTGATCCTTGGAATGCCGACCTCCAGAGGAATGACTGCTTCTGTGCCATAAGCCATGGCAAATAGGGATTCCCCAGTTGATCTTCTCGGCGTAGTCCGATATGCCCAGAGTACACTTGGCAGTTCATCCACCCACTTTCCATTTGCTGCTTACAGCCTCTTCTTAATCCCATCCAAGATGACTTTGTTAGATGCTTTTGCTTGTCCATTGCTTTGAGGAAAACTTGGGGTGGAAAAATAATTCTTGATTTTGAACTTTGCACAGAAGCTCTTGATTAGCTTACTGTCAAACTGTGTGCCATTGTCAGCTATTATTGCTCTTGGGATTCCAAACCCGGTGATGATGTTCTTCCATATGAAGTTCTTCACATCAACGTCTCGAATCTTGGCAAGGGGTTCAGCCTCTACCCACTTGATGAAGTAATCTATTGCTACCAGCAGGTACTTCCTTTGCCCAGTTGCTTGGGACAGTTTTCCAACAAGATCCACGCCCCATTGGGCAAATGGCCAAGGGCTGGACACTAGGTTCAAGTCTGCTGTTGGTTGGTGTATCAAAGATGCAAACCTTTGGCACTTCTCACACTTCTTGACATAGGTTTCAGCATCTTTCTGCATGTAGGGCCACCAA
This sequence comes from Camellia japonica, assembly GCA_030407325.1. Classification (NCBI taxonomy): domain Eukaryota; kingdom Viridiplantae; phylum Streptophyta; class Magnoliopsida; order Ericales; family Theaceae; genus Camellia; species Camellia japonica. Next base: position 21,638,027 of record JAPPVO010000029.1, read on the forward strand.
TATCCCTATGTAATGGCCCTATGAACAAGTGACCTGTCCCCGGCGTGGCTTCCACATACTCCTTCATGTATTTCGTACAGAAAGTTTTTAACCTGTGTAGGATGCACACACCTCAGAAGGGGTCCAGTAAAGGATCTTCTGTAGAGATGGCCTTCTGCTGTCAAACTGAATCTTGCCGACTTCAGTCTGATTTTGTGCGCTTCTTTACGGTCGTCTGGCAATTTTCCTTCTTTAAGGAATGCTACTATTGTATCCATCCAACTTGGTCCCATCTCCACACACATTGCTTCACGCTTTGTGCTGCAGTGGTTCTATGCTTAGACCTAACAAGTAGTTAACCATTATTGTTCTTGCCTTACCAGGCTTCATTGCACTAGCCAGGTTGGCCAGAGCATCGGCATGGCTGTTGTCATCTCGGCTTACCTGCTGTAGCCGGTAATTTTGAAATAAGGCTACCAGTCTGCCTACTTCCTTTGCGTAGGCCGACATCCGTTCATCTCGGGTTGCAAATTCCCCTGTTGCCTGATTGACTATAAGTTGGGAGTCACAAAGACTTTTACCTCGTTAGCTTCCATGGCTGCTACCAGCTATAGTCTTGCGATTAGCGCTTCATACTCTGCTTCATTGTTTAAGGCCTTAAACCCCAAACGAATGGATTATTCCAGTATCTGCCCATCTGACGATACTAGTACTACTCCTGCCCCCGCTCCTTGTCAATTTGAACTCCCATCCATAAATAACTGGAAGGAGTCGCCGATGTAAATACTGTAAGGCCTGAGTTTCTCTTTGTTCCTTTGCTTTGTTGTCCCCTGCTGGGTTTTTTCTTGCTCACCTGGACATCGCACACCTTGGCTCAACGGAGCTCGATGTGTGATGGAACCTGGTGTGAACTCAGCCACGAAGTCGGCCAAAACTTGGCCTTTGATTGCTGTTCTGGGTCTGAATTCCAAGTCACATTGGCCCAAGGCCACTGCCCATCTGGCTATTCTGCCTATCAGATCTCCTTGCTGCAACAAGGACTTCAAAAGGTGTTTAGTTAACACTACAATTTTGTGGGCTTGAAAGTAATGATTCAATTTCTTGGAAGCCATTACTAAAGCCAGTGTTAACTTCTCTAAGGGTAGATATCTGGTCTCTGCATCTGCAAGGGTTTTACTTACGTAGTAAACAGCCTTTTGTTCTCCGTTTTCTTCTCGGATTACCACTGCACTTACTGCATGTTCTGAATCTGCCAAGTATAAGAACAGCTCCTCTCCAGGTACTGGATTTGAGATAACTGGAGTTGTTGTCAAATACTTCTTTAAGTCGGTTAAGGCGGTTTCGCATTCTTCGATCCATAAGAAGTCTGTGGCTTTCTTTACTAAGCTGAAGAAAGGCTTACATTTGTAAGAACTTCAGCTTATGAATCTGTTCAGGGCTGCAGCCCTTCCAGTCAACATCTGCACTTGTTTTGCTGATGTTGGGCTCTTCAGTTCTAAGATAGCCTTGATCTGATCTGGGCTTACTTCAATGCCCCTTCTGGTTACCAAATATCCTAAGAACTTACCAGACCCCACTCCAAATGCACACTTCGATGCATTGAGTCAGAGCCGATATGTTTTAAGGATGTCAAAGACTACCTTTAGGTCGGCCAGATGACCTTCAGGTTCCTTGGTCTTTACGACCATGTCATCTATGTAAACTTCCACTGTTTTGCCAATTAGATGTCTGAACATCTTGGTTACCAATCTCTGGTAAGTTACTCCAACGTTTTTCAACCCAAAAGGCATCACTTTGTAGCAATACAGCTTTTTTAGGGTGATAAACGCAGTCTTCTCCTCATCTGGCGGGTACATAGCTATCTGATGGTACCCCCTGTAAGCATCCAGGAAGCTCATCCTTCCATGCCCTGAAGTAGCATCCACCAGTTGGTCAATCTTGGGTAATGGGAAGCTGTCTTTGGGACAAACCTTGTTCAGGCTAGTGAAGTCCACACAGACCCTCCACTTCCCATTCTTCCTTTTCACAACAACCGTATTTGATAACCATGTCGGGTAACTTACCTCTCGAATGGCTCTGGCCTCCAGCAGTCAGTCCACTTCTTCTTCTACTGCCTCAACGTGCGTCAACGTCGGCCTTCTGGCTCGCTGGATTACAGGTTTGGCTGACCTGTCCACATTCAGTCTGTGGTAAGTGACCTCGGGGTCAATGCCAGGCATCTCGTAAGGCATCCAAGCAAACACCTCAATGTTGTTCTCAAGAACGCCTCTAGTTCTTTTTCTTCTTCCTCGGCCAAGCCCGAGTTGAGAAGGAAGAAACGTTCTTCGTCCCCTCGCTGGACAAGGACTTTCTTCAGGGCTTCCTCACTCTTTTCGGCTGGCTTTTTGCCGACGTCCTCCAGGACTTCCATGTCTTTATCCTCAACCTCTGCTGGTTTGGCTTCCCAAATGTTGCAGGTAGATTTCATTGCTGCCATGGAGCAATTCTTTGCCTGCACTTGATCCCCTCTAACCTCCTCTATCCCATGCTCTGTTGGGAATCATAGTAGCTGGTGCAATGTTGAGGGAACAGCCCTCATTGCATGCAGCCATGGTCTTTCCAGAATTGCATTGTAAGGGGAGGAGGTGTCAATTATAGTGAACTCTATCTTCACCCTCTTGGTGCCAGCCTGCACCTCTAAGCTTGCTGCTCCCAGGGGCCATGTCGGCGTTCTATTGAACCCAACCATTAGGTCGTTGGACTGTTCCAAGTCATCTTGGTGAAGGCCAAGCTCTTTGTAACACCTGACATATATGATGTCACAAGAGTTGCCCTGGTCAACTAAGATGCGCTTCACTTAGCACTCTCCAATCTGGAGGGATATTACCAAGGCATCGTTGTGTAGATGCTCCATCATCTCCAGGTCTTCCTCAGTAAAGGACACCACTGGTCCTTGGCTCTCGCCTTCCCTAGGTCTTTTTTTCCCGACCTGATATACATGTTGCAGGTGTTTTACCTTTTAGGTTTCCCCCCTTATCTCATTCTCATTTACCTTTGAGTGGATCACATTGATCACTCAAGGTCCGCCTGCCTGTGGTTGTGGTGCTGGTGGCGGTGGTGCTATTGGTGCTTAGGGCAGTCTTGCCTACCCTTCCCTTGTTCTGGCTTCATTTACCATGTCCCTTAAATGGCCCTGTCTTACCAGGTCTTCCAGATGTGTCTTCAGGGCTCTATACCCCTGAGTCAGATGTTCAGTTTCATTATGGTAAGCAAAATGCTTGTCAAGGCTTCTTCCCATAAACTCGCCTGGTATCCTTGCTGGTGCTCTGTAGTAGGGCTGATTGCGGATTTTCTCCAAGAATTTGTAAACCGGAATTCGGAATACGGTTGTGACTGCCTGAGCAGTCCTTAATCTGATTTCTGGTTTGTTGTAGCCACCATCACCTTGGCCTCGCTTCGGTGAGCCATTTTTCTTCTCTGGTTTTGGCGCCTTTGTTCCCGGCGTATCCTCCTCAGCCCTGGCGTACTTCTCTATTCTGGCCATTAATTCCTCCATACTTTTTAGCAGTGTTTTTGCCAATGATTTTCGGAGCAGACAATTATCTTTTAGGCCTTTCTTAAATGATACGACCGCTACCTCTTGGTTGCATTCTGGTATCCGGTTGAATACCTCATAGTACCTTTTGGCATAGGCCCTCAGGCTTTCGTCCTCGTTAATTTTCAGAGCCATCAGGGCATCCACCCTTAATAGCTGTAGTTTGTTCGTCACGAACCTGGTCACAAACATCTCAGCCAGGCCTTCCCAGGTTTTCATAGTTCCTTTCGGCAACTTATGAAACCAATCTGATGCAATTTCTCCGAAGGATGAGGGGAACACCTTGCAAAGCAACGGCTCGTTGTCGGTGTATAACGCCATCGAGCTCAAGTACAAACCGACGTGAAAGTTGGGGTCCGACTTTTCGTCGTAGATCTGGAATCTCGGCATGCTAAACCTCTTCGGGGCTTCAAATTTGTCCAATTCTACCGAGAATGGCGTTCTCGGCTTGACCGACGAGGTTATCTCCGCATCTTATTGCCTCCTCTGTAGGTAATCCCTTAGGTCCTCCTTGGTCCGACCAGGAGCTCGGCTACTCCTGACTTTAGCCTTTTAGGTGCACTACTCTCAGCTTCATTGTAAGCCCTCTTCGACCTTTCTCCATTAGTTGTGTCGAAGCACAACTCCTGCCTTTGAATATGCCGATGTTCTTTGGGGTCTGCTTCCTTGGTGCCATGTGTCCTTCGAGATTCTTCCCTTCTTGACTCTCCTCGCCCGACCTCCTTTAAAGGCCGGTGAGAGTGTTTTTCGCTCCTAGTGTACTGGGGGACTGTAGGGACTGTTTTATGCCCATCTTGTCAGGCATCTTTCTTGGCCGTTGGAATCGGTGTATCTTGTAACGGGAACGATGGCTACATGACGTTGTTCTGCATCATGAAATTGACGACCGTTTGTAGGTCCGCCAATTTGTTCGTCATTCCCTTTACCTCATTATCCCTCCTAGGGATGTTCAAATAACCGACTACCCTACGTATCCGACCTGACCCAACCGACTCGTGTCAAACATGGACGGTTTCGATGAACATCACGGTCGGCTACGGGTGAAGCACATCATTTTTTTAAAAATTTCGGTCGAGTAACGGTTTTGCAAATAAAATATTCGATTAATCCGAACCGACCGATATAATTATTATTAATATATACCACCGTGTTTCATGACTTATATTATGTTCCCAATAGACTTCATCTTTCCCAAGGCAAAGTCATAGACAACAGTCTACTACTCCATTCCATCATTAATACCTCTCTTTCTCTCTCTCTCTCTCTCTCTCTCTCTCTCTCTCATAAAAAGCACTTTTTGAATTTCCATCAATAAGCTTATCTGATCTTCCCAAGGCAAAGAGACTTTTTACCTTGTTGATACAACAGTATCACCATCTGTCCCTCTTTCTCTCTCTATCAGTAAAACGCCACAGACTCTCTCTCCCTCACTCTTTCAGAAACCATCGACTCTCTCTTCCTCTTTTTCCCTCTCTCAGAAATCCTAAAGTTCCTCCCTCTCTCTAACTTCCTTTATACTCTCATCATCTCTCTCATCTCAAAGTCTTTCACTCTCATACACAGAGTTCTCAGATCTAATCGCATTCACGGAAACTGGGCTCAAGTAATGAACGGGGCACTGATTGTTGCAAATGAAAGAGCGCAGGTGGCAATCATTAGAAAAAGGAGTTCACTGAGTGTTGGTTGAAGACATGAACGGCGGTGCTGTATGGTAATGACGATGGTGGCGTTGTACTATGGCGGAAAGGTAAATATCTCCTCTCTGTTTTCAAATTTTATCCATTGTTCCTTTCATATGTAGTATGTGAGGAAAGTAGATATGTATAGTATGTTATTGTGATTTTGTGTATGTGCTTGGTTCTGTGATTTTGTAAGGGAGACAGAAGCCATTAAACTAAAATGGTGAAGAAAATCACTCGACCGAAAACCATCTGCCAAACCGAACAACCGACATGCACGGTTTCGAGCATCATATGAGTCGAAATCGGATGAACTCTTCTCCACCCAAAGTAGATCGGTTCAAGTGACGGTTCAGTGGTAAAATCGAGCCGACTCGACCCGTGTACACCCCTAGTCCCTCCGTAGGCATCTATCCTTCCATACCTGAAGGTCGTCCTCGTTGTAATACCCGCTTTGGTCCGTTTTCTTTGGTACATCGCCTTCTTGGCCAACGTCCTTTCCTCCGTGATTCTGATCACGAGTTTCTTCATTGCAGTTGTCTTCTTCGACGTCAAGGTCAATAGGTTTCCCACTCCCAATAGGAGTGTCGTCCCCAATCTTCTCTTTTTATCCGTCGTTGGCTATCTATTCGCCTTTCTTTCCCACAGACGGCGCCAAATTGTGTGTATTAATTTCTAACCACACTGCCAACTTAGTATTCAACTAGAGAGCACTGGCAAAATAGATGGCGCCTGAATGACTTGCAACAGAAAGAAGAGATTCCGGCGGTAGTTCGTCTACTTGGGGGCACTCCGATGATCAAGTCAGTTATCTCTCAAAGATAGAAAAAGTGCTCAATTCACTATTCAGAGCATAAAAAGCGTATCTTAGACTCATGGGAGTGCCTCTCTTTTATAGCCAACACAATCTTAGTCCTAATAGAAGCCTAACTTCAATGGACTTAGGATTACTGCTAATCTTGGACTCCCAGTAGGATTGGGATAAACTCTCTAAGAGTCTTATCTTTATCCAAACTGAAGTCCTCTCCCATTCTAGGACTCTTGTCCCTTATCCGCTTATCCCGGATTCCAGTATTCTCGCAGATAACCTCGGCCTATCCGAGATCACCTCGGCGTTATGACCAGGACACGTGGCACCTCGGCTGGCATTTCGGTGACACCTCGGCCATGTGTTGTCACTCAAAAATTATGTCCCCACACCTTACAAACAAATGGCAAAAATACGCAGGTATTTTAGTATTTTTTATTAAATCATTAATAGATCTAACGATGCACATCAATTCACAAATCACAAAAGAATTATGTGCTTATTTCTAAACGTTATGAAGTAAATCGCATACGACCAAAACCATAAGGAAGTAAAGGGAAATGTGCCCAAAAATAACTGTAATTATGATAAAGTCCATCCTAATTATAATAAAATTTCACTTTGATTTTCATGATTCTCATAATTAAAATTTGAATAATTTAAAACTTATATTTTCAAAGGATCTCCTTCCATAAATCCATTTTATGGACTTAAAAGCCAATAAATACACGCGATTTTTGTTTGGGTTCATAAGGACAGCTGGAGGCCATAGATTCTTGCTTTTCTATCTGTTCAAATTATAAGACAAATTCAAAATTAATATTACATATCATCTATTCAAATTGATGTGTCTATCTGTCCAAATTATAGGACAAATTCAAAATTAATATTATGTATTATTTGTTCAAACTGACGTGTTTATTTGTCCAAATTATAAGACAAATAAGTTAAAATAATTTGTGCAGATAAGCAAAAATACTAAGATAAATAGATTCAATTTGAACAGATAAGCTGCTCAAATTGACTTGTCTATCTGTCCAAATTATGGGACAAATAAGTTTTAAAAACTTGTACAAATAAACAAAAAAAAATAATGATAGGTAGATTTAATTTGGACAGACAAGCAAAAATATTATGACAGATAGATTTGATTTGGACACATAAGCAAAAATACTAGGATTAATAGATTAAAATAATTTTGACAAATAGATAAAAAAAATATTAAAATAATTTGGATAGGTAGATTAAAAGTATAAAAAAAATAAAAATAACATAGATGGGTTAAAAAAATATTAAAATAATTTGGATAGGTAGATCAATTTAATGTTTAATTTAATAATGATTGGTTATGGTAATTTATGTGATGGTTTATATAAAATTACCTTAAATCATGAGTTTGCACAATCATTAGTAACTCTACATTCGAATATTGGTTTAAAATGTGGTCTAATTAATGAAAAATGATCAATCTTGTGGCATAGATGGTTGGAGCATATCTCTAGAAATAGAGTTGAAAATTTTTTAAAGAATGGGATTTTAGAAAACCTAGACTTCACTGATTTTGATATATGTGTGGATTACATCAAAGGAAAGCAAACCAACATACCAAGAAAGGTGCCACAAGAAGTAATGAGATTCTTGAGATAATTCATACAAATATTTGTAGGCCACTCAACATCCCATGTCTTAGTGGTGAAAAATATTTCATCACATTTATAAATGATTTATCACGTTATGGATATGTGTATCTAATTCATGAAAAGTTTCAAGCTGTTGACATCCTTGAGGTGTACATAACTGAAGTCAAGAGACAATTAGATAGTGAGATTAGACAAGGGTAGTGAGTATTATGGTAAATATGACGAGTCAGGTCAAAATCCTGGTCCATTTGCCAAATTCTTAAAAAAGAAAGGCATTTGTGCTCAATATACAATGTCTGGTACGCCACAACAGAATGGAGTTACTGAAAGATGTAATCGTACACTTAAAGATATGGTTAAGAGTATGTTAAGTTACTCAATTGTACCCATTTCACTGTGGGGTAAAGTTTTAAAGACTGCAATGTATATCTTAAATAAGGTTCCTAGTAAGGCGGTCCCAACAACTCCTTTTGAGTTGTGGACTGATAGAAAACCTAGTTTGAAACACTTACATATTTGGGGTTGTCCAGCAGAGGCAATAATCTTCAACCCACAAGAGAAAAAGTTGGACTCAAGAACAATATCTGGATATTTCATTGGTTATCCAGACAAGTCTAAAGGGTACAAATTTTATTGTCCTAATCACAGTACGAGGATAGTGGAGACTGGTAATGCTAGATTTCTAGAGAATTGTGAAATTAGTGGGAGTGAGAAAACACGAGTGGTGAATTTTGAGGAAATTATGGTGGATATGCCAACATTTGACCCTTATCGAAAATTGTTGTTCCTCAGACTATTCCACAAGCTGAGGGATACGAACAACATAATGAAAATCCTTCACTGCCTCATGTTTCACCACTTCATGAAGATACCACCATTGAAACTATTGTAGAACCACCACAACCAGCAGTTCTGAGAAGATCTCAGAGGAAAAGAAAGCCTGCCATTCCAAATGATTACATGGTGTGTCGACAAGAATCTGATTTTGATATTGGGATTAACAAACATCTAGTCTCATTTTCACAAGCCATGAATAGTGATGATTCTACTAAATGGGTCAATGCTATAAATGAAGAGTTAAAATCCATGGAACAGATGGTGTTTAGGATCTCGTCGAATTGCCTAATAATTGTAAAAAGGTCAGGTGTAAATGGGTCTTCAAGACCAAGCGCCACACAAAAGGTAGTATCGAACGATTTAAAGCCAGACTTGTTGCCAAGGGTTTTACTCAAAAAGAAGGCATAGACTATAAAGAGACCTTCTCTACAGTATCTAAGATGGACTCACTTAGAATCATCTTAACATTGGTAGCTCATTATGACTTAAAGTTGCATCAAATGAATGTGAAAACTGCTTTTCTAAATGGAAATTTGGATGAAGAAATTTATATGGAACAACCAAAAAGATTTGCAAATAAAGGTAAAGAACATTTAGTTTGCAAATTAAAGAAATCCATATATGGCCTTAAACAAGCTTCCAAGCAATGGTACTTAAGATTTAATGATACCATTACCTCTTTTGAATTTAAGAAAAATGCAATTGATTAGTGCATATATCTTAAGGTTAATGGGAGTAAGTTCATTATTTTTGTGTTATATGTGGATGACATTTTGTTAGCTAGTAATGACCTTGGCTTATTGCATGAAACCAAGGAATATCTCTCCAAGAACTTTAAAATGGTCGATATGGGTGAGGCAAACTATGTTATTAGCATAGAGATCTTTAGAGATCGATCTCGAGGATTGCTAGGACTATCTCAGAAAGAATATATTGGTCGTGTTTTGGAGAGATTCAATATGTAGTTTTATTCAGCCGATGATGCACTCATCATGAAGGCTAATAAATTAAGTGAAAAACAGTGTCCAAGGAATGACTTGGAAAGAAAACAAATGAAGAACATTCCATATGCATCAGGAGTAGGGAGCTTGATGTATGCCCATAGATGTACCAGGCCAGATATTAGTTTTGCAGTTGGAATGTTGGGAAGATTCCAAAGTAATCCTAGAATGGAACATTGGAAAGTAGTAAAAAAGGTTATGAGATATCTTTAGAGAACAAATGACTATATGCTTATCTATAGGAGATCAGAACAGTTGGAAGTGACTGGATACTCAGACTTATATTTTGCTGGTTGCCTTGACAGTAGAAAATCTACATCAGGTTTTGTTTTTCTACTAGCTAGTGGAGCAATTTCATGGAATAGTGTGAAACAGTCCACTATTACTTCATCTACTATGGAGGCTGAGTTTGTGGCATGCTTTGAGGCTACAAATCATGCTTTATGGTTGCGAAATTTCATCTCAAGACTTGGTGTTGTTGACTCAATTGCCACGCCGCTGAAGATTTATTGTGTACCACAACAATTTTCTTCTCTAAGAATGAAAAGTGCTCCAATGGTTCCAAACACATGGAAGTAAAAGTACTTAGTCATTAGAGAAATAATCTAGAAACAACAAGTGCTAATTGAAAACTTAAGCATCTCTCTTATGATTGCTGATCCATTCACAAAGGGATTGCCACCAAAGACATACACAGAGCATGTTATCAGGATGGGTCTTTTAAGCAACCCATGATGTGTATGGTTAATCTTGAATGCTTATTTTTATTTGACACTATTTTCGCAACAATAATTTTGTTTCTATTTTTCCTATTCTAAAAGTGTATGTACACATTAATTTGAATATTGATAAACACAAAATGTCTTAGCAAGACAAATTACAGAGGCTTTTCAGGTAAATAATTACATATCCCGATAATGGACTGGGTTATTAAAGGTTATCGATAGTGTGGTGCATAGAAGAAAATATGACATAAATGTTATATAACCGCTATGACTCACATTGGTTATCTGAAGTAATCACAGTATTATAGTTTCTAATATATCTAAACTTATTGGCTATTTTTAAAATTCGTGATCACGTGTCAAAGTTTTTAGCATGGAATCCAATGAGTCAATTTTTTTTTTTTAAATTGCATATTTTGAAAAAAAAAAAAAAAAAAAAAAAAAAAACCTCATAGCTGCATCATAATCGACTTAATGGGCCAAGTGAGAGAATGTTGGATTTATTTTCTGGTGTGGCCCAATAGCCTATATATGTTTTACATGTTTTATTTTATTTGGACTCCATAATTAGATAAAGCCAATATTTGAGATAAAGTTCAGTAATTAGAATTTTAATATAATTACTCTTCTAAAATAAGAAAGAAACCTTGATGGATAGGAATTCTTCTGATAGAATTTATCTGGCCCTCTTCTCTCTTCTATATAAGGATGGATGACTCCTCTTTCATGAAATAAGTATTTTTCCATAGTCATCCCAATTAAGAGAGACAGAGAGAAGAAGGTGAGCCAAGAATTTAAGGTTCGGTTATTAAGGGTAATTTCTCAACTTCTCTAATTCAATAGCTGATAAAGGTATGTTCGTTTTTGTGACAACCCTCACCTCTGATTAGTGTTAAACTGTAATTGCGCATGATGAGTAACTGATTGGAATGAAATCCTGATCTGTTTGCATGAGTGTGTTGCATCAATTGCATTTCTATCTGTTTGTCATTAGACGATTTGTTCATGTTTTTAATTTCGAATTGCGAATTGAAAGTCTTATCGGCGACCGAATCAAAAATTGATTAGTGTTATATGCTAATTAGGATTTATGTGATTTTATGGTAGGTTTAATGAAAATTTGATTTGGAATGATTAAATTGGATTAAATAATGTTAGATGACATTAGTTTGAGTTATGTCGAAATTGCCATTGAGTGGCTAATTCTAGACCATTGTTTAGTCTTGATTCATAAGTTTGGCACTATCATTTTGTTGCATCATCTCATCCTTTTCCTCAAGACCAAACGTGAGAGAGAGTGAATGGGGAGAAAGATTGAGTTCATCTAGAATTCTTGCTTGAACTTAGAAGGATTGAAGGGAATTTGCAAATTTGAGCTTCCATACTTAGAATCCAAGACATAAGGTAGAGAATTCATCTTCTTACTTGTGAATTTAAGTTGTTTCATGCTTAGTTCATGGAAATTTGGAGTTTAAAGTCAAGAATTAAATTGAAGAGTTGAATTGTGAGCTAATTCATGCATGCATGTACATGTTCTTGCATTTTGAGGTTGTTTTCATGGAAATTCTTACATGCAAGTTCACATTTTGGTTGTAGCCCATGAATTCACTTTGGTTTTGAGCTTAATCTTGCATTTGATCTTGTTTTGGAGCATTAGAGTTCATAGAAACTCATGCATGTGATGTTCTTGCATTGTTCATGAAAGTTTCTTTGAAATTGTGTGCAATTGTCTCACTTTTGGGCTTGATTTTACAAAATTGATCTTCAAAACATGTTGTAGTATAAGTTTTCAAGTGTTTTCCAGAAAATGGGCCCAAAAGGTTGAGTTTTGGTGTGTTGAATGCTTGGTTTGAGCTTGGGAGGCAAATATGGAAATTCCAGATTTTAGCTTCCACGCTCGAGTGAAAGATTCCATGCTCAAGCGACCATCTTTTGTTCAGAGCTCTGCTCGAGCGAAGGAATGCTGGCTCGAGCGTAGATTGCAAGCTCTCAGATTTTTGGTGCACGCAGACGCACGCTCGAGCGACGAGACCTACGCTCGAGCAAAGAGCTGTGTCTCACGCTCGAGCAAGCATCGAGCGAGCGTCGAGCGGGGATTTTCAACATCCAGTACTTTTTGCATTTTTACGGACCGCTCGAGCGAGGAAGCCTACGCTCAAGCGACCCCTCTGTTTTGGTAAGCTCGCTCGAGCGTAGAAAGCCACGCTCGAGCAAGACCCTTGTTTCAGCAAAAAATTTGAAAAGTGTTTGAGGTACATTTTTGCATCCTCATTCAATCCTAGGCATTCCTAGGCCATGTTTAAGGCATCTTAATGAGGATAATGTCATAGAACCACACCAGTGTAGTTAGGGGCTAAGTTATTAATCCCGAGTGTGTGTTCGTTCTGCAACTGTAGGGTTGGCATCCGAGGACGCTCATTAGCCCATCTGTAACCCAGTACTCTGTGAGTAACAATGTTGTAAAGATATGTTCAATTACAACTATTTCTAAACGACTGATGATACTGCTTTCTGAAATGACATTACTTACTGAATGAATATTTGTCCTATTTGTAAACTGTATTCGTGGCATCCATAGCAATTTACTATTACTGCTACTATCACAGAGATCTCTGCCAGTTCCCATGTTTGGAACTACTACTGTTTACTGTTATGATGGCCATCAACTGACTGTTCGGTCTGTTAAGACCTACTGTACTGCTTGCTATTGGATGTACCACATATGACTGCTATGTTCTCTAAATGACTGTTATGGCATGAGATATGAGCCAATGATTAAATAACTGATTTACTAATACAATTGACTGTTTTAATTACTGAAAGGACATTCATTCTTAACCCCTTTATGCATATGTTATTCACTGGGCTTTAGCTCACTGTTTATATTTATATGTAGGTGTCCAGGCACCGGACCGAAGCTAGGAGCGTCAAGTTAAGCTCCCGTTTTGTCAAGCCAACCATTGTGCCTCACCTCGAGGTTCTGAGTCTGTTCAAGCTAAGGTTATTTTGGGGTGTCTCAATTTCACCCTTTTGTTCTGATCTGTAATAAATGTTTAAGACTCGACTATACAGTTATGTTGGAGGGATTTGGTCCCTCACCTGGATGCTAGGTGTATATATGACGTATGTATATATATGTTTTGTCTATAAATGTGGCTTGTACATTAAAGTCTTTTCGCATTCAGGTTTTCACAGCTCATTGGACATCTTTTATTTACTGTTTGGCTTCCGCCAGCCCTTTTACTCTATATTACTGTCTTTACTGTTAAGCAGGCCTTCGGTAATCACGGATTACTGGCCGGTTGCGATGCTAAACCCATAGGAGCGGGTTTGGGTCGTGACAGTTTTATTTTTGAGTTGTATTGAATTCAAGATCTTGTAAAGTTTAATTCCGCATTATTACTATGGTTACATGTACATTAATTACTTACACAGATAGGTTAAAAATATTGTAAGATATATGTCAAAATAATTTTAACAAGTTAAGATACATAGGTTAAAAATATTGAAAAATATAAATTAAAATAATTTGGATAGAGAGGTTCAAAAAATTAAAAGTTTAACATGGACAGATTAACATACCTAAGTTACTAAATCTGTCAAATCCTTGCACAATGACCTTGGGGCTTTTCCTAAATTAAGGCAAAATAGCAACCTATTTCCCAAACTAGGCCTAGTTTGGATGGAATTCCCAAACTAAGCTAAAACGCTATTACAAACCACGTTTTCACCGTTTTTGTTGCCCTCTCGCGGAAAATTTGTAAGAGCGTAAAAGCGTAGTTACAAACCACACTTTTAATTAAGAAAGCGTGGTTACAAACCACGCGTTTAAGGAAATTTGATTTATACATAAAGCGTTGTTAGGAATCACGCTTTTAAGTAAAATTTGTTTTTTTCAAAAAACGTGGTTGCGAACCACACTTTTACTCTTGCTATTAGCGTTGTTAGGCCACAATGAAAAAACGTGTTGGAAAACACGTTTTCAATAAAAAATCGAACCCAACACTCACACTCTTCTTTCTCACACACACACACACACACTCTCTCTCTCTCTCTCTCTCTCTCTCTCTCTCTAACACACACACCCACAACACTCACATACTCACATCAAACATATATAATTTTTAATATATATAAATTTTATTTTATAAAATTGAGACCAATATTAAATATATATATATATATATATATACATAATAGTAATTTATAATAGAAAATAATAATCAACTATATAATTTTTATAATTTTTGTAAATATAAATCATTTTTATATAATTTTTATCTTTTAAGTGGTTAGAAATAATTTTTTATAAATTAAATTGAAACAACTATACGTATGTATATAACGTGCCCAAAAGTTAAAATAATTATTATTATTTACCCTTAAATGATAATTATTTTTTATTTTTTATTTCTTAACCAAATTAATTTTTAATTTTTAAAAAAAAATTCTAAAAATCAAACCATACATAGCCTAAAAATCTTTTGATAAGTCATTTCTTACGTTGGTAACTTATTTAATTATTTATTAATTTTATGACATTTTTACCATCTGAGGCATGTTTGGTAACCATTTTATTTTCAGTTTTCAATTTATATTTACAAAAATTAAAAAAACTATCATGAAAACTTGTTTGATAATTTTTTTGGTTTATAAATGGTTGTCTCAATTTGTAAATTTGAGAAAAAAACGTAAATTCAAAAAATGAGTTTACGTTAGTTTTTAAACAAAAATTTAAAAATTTTACTAACAAAATTTTTTTTCAATTAATTTTTTTTTCAAATAACTTTTTTTTTTCAAATAATTTTTTTTTTTTTTCAATGAATTTTTTTTTCCAACTAGTACTAACCGAGGGGGCGATTGGTAATGCTACTTTAAACCTTAGGGAGGGGATTGTAATTTCTAAAATGTAAGGGGTGTCAATGTAATTTACCCAGTGAGGACAAAATTGGTATTTAAAAAAATTAAATTGCTGGGGGGAATTTGTAATGAAACTTTAAACCTCAGGGGAGAGATGTAATTTTCAAAAGGTGAGGAGGGAACTGTAATAAATATAAACCTCAGGGGGTGTCAGTGTAATTTACCTAAATAAAAATAAATAAATTTTAAGAATTAAAGTAAAAAAGTAATCATTTTATATAGTTGATTATTATTTGCTATTATAAATTATTTTATATATATATATATATATATTTAATATTGGTCTCAATTTTATAAAATAAAATTTATATATATTAAAAATTATATATGTTTGATGTGAGTGTGTGAGTGTTGTGGGTCTGTGTGTCAGAGAGAGAGAGAGAGAGAGAGAGAGAGAGAGAGTGAGTGAGTGAGTGTGAGAAAGAAGAGTGTGAGTGCTGGGTTTGATTTTTTATTGAAAACCTGTTTTGAAAACACGTTTTTACATTGTGGCCTAATAATGCTAATAGCAACAGTAAAAGCGTTGTTTGCAACCACGTTTTTTGAAAAAAACAAATTTTACTTAAAAGCGTGATTCCTAACAATACTTTATGTATAAATCAAATTTCCTTAAATGCGTGGTTTGTAACCACGCTTTTACGATTTTACAAATTTTCCGTGGGAGGGCCACAAAAACGGTGAAAGCGTGGTTTGTAATAGCGTTTTAGCTTAGTTTGGAAATTCCGTCCAAACTAGACCTAGTTTGGGAAATAAGTTGCTATTTTGACTTAATTTGGGGAAACCCCCATGACCTTTTCACCAACAAATTTAATAAATTGGTCTTTATGTCCTCAAAATAACCACCTCGTCTCCTCAATGACTTATACGGTTAAAAATATGAATTTATGAAGGATTTTCTTTATTTTTAATTTTGTTGAAAGTTTCACTTAACCTGGATGAGCTTGCAAAAAGGGCCACCAAATTGGCCCGCGAGATTTACCCAACTGGGTGCAATTTATGATTTTTTTTTTCATAATTTTTGTTGAGCTTGCCGATTGGATTGGTGAATAAGCCGATGAATCAACTCTTGTAGCCAACAAATAAGATTTTAAACATTAGGTTTAAACCTTGCCTAAGTTTCATTCAGACTAGGGATGGCAATTTGAAATCGGCCCAACGGGGACCAGACCCCCCTACCCCGATTAGAGCTGTTTTTCCTCGAAAAATATCCCCTACGAGCCGAGGATGGTACTCAAAAATAAATCCCCGATGATTTTCGAGCTGGGGACGGTGATATGTTTTTCGCCCCCGTCCCCGTCCCCGGCACCAACCCCGTCCCCGTTAGCCCCCCGAATCAAAGTTACTATATATACCCCTTAATATATAACATGTAACTATTATGTTCTCTCTCTCTTCCCTCTACACTCTCTCAGTCTCGCACCTCTCCTCTCCTCTCTCTCACTGTCGCAACTTCTCCTCTCCGCTTCCTCAGCGCAGCTATCACTGTCCGCGACGCCGGAGTGGCTGTCTACCTCACACCGCCGCACCGCCGCTCCACTTCCGTCAACTCCATCGTTCGCTTCACCTCCATCCCTGCCCTCCGTCAACTCTGCAGTCACACAAAGATCTCAGATCTGTGTTGATCTCCTCCGTCGTCGCCGCTGATCAGCCGATCTCCGCTGTTTTCCTCCGTCGTCCTCTCTCTGTGTGTGTATATGTATGTGTGTGTCTCTGTGTGTATGTATGATGTATATGTGTGTTCTGTGTGAATGTATACATGTGAGTATATATGTATGTATGTATTTGTGTATGATTTTTTGAGGATGTTGCTGATGATGTTGAAAGTTGTTGATGGTGTTGAATATTGAAACAGATTTGGATCGGGGAACTTTCGGGGTCGGGGAAACCCGATCCCTGTTGGGGGCGGGGATGGGGACCGTGATAGGTTCCCCGTCGGTGATCGGGGCCGGGGCCGGGGCCGGGGACGGGAAAGTTTTGGCCATCGAGGATCGGGGATCGGGGACGGGGAGTAGGATCCCCGGCCCCGGCCCGCCCCATTGCCATTCCTAATTCAGACTGGCCATTTCATCCAAAAAGGACTTAAGCGAGGTAAAAATTCCAAGGTCACAATCATTATGACCAAATAATAATCCTTATAATTAGGGAGCCACTATTCTTACTATATTTTATTCTAAATATATTTTATTTTTTATTCTTATTATACATAGTTAATACTTTTAAAATTTTAATTTTTTCAGTGAGTATATTTTTCGTAAAAATATATTAGTATAATGATGTATAATAAAGATAAAGAAATGAACGTATTTGAAGTAAAGTAAAATATGTAATTATGCTTACAAATTTTTTAGACTCAAAGTCAAATGGGCATAAGGAACAAATTAGTGCCAATAAATTAAGATTGTAATTTGGGAATATGAAAAAACAGTAAAAAAATATAAAAAATGGGAGTTTTTTTTAATAAATCCTCTTTCTAAGAGTTTTATTCCATCAAACCCATATTCTTTTTGACTATTCCATTAGGTCCTATTTGAGGTAAGAAGACCAAAACATCCTCAATCTCTCATGCCCCCTATTAATGTTGATATTTAATGTTGATTATCATTATGTTTTGGTAATTCCCATGCATCAGGATGTTCACTGACATTATATTCATATTAATTTGAAATGAATTTTTATTATTGTGTTGTCAATTACATGATGTGCATATTCACATCATGTAATTAAAATAAATATTCACATCAATTTAAAATGAATTTTTGTCATTTTGTTGTCAATTACATGATGTGAATATTCATACTAAAACATACGAATGTGAACATTCACGTCACTATATGTTGTGAATAAGAATGTGTTGTCAATTAAAAATATGATGAATGTTATTTTTAATTTGGTGTCAATTAAAAATAAGATGGTTCACATGTTGTGAATGTTCACATCATTACATTAGATGAAAGAGAATTTTTTAGAAAGGTGTTGTGAACGTTCACATCAGATGAGAGAGAATGTTCACATTATTTTTAATGTATTGTCAATTAAAAATATATTTACATCATATAATAATATAAAATAATAACATCAATATTATTTAATTTGTGTATGAAATTTTCTATGTCATGGTCAGTGGCGGAGCCAAGAAATTAAATTAGGGGGGCACTTATTAATTATAACATTAAAATTCTTTACAAAAATATTTCACATAAATTTTTACAATTGACTTCAAGAAACATAATATATATATATATATATATATATATATTATTTGTAACTAGTATATCATGAAAAAAAAAAAAGAGTAAGTTTTAAAATAAATTATATAATAATAAAGTAATTTTTTATACAAAATTTAAGCAAAAATTCAGCCTCCGTTTGGCAACACAGTTTGGGGCTAAAATAGCCACTATAGTCCAAAATTGGCTAATTTAGCCACTAAACAACAAACACTACTTCAGAGTGGTGAGTTACATACATTGCGGGGTGAAAGTACGAAACTACCCCTCATTTTTCAGGTTGAGACCAGCACAGCCTCTATACCCCCACCACACACACACACACACACACACACACACAATCCCTTCGCACCAGTTAGGTCATCCACATCCACTCGTCGAATGAGGCGATCTAAACGGCTCTACTCGAGGAAGAACCACAGCAACACTTCTGACAGGCCAACGCCACCGGAGTTCATATCGGCGATGACTCTCATCCTCAGTCTCTCAAACACGACCAATTCTGGTTTTTTTCTTGGGTTTGTTTGCGTAAATTTGTATCCTGGAACCCGATCTGGTCGGTGTATGTTTGAAACCCATTGTTGGGATGCTTCAAAATTTTTTGGTATTTCTTTGGGTTTCATTTTCTTCATTTCGGTTTGCACAATGGGAAACCCACTGTCATATATCTCCCTCTCACTGCAAAACCGACGTCCGATGGACGGTCAGAAGTCCAAACTGGTCATCACGACCGATTATTGGTTCAAAACACATTTTTTTTGGACGCTTAGTTCAGGTGTTCTTCACATGACTTTTGATTTTCTGTTCAAACCTGGAATTTCTGTTCTGTTTCTCGAAATTTTTTGGATTCTTTTTCAAAATATAAAAAAATTCCTAATTCTGATTTTGAAATCTGGTTCTGCAATTTATTTCTAAATTCTAGAATGTGTAATCAGATTTTTCCCGAAAATATAAAATATAAAATTACACTCACGTTCGTGCTCTGAAATCTGAATGGTTTAAGTTAATGTAAAAAATGTGAAATATATATGAATTACAGATGTTTTCTGGTTTTTTTTCTCCTCAAATCTGGAAATTTTTTTCTCCTCAAATTTTATGGGTGAAGTATGATATGTAAATTTAAATTGGTATTTAATCTGCGAATGTGTCCATGTGTGTTCCATTTGTTCCAAATTTACAAACAAATTTCATGAGTTATGGAATGTGTCCATAACAGAAATCTGGAATGTGCCCATAAATGTGGAATGTGTCCATAACAGAAACAAAAGGGTCAGTGTTGTCTTCATAAATCTGGAATTTCAGTGTTGTGTAAATTCGTGAAGGGATGTTGAAAGATTATGGCTTTTGAATTTTTTGAATTTGAATTTTCTGAATTTTCTGTGTAATTTCAGTGTTATCATCTTCATAAAACTAAGATTATGGCCTTTGAATTTTCTGATTATGGCCTTCGTAAATTCGTTGTGGAAGAAAGCAGTGTTATCATCTTCATAAATGTGGAATGTGTGTTCCATTTGAATTGTCTTCTAAAACTAAGATTATGGCCTTTGAATTTTCAGAATTTGTTATGGATGTTCAAACAAGCTTCATGTAACCGACCTAAAATTGTGTTAATGGTAAGGATAGCATCAATAAATCCTACAAACCTCTCCTAAACCCAGATGTCCACACTACTTCCTTTCATTGCGAATGTGTCCATGTCTCATCCAAAAAACCTGTCTTCATATGTGGCTTCATTCATATATATGAGATTTTTTTTTTGATTTTGTTCAACTTCACTTCTTATTACATTGGAAATTAAAAACTGTTATTACAAAATATATGGAACTTCAACTACAGTACTATTATACTATCGATTCATGAATGTAAACTTTCCATTCATGAATGAGATTGCATATGCCAGAAAGTACACCCTTTTTGTTTTCATTGACATATGTATAAGAAATGTAACAAACAATTTTCATAAACGACCTTTGGCCTCATTTTACTTGAAGGTGATAATGTAAACAAGGAAAATATCCACTTCACATAATGTAAGGATTTGTAATTATTTTAGTTTAAAAATTTCAATTTACAAACACGTTGACAGTGAAACCATACTTGTGCATCAGCTGCACCAGTTCATGT
The DNA here is from genome assembly GCA_030407325.1 of Camellia japonica. Taxonomy (NCBI): domain Eukaryota; kingdom Viridiplantae; phylum Streptophyta; class Magnoliopsida; order Ericales; family Theaceae; genus Camellia; species Camellia japonica. The sequence goes on from JAPPVO010000029.1 coordinate 21,658,541, forward strand.
TTAACCTGAAATATGGATGTCATAAACTAATTACTGCTATGATTCATTGTTCCTTTCGTATGTTTGTCAAACATAGCATGGCTTCGTTTACCTCTAGTGCAACTTCCAATACATGGCCACGTCGAATGTGTGCCTGTGGACATGGCCCCTATATTGTTAAGATTTCAAGGTCCACCAAAAATCCAGGGCGTCCCTACTTTGCATGTCCCCGCCCTGTGGTGAGTACCCAATTCATTACCGGTCATAACTGCATGAACATTAAGAACCCATTGACTAATAGTTTCCTCATTTGCACTCGTCAGCCCTGTGTCAGTTCGATTGGTTGGTGCGAAGAACCAAGATGAGAGACCACGGACTATGCGTCACCCAGAGACGAATTTGTCATGCAATTACGGGATAATGTCATACACATTCAACAATTCTTGCGTGTCGTTAAGACCATTGTGTATGTGCTATGCATTGTCATTGTCATTTTGTTGTTGCGTATGTAAGCAACGTTAGGATGTTGGTCGTATGTACAACCAAGTTATGAGGGTGTTAGTATGTTAGTAGTATGTTTTAGTATGACTATAATCTTGCTTTGCGTTCCTCCACTAGGAAAGGTTATTTGTATTAATGACTATCATACCTATGTGCATCGCGCAGTTCCATGTTTCTTTATTTATGTTACTAATGTGCAATGGTTATATGATGTCTAATTTAGCATCCTATTTATCTGTTTATTGTTCATGGGCATAGATTCTTCCATAATGCAACCAATTTAAATTATGCTGCTATCGGCTTATACATTTGTATGTAACAACCACATATAGTCATGTAACCTTTTGTAACCATACATTAGTAATGGCCTCCATACGTACTTCGCCGCGTATTCAATCCAAAAGCAAAGGCATTGTCACAGAGAAGTCAAGTAGCCTTGAAGAGACACAGACTCAGTTCAGCCACAAGGCTTCATGGGACAGTGACTCAATCCGAGTTTTCCTACAACTGATTGCAAATGAGATTACAAAAGGAAACCGACCATTCCTAGTCCTATGCCAAACTGGGTACAAGTCGCTGGCCAGGAAATTTGAGAAAAAAACAAGAAGAAAACATGGCCTCAAACAGTTGAAAAATAAATACATGAGTTTGAAAAAAGAGTGGCAAGCGTGGACAAAGTTGATGGATTCAAGCAAAGGAGTGTCAGGGATAGGGTTTGACTGTGACACCGGTATGTTTCAGGCACCTAATGAGTGGTGGGACAAGATGGAATTGGTAAGTACATGTGTTTACAATGTTTTTATATTTGTCTGTTACCAGTACATTTTTAACCTTTTTAGTTAACTTTTAATTAATTATATGAAATGTAACGTCTTTCTCTGTCATATATCTCCTTTTCTGCAGATAAACAAGGTGTGTGCCAAGTTCAGGAAAAAAACCTTGGAACATCGTGACTTGATGGAGACGGTCTTCATGGGGGTATCAACTACTGGTAAGCACCATTGGACCCCGGGAGAGAAACTTCCTGAAACTGCTGATGACTCATCTGATTCTGTGCATAGTTTGAGAGCCCAGCCATTTGCAGATCCGATACCCGCAGGAGTACAGGACGTGGATTCAGATTCGTCACTGGAGCATGTTCCGATTGAAAAGGGAAAAATGAGAAAGACGCCATCAACAAGTGTTTCAAAGTCGAAGAAGGCAACAAGTGGAGCGTCAGTTATTGCGGAAAGCATGAACAATCTCATAGATGTGGTGCATACGAAGAATCAGCAGGTTACGGTAAGGCACCTCACAGGCAACGAATCGCTGTACACTATTTCGAAGTGCATGCATCATCTGACGACTATTCCGTCCCTGATTGGTACGCCGCTATTCCATTTCGCCTCGACACTTATGGATAACGCAGATTACCGAGAGGTGATGATGTGCCAGACTGATGACGACCACATCATAGGGTGGCTTACACAAAAGCAGCTCCAGTGTACTGCATCGACGCCATTTGCGAACCTGTTTGGGGCTCGTCGGATGTGATGTAGCGGTGTTCGGATTGTTGAAGATGCCTCCCCTTCTCTTGCTTTTGACAAACTTTTACTTATGTTATTGTTGGCACTGTATTAAAATAGGATGGTTGTGTTTGCATGTTTTTATTCCCTCCTTCTTGTTTTTTTTTGTTGGTAGCTATGGTTCACAAAACTTTTAGTTAAGTTTGTCGTTGACGTAATATGTATGTGTGTGCGTTTTTTGGGAAAGGAATGGGATGCTTATGTTTTAATTAAATGTATGGCAATGAAATGTGCATCGATGATTTTGTTGCTAGCTTTTGTATGTCTTTATTTTGCGAGGGAAACTGTTATGTTAGTTTGACATCATTTTTTGTGGTTGTGACCACCATGGTCCCCCTGTAAACAATAATGACCAGGTTCACAATTTGTTCAATTCATATCATTATGCGTTAGTAATGACATTGGTGACGACATTACTTACATTATAAACAATGTAGGCATTCTGTAATTGCAAACTGATTGAAACAGTGCCACTCTTGTAGGTGCATCTTCAACGAAGACGTGATGAATCCTTGGGATGGAAGCAACAATGACGATTTAAGGGAAATGCTTAATCAAATGGCGGTATAGCTGCAACAAGAACACAACTGGACATTTCTACAAGCATGCCAATATGCGACAGAGTGGTACGAAAAACACATGGCTAAAACGCCATGTCGCACTTCGATATTGACCGGGCATGCATAGATATATGAACTATATGCAGGCCATATGGATCGATTTGAGGAAAATGTTTGCATGCCGAAGGAAGTTTTTGCCGCTTTGTGTGAGACATTAGTAAATGATTTTGGGTTACAAGTATCGCAACGTCCACATGGCTTAGCTGTGGAAGAAAGCATTGCAATATTTATCCACGTGTTGCAAGGGATGCAAAATTGGCAAATCCAAGAACATTTCCAACATTCGGGGGAGACTGTGTCTCAGCATGTCCATAACGTATTAACTGCCATGAAAGAGTTCACTATTGTTCATTGCCGGCTCACATACAATCAGCATCGTATACATCCATACGTGCGGTCTAGACGGAAATACCTACCGTTCAAGGTACTATTGAAAAACATTATTGACATATAAGTGCGAAGTGCAGTTATTTTGTTTTTATTATTAACTGGACGTGACATATGAAAATAACCATTACTTGATGCCCGTTTAAGTAACAATACAATTGGGTGGTTTGCAGGACTGTATTGGCGCAATAAACGGAACACATGTAAGTGTATGGGTTATGGGGCCAGATGCGGTGACATATTTCGGTAGGAAATACTGTCACACACAAAATATCATGGCCGCGTGCGATTTTGATATGTGTTTCATCTTCATTTCGTGCAGATGGGAAGGAAGTATGCATGATAGTTGCATCTTCAACAAGATACTAACAAATGACAATGTCCCATTTCCACATCCTAACGAAGGTAACACAGTGCCATGAATTCTGCATTGATGGGGCTAGAATTTTTTGTCATAACTGCATGAAAATGAAGCACAATGTTTGTTTTTGGTGTCATACATTGTTGTCCTATCTGCAGGCAAATATTATCTTGTCGATTCTGGCTATCCAAACTGGATAGATTACTTAGCACCATTCAGAGGCAGCCGTTACCACCAACAAGAATTCCAACGTATTCAACGGAACAGGACGGCAAACACGTCAAGAGAATTATTTAACAAAGTTCACTCGTCATTACGTAGTGTGGTAGAACACACTTTCGATGCCTGGAAAAATCGATGGGGGTTTATTCAAGACATGCCTCGATATGACTTTGCAAATGTGCAAGTTCAGTTAGTAGGTGCGTCAATGGCATTACATTAATATATACGGCGAAACACAGGTAATTCAACAACTGTTCACCCAATCTGTGATGAGGAAGAGGCTATGGCAATAGTAAATGCCATACCAGAAGTTGAACATGACGAGGATGGTTTAATGGTTGGGGATGAGGACCCGCATATGGCATTGGTGCGCCTTCGCATACGCAACAAGTTATGTTACATGCGTAATAACGGAACGTTAGGAAATATATAATAGTCGACCTAATTTTCGTAGGGTTGTAACATTGGTAACACACGTGGCACGTGGAACAGACTGTATTCAAATATATTATCATGTACAATATGTATGTTTGACACGGGAATATACCCCCTTTCAGTTGGTGACGTGCCTAACTTTGAAAAACCAAAAACCACAGAAAAAAGCCTTTTCAAAAAAGAAAATAAGGTGAAACAAATAACCAAAAAAAAAAAAAAAACTAATACAGAAATTATCATGTGCGACGTCAATTAAAAACATAAAAACACCAGTTGAAAACAACATAAAAAGAGAAATTAGCATTTGCCGCGTAATTCACAAATAAATAAAACACATGAAACTCCATTTTTGAAATATAAATACAAATTAATGTATACAAAAAAACAAAATGACAAAAATGTAAATTATAAAAAAAGAACGACCAAAATACGGCTCATCCAAACAAAAAAATAAATAAAATTAAAACATAAAAACAGAAATTAGCATTTGCCACGTAATTTACAAATAAATAAAACACATGAAAACCCATTTGTCAAATATAAAAAAAAAAATTAATGTATACAAATAATTTTTTTTATAGAAACGTAAATTAAAAAAAAAAAGAACGACAAAAATATGTCTCATAAAAAAAAAAGGAAAAAACAAACAAAAAAACAGAAATTAGCATTTACCACGAAATTTACAAATAAATAAAACACATGAAAACCCATTTTTTAAATATAAAAACAAATTAATGTGTACAAATAAAAAAATGAGAAAAACGTAAATTAAAAAAAAAACGACGACAAAAATACGCCTCATCCAAAAACATTTAAAAAAAAACATGAAAACATAAATAACTATTCACCACGTAATTTACAAATAAATGAAACACATGAAAACTCTTTTTTTTTTTTTTTTAAAAAAAAAGGTATTGTATACCAATAAAAATAAATAAGGCAAAAAACGTAACTTAAAGAACAAGAACTAATTAATGTATAAAAAAATAAAAATGACAAAAACATGAATTTTAAAAAAAAAAAAAGAAGCAAAATACGCCAAATCCAAACCCAAAATAAATAAATAAAAAACAACAACAACAATTTCGGTCCAAACGTTGGCTGACATGGAGGACCACTTTCATTGCCTCACAGGTAAACGTTTGGGAAGGGCAGTTTGGTAATTTAGCAGGAAGACACCTCACCAAAAAGCCAAAAAGTCAAAAAAATTAAAAAGTCCTTCCCAGACCAGGCTTTTTAGCCCCAGGCTAAAATAGCCAAAAAAGTTCAAAAGCCAAAAAGCCAACCCACTTCCCAAACGGAGAATATAATTGTAATACCACGTCATCATTGACATATGATATCATCAATCAATAGTAAAAATATATATAGAGGATGAACCCTAAATGTTAAATGTTACTAATAATTCAATAAATTCTATATCTTTATTGAGATTAATAATAATTGTATATCAATAATGATAAACATCACCATTGTATTGAAATTTTCATAGATAATAATATTAACTTATCGTAATATCTTTATTTTTAATAAAAAAAAAACTATTATTATTCTCATAATTTTAAAAATGTCATTGATATTTCACTTTAAATAATATTTTATAATTTTTTATTTAAAATATTTTCTTTATGTGTGCACAAAAAAAAAAAAAAAAATTCAAAACCCAGGAGGGCCACGTGACCCCCTGGCTCCACTGTGGCTTCGCCACTGGTCATGATCCTTTCCCTTCTCTCTCCTACAGCCAACATTAAATATCAATATTAAATATAAAGGTATAATAAGAGTCTAAGAAAATAGTATAAATCAAGAAAAAAGACTTTATGAAATAAAATATAAATACATAAGATTAAGAGAGTTAAAAAATTCCTTCCTTCTAAATAGGATTTATTAATAAAAATCCCTAAAAAAATCCTACCTATCCTCTCTATTTATTTTTGCACATTTGTCATAAAAAGAATTAAACTCATTATCCAATCACATTAATTTTTTCCATTTTATATTTTAATTAAAAAATAACTTCCTAATCAAACCCTAAATAAAATGATAACGACCTTTCAAGTCAATTAAAAAATAACTTCCTAATCAAACCCTAAATAAAATGATAACGACCTTTCAAGTCAGATATGAAAATATTTTCTTGGGTTGATTCGACCCAGCCCGGCTTACGTATTCCAGTGATGTGTCGGAAACTTGTAATTCAAAACAAATTTCTCCATTTTTTTTACATGTTCATCATAAAAAGAATTAAACGCATTATCCAATCACATTAATTTTGGGGGTTTTTTTTTTTAAGGTCTCTCGTATTAAGATTTTATAGTATAAAAGACATCTAATATTTTCATAATGTCTAAGGTCCCTCAAGTTGATCCAGAGAAAATTGGTCCAGAGAAAATTAATCCAGAGAAATTTTTCTCTGGCCTCTTTAGCCTTTCATGGACTCTCTAGAGAAATTTCAAATTTCTCTGGCCTCCTTAGCAAGACTGTTTCCATCATCAACCCAACCACAAGAAAAACCCAGTACAAGGTCCAAGGTATAATAACACAAGAAACAATCTGGATTCGTTTTAACCAATTTTCTTTAGATCGTAAAGACACAACATTATTTTATGAAATCATTTTGTCCAATTTTCTCTGGGTTCAAATTCAAATTTCTCTAAGTTCATTTATAAACCAGAGAAAATTCAAATTTCTCTGAATTTATTTTAACCAATTTTCTCTGGATTGTAAAGACACTATTATTTTATGAAATTCAGAGAAATTCCCAAATATTTGTGAATAGAGTTAGAGAAAATTTTAAACCTCAATTGAGTGTCGTGGTTCTTCTTCTAAGTCTAACTCCTTTTTAATTGTCAAATTTTCCTCCCCTAAATCAAGAATTGGGAATGCGAAATTCTCTCCACCTCTCAGTCCTGATTTTGATTGCTTCGTTCCATCAAACACAACTGGATTCACAGACCGAAGGGATTTTTTTTTAGCCCTTTCCTATGAGCCTCACTGACGTGAACTGACTTTTTATCCAAACACGGTCCATTGCAGCCAAAAAAAAACAGCAAAAATTCTCTTTCCAACAGATTTCTTCTGCTTGTTTCGTTTGCACGGAAGCCTTAGGATCTATATTCGTGTCTGATGAGCTCGAACCTAGGGTTTCCAAAATGGTGCATCACGTTCTCTTTTCGACCCGTGAAGAAATTATTGACGACGATATATATATATATATATTTTGGGGGTGTATCGACTTGAATTGGAATTGGATTGGACTGAGAGTGAGTAGCTTGTACGCAAGAAGAAGGGAACTCGGTAATGAAATGTTCGAAGAAGGCGCAGAAATCGTGGGCAAAGAGTCAAATTTCTCTGATATATTAGACATCAAAAAATAATTTTATGAATCTCTTCCATTACGAAAAGTAAGAGAGAGACCTTAGACTAATTTTCCTTTAATTTTTTCCACTTTATATTTTAATTAAATAAAAACTTCCCAATCAAACCCTAAATAGAATGACGGCCGCCTTTCAAGTTGAATATGAAAATATTTTATTGGCTTATCCGACCCGGCCCGGCCTATGTATCATAGTGATGTGTCGCAAACTTGTAATTAGAAACAAATTTCTCTCTCAGCGGGCATATTCCGTATCTCAATTTTTTGATTAGTTAAACACCTTCAAAAGTTCAGACTTCGATCGTTTGTTTCTCAATCTATAGGCAGACTTGAAATTCAAGCAATCCAGACATGAATTTCTTCGCGATCTCTCAAAAAATGGTAAGCTAAATCACTTACACAAAAGTCTCATCAATCTCTCTTTTCTCTTTCCCAATTGACTAATTCATTGTTTGAATCCACTTCTCAGACATGAGTTTCCTCAAAAGCCTCGTCGATTCCTTGAACTCAATTCTTTCTGGTTCTTCTTCTCCTTCTTCAGCATCATCTTCGTATGAGACTCAGCAAAACCCTAGCTCCGCAATGGAAGGTGTTGCTGGGGCTTCGAACGAGCGAACTGCGTATAAGCTCAAAGGCTACTTTGATTTGTCTAAAGAAGAGATCGATAAGGCTGTTCGAGCTGAAGAGTGGGGTTTGGTTGATGATGCGATTGTGCATTACCAGAATGCTCAGCGGATATTAATGGAGGCCACTTCAACACCTGTCCCCTCATACATCAGCTCTAGGTATCAAGTATTGTACTTGACTGAATCATTGTTTCACTACATATGTTCATATTTATGTGTCTATATGTATGTATGTATGTATGTATGTATATAGTAGTGTTGCGCAATTTAAATAAGTAAACATAAAATAAATGATAAATAAAAATTAAGGGCAACTATTAATAGTTCCTAATAGTTGGATTTAATTCTCATCAAGTTCTATTGAAAATAAGTCTTACTAAAATCATCACTAAAGTTAATTTTTTTTGTAACGATTTTTTTACATATATTGCTCAAAATTAATAATTACCGATTTTTTTTGTCACAATTTTTATAAATTGTCGCAAAAATTTATAATTGATGACTCTTTTTGTGGCAAAATTTTCAAACTATCGCTAAAAGTTATAAATTAGTGACTTTTTTGTGATGATTTTTTTAAACTGTCAATAAAACTTATAATTAATAATATTTTTTGTGATAAAATTTTTAAACTGTCTTTGAAAATTAACAATTAGTGATGTTTTTTAATAGTGTTTAATAAAAAATATCATTAATTATCATAGGACCTATTGGACAATAAATTCACTTATTAGGACCTACACGTAAGTGTCCCATTTGCTATGTAACTTTTTTTGTTTTTAATAGAGAAACCCATGTGCCAGGTGGCATGAACCTTTGCTTTATATAATAGTATAGACTAGAAAGGCTAGGTAATGCCCTTGTAGAAATGAAAGATGATTAAACTCAATGTACATGGAAGAAAAACAAGTTGAACTATCAAAACTTGAAATAAAAACTTGAGCAGTTATATAGAGATAATTTGGGCAAGAAAAAATATTTGATGTATTTTGCCAATGGAGTTGTGTGCTTTATATAATAGAATAACAAAAAAGATGTATGCAAGTTTACTACCTATCAAATGTCTAAACACATAACATGTTGTAAACATTCCCTTCATTGGATGAAGAAGCTCTTTATCAAATTTCTAGTAACTTACAACTTACAAGTAGATAGTTTAAACTGGAGCTGATTTAAAGTATGTGGTTGGGCAATTGATCTGCTCATGAAGCCACTCTGACTTTTTGTTTTTTTCATAACTGCCATATTCCATTCTCTTTTTTGCCGGTGCTGAGATTGATTATTGAGATGGGATGTAAGTTGTTGGCTTTTTCCACTTGACAAAACTGGTATTGGGATTATGTTGTAATGGGGCTGGGTAGTTTAGACACAGGGCTGAGAGTGTGATTGTTGAAGACCTCACTTGGCTATTAAAGGCATCAGAGGCCTCGCTTTATCATCCTCATAGAGTTGTAGATATATGTATATTTCATGTTGATTGCACCCATGTCACATATCGTCCTAAATGCTTTTATCGATTCTATTTTGAGAATGATGGGGCTTGCATTGGACTTATTATTGCAAAATTTTCAAAATTTTTGAGTTTTTTTAAGATTTACAAAGGCCATCTCTAGTGAAGGGCTTGAGTCCCCTAGTGGAGTTGCAATTGAGCTCATTTAGAAGCGATCGAGCTCTATCGTGCACTTGAGTGACCAAGCACAGTTGTGACTTGGTTAGCGTTGATTTTTGTTTGCCAAATTCCAGTGTCTAGCGCTTGGCACTTGCTGGAGTTGGAGCATATATTATTAGCTCTTAAGTTCTCGACAACTGTGGTAAACTTTTTCAGTGCTCACGTTGTCTTTTCTTATCCAACCAAATGGTGCATAAAGGTAGTTTTGTTGTATCTTTCCCCTTCAACTTTATGTTTTTTTGTGAACAGTGAACATGAGAAGGTGAAAACTTATCGCCAAAAGATATCAAAGTGGCAGGGCCAAGTTTCAGAGAGACTTCAAACTCTAAGCCGCCGAACAGGTTCACGTATAATATTCTTCACAACTTAACCAACATTGTTGTTTTCATAGTCTGGCATTGATCTTGGGAAACTGCTGACATTTGTTCTGTTTCTTTTTTGTTCACGTCCTCTTTCTCTCTTTTATCCTCCAGGTGGCATGACCACATCGAAGGTATGGATTGGCTTGACCATGGTGTATGTATTATGGTTTCTTTAAGTCCAAAATATGAATTATTGGTTGGTTTTATCAAACCTGTTTGTCATTGAATAGTTGTGGTAGCTCTCCTTTCCCCTAGCAATTAGGATTAAGCTTGTTCAGTTTAGATGAGGATTCTCCTAGGAAAAAGACAATTCAACAATAACAAGTAAATAGATAGATAGGTAGACACTGTACACTGTCTAACTCTATACACGTGTAGACTTCATATCAGCTGATGATATATAATTAGGATATCTATTTGTAAAAATAGTGTTCAAAGAAAATTTGATATCCTCTTCTTGAGCATTGAAAGAGCATGGAAATGAATAGTCAATTAACAGGTTAGCAGTGCATGCTGTCTGTCCGCAATAATTCTAGAGGACTTTTTCTTTATCTCAAGTTACTTATTCTAGCCAAATAAGGGTTTATGAGTTTCCACTGAAGCCTAACTTCGACTTTTTTTATTACTTATTTAAAATTTAAATGCTAATTTAAGTTGCTAAGATAAACTATTGTTGGGGGGAACATGCAAAAGGAAGGTGTGAGCATCCTCCAGTGCTTAATGTGGTACATTAGCAAGTTCATTTCCTACTTTTTTCCGTGTTTGTAGTTTCTGAATGATTTAACAATGTTGTTAACGTCCATTCCCTGGAAGGCTATAACATTGTCTTAAATATTCTCTGCAGAACACCTTTACTCATGCACAAAGTGCAGCAGTTTCATCGAAGACATCTAATGCTAGAAAAGGTGCAATCCAAAAGTCCACTAGCTTACCTAGATATGGTTCAGTTGTGAGAAATCAGACCGATAAAGTCGTAAGCTCAAAACCTATACAAGAATCTGGTTCTGGTGTTGATGCAAAATTGGTTGAAATGATAAATTCTGTCATTGTTGACAGGAGTCCTTCTGTTAAATGGGAAGATATTGGTTAGAAACTACAGCATACTTTCTTTCTTATTATTTTTTCAGTTTCTTTTGCTTGTCATTTCTACTTTAAGAAGCTATAGTTTTACTTCTCGAAGTTTGTTTGCAGCTGGCCTTGAAAAGGCAAAACAAGCTTTATTGGAGATGGTAATCCTCCCTACTAAAAGAAGAGACCTGTTTACTGGTCTTCGACGGCCTGCTAGAGGTAATGTCTTGGAAGCAAGGTTTCGAAAAGCGGTTGCGGTTGTAGGGTGTAAAGGTCGTAGCATAACGGTTACGGTAACCGGAATCATGAATTTTTTAATTTTTCGCAAAATTTAAAAGAAAATTACGGATATGCATATATATATATTTTTTTCAGAATCACATTTATTAGGGTTGAAAATAGATTTTAATCAATTTTTGTTCGTTTGTAAGTATGATCTAATATATTTCATATTTTTAAATCATTATAAAATGAGTTTTTTATATTTTATTTCAATAGTTAATGACTTTAAGAATAATTGATTTTAAATCTCTAAAAAATTATTTTTGACCAGTACTTGAACTAACTAAATACAACATATTTATAATTATTAAATAAAATGATTATAAAAATAAAAATTATGCTATAAACAAAAATTATTTTTGAGCTAATGATTTTTTTTTTAAAAGACATTTTTTTAGACAACACTTTACAGCTAACTAAATAAAATTACTTATAATTAAGTATTAAATGAAATGATTATAAAATTAAACATTGTGCCATAAAAATTATTTTTGAGCTATTTGATTTTTTTTAAAAGACATTTTTTAGACAATACATTACAGTAACAAAATAAAAAATATTTCCAATTAAATATTAAATGAAATGATTATAAAAATAAATACAATCATTGTTTATATATATTTTATTTTACATGCTAATGTAATGAAATAAAAATTTAAAAAAAAAGTTATAAAGAAAAAAAATTCATACAAGGTTTTTTCTTTTGACTTGGATCACTTGATTATTCGTTCTTTTTTTATAAGATTTTTTTTTGTTTTGTTGAAAGGAAACTATTTAAAATATTATAAAGGTGTGTAACAAGCCGTTATGATACCGCTACGGCCGTTACGTAACACTAAAACGGTCGTTACACATGTACATTTCCATCACACCGCAAAAGCGGGTGTAACGGGTAGCGCCTACCACCGCAATTGTTACGTAATGGCCGCTAACACCGCTTTTTGAAACGTTGCTTGGAAGCCTTTACCTTCAAATATCCAATGCTGTTTCACTTAAAACAGTTTCTTTGTGAAAAAAACTTGCATTTGTTGGTCAGGTTTGCTACTTTTTGGTCCACCTGGAACTGGGAAGACGATGCTTGCCAAAGCGGTAGCTTCAGAGTCAGAGGCAACATTTTTCAATGTGTCTGCTTCTTCCCTAACATCAAAGTGGGTATGGCTCTGTCTTAGTTTCCATATTAAATTTGCACTGTTAGAGGTTTTCATTTTGTATTTCCTTTCACAATTGAAGCTGTTATTGACTTCTTTTTGAAATAGGTAGGGGAAGGTGAAAAGCTTGTTCGGGCACTCTTTATGGTTGCTGTATCCAGGCAGCCATCTGTAATTTTCATGGATGAAGTAAGTTACTCTCTGTGCAGAATAGTTGTGAGGATTCATTCCGCCAGTGCCCTTGATTTGCTGTTTTATGTGCTAGTTCTGTGTGATATATGCTCTCGGTTGTATGTAGAAGTAGACCTTATCTTTCATGGGCAAGAATGAAGCATAGTTCAAAAGACTTGATTAGCTTCAAATCATTTCATCCGTTTTATGGTACTCAAAATGGCATATATTGATTCTCATCACTTCTTAACTAGAGGCTTCATGGTGACTAATAAACTGTCCATGGTTGGTTCCCTCATGGTTATACTCAGATCTAGAAAACAACCCACCTGTGCACGACAGGGTTGAGAATTTGGGGGCTGTGGCCTATCCTCATCAGTCTAAGCCTTGCAATGAGAACTGACGCTTTCTAACACTCTATGAGGGGCTGGCCCTACTTCAATTAAAGCTTGCAACTACTCATTCTGAGGTTGACCAACCTAAGCTGTTGCCTTACCTTTTGGTAAATGAAATATTTACTTAACCAAAAAAAAAAAGAGATGTGGTTGCTTTACCTTTGCTTCCACAAAAGACCGAAGAGGATTCAACCAAAATTATTAACTTTCCATGGTCCCCAATGATGGAAAGCCACCATCCAATCCGCATACATTCATTCTACTTGGAAAATATGGCTTTGTTAGCTCTCGACCCATCTATCTATTACTGATATGCTCGGTTGGCTAAGTAAGTACTTCTCTTGTTAGGTTGGCTAGTAATTAACTTAGACATAATTGGCAAGGCTTTCAAGCTAGTAAGTACTTCCACTGGCCAGTACTCTTTTTTTGGTTAGCTAGTAATTAACATAGACGTAGTTGGCAAGGCTTTCGTGCCAGTGCTTGGTATACATCATGTGTATAACAATCCTGTCTCCATTTGGAAATGGAACTTGTTTGTAGAAAAGAATGTTTATTGTGAGTTGATTATTCAACAAAAATTGAAGTTAAGCATTGTTCTTGACGAACCTAACTAATTTGTCCTATAAACATCTCTGAAAATTTTAGGGGCCCTGAATAGGTAGCCATATTCAGAAAGGTTCAAATTTGAGAATTTTTGTGGACTGAAGGTTGGAATCCTATTGATTAGTGCTAGTTGGCTATGGCTGAATGTCTTGAGTGGTGAATAATTAATAATCATATGATGTCTGCTATATGACTGTGTTTAACTATGTGAATACTGCATGTGCTTGCAATCTAGACCAATTTTACCATTTTGGCTTTCTTCTGCTGCCTAGGAAGCACGGATACGGGATACGGATACGATACGATACGGATACGGCGATACATCAAAATTCGAAAAAGTAGGATACGGATACGGATACGGCGGGGATACGTTCATAAAAAATATTTTTTTCACAATTTTTAGTAATGTAACATACACAAAAATGAATTAGTCGTCATTAAAGTCTTCTTAGCAATTCAAAATATTAATGTAGCATCACCCATAATAACAACCATAACGCATCACCCATAACAAAAAATTCATCAATTCAATTAAATTTCAACAATTTTAACAATATAGCCTCACCCATAACATCCATAATGCAATTCAATCCCAAATTAAGGGGAAAAAATTTACAAAGTTCATTTAGTTATCAATAAGTTTATTTATTTATTTATTAATAATTTTTTTTTACCTTATTTGATTTATTAATATGTTTACAAAGTTTAAAATTTTATAAGTTGACAAATTTTATTTTTAATAAGTTTATTTATTTATTAATAAGTTTTTTTTACCTTATTTTATTTATTTGTTTGTTTTATTTATTTATTTATTTGTTTTATAAGTTGACAAATTTGTTTTATTTGTTTTATTTATTTGTTTATTTATTTGTTTTTTTTAACTTTCTGGCGAATAAACCGAATATATAATTTGTTTGTTTTATCAGATTCAATAAACTTTCATATAAGTTTTTTTTTTTTTTTTTTTAATATCTTATGTGATTTGCAGAGTCTACATATAAAAAATTAAAAATTAAAAAAATTAAAATAATACAAATAAATATGCAAACAGACATAGGTAAGGGAGGGGGAGAGACAGATCGACGAAGGGGGGGGGAGATGAGATCGACATCTCGAACCAGATCGAGCGAGATCGAGAGGGAGAGGGAGAGAGAGAGAGTTCGTGAGAGGCAGACAGAGGGAGCGAAAGGGAGAGAGAGAGGGACGAACCTGATCGCGAACCTGATCGACGACGATCGGCGAGCTGTTCGAGACGATCGGCGAGCTGCTTCTCCTCCTCCTTCGCGGCTGCTACTCGACCTAGGTGAGAGAGAGTTTGGTTTTTTTTTGTGTTTTATTTCATTTTTTTTTTCATATTTTACAATTTCACCCCATTTTAAGTTTTTTAAATTATTTTTTTGCCCCCACCGTATCCATACCGTATCCTGACCGTATCCTGACCGTATCCTCGCGTATCCGAGACGTATCCGAAATTCAAAAATTAAAAAAAAAATTCGGATACTTCATTTCCCGTATCTGATTCGTATCCTCGCGTATCGGGCGCGTATCCGTATCCGATACATATCCGTATCCGATACGTATCCGATACGCGTACGTGGCCTATTTCGGAGTATCCGTGCTTCATAGTCTGCTGCCTCTCCAAACTTCCCACAAGCACAAGAGGCGTAGTAGTGTACTTTGTTTTCTTACAATTGTTGGTATCTGTTTCTAGACTTTGCCTGATTATTTCTCATCCTTGTGCGTCACAATATTCACAAATGAATTTTTTCTTGTTCATATTGTTAACAGATTGATAGCATCATGTCAACAAGGATGGCAAATGAGCATGATGCAAGCAGAAGGTTAAAGTCGGAATTTCTAGTTCAGTTTGATGGGGTGACCTCAAATTCCGATGATCTAGTAATTGTCATAGGTAATGTCGTATTTCAATTCAATGTATCCCAAATTGTCTATTCGGGATCAGTCACATAAAGTTGTAAACTATTTTATGCTATTTCTTTATCTATACTTGTATCGCTCAGAAAATTTTAGGCGTCATGTCTTTTAGTATAATGTGATTCTATAAGAGGACGACTAACTGCTGCAAGAGGTTGGCTCAGCTGACTTGGTTTTGTCAGGCTTATCTGAAGGTTTTAGGCATTTGGGTTTTGAACTGTCCACTTGAGTTTATAAATGCTTCCTGATCTGCTTACCTGTGGAATCGTAACAATTGAACCTTAGTAGTTAGTAGTAAAAAAGTACGTATTCAAATAAAGACGGGAATTGGTAGTAATGTGCATGTCCTTCATCTGCATCTCTCTAGTCTACAAATGCTCATAGAATGTAAATTGGAAGGATTCTGGGAAGAAGCATACATGCTTCCCATTGAATGACCTTTTTTATTGTACTCGCAGTATTCTTTCAAATTGATACTTAAATCTTAACTGTGGAGGATTTAATGACCAATTGATATAAATGTTACCTCATAACGCTAAGATCACATCAATGGATTTCAACATTGCCTTTTTGAGGGATGGATGGATGACATATTCGTGTGAATTTTTTTTATGTCAATTTATTTTTGGGATTTAAGGAGAAGAGAACTTTCATATAGTTTTCTGAGGTGGAACTAGCAGACACTGGTTTACATTAGTGAATGTTAATCAATGTATTATGCCCGGTTGTATTCTACCCTCATCTTCCTCTTTGTTAACTCTTCTGTTATGTTAATGCAGGTGCAACTAATAAGCCACAAGAATTGGATGATGCAGTTCTTAGGAGATTGGTTAGTGTCCTGTCGCATGAACTTTCTGCGATTGTTTTAGGAGCTTTAAGTATGAATAAGTGATAGATTTTACTGAAAGGGATGTATCTTATTAATCGATATTAATCATTTAATGATATATGCTTGTGCAATATCTCATGAAAATATTGTAATTGTTGCAAGTAACTGGAGTCTTGTGTTTAAAACTTTGGATCTACCATTCATTGATTAGGCCCTTTCTTTTGAAGGCAAAATTTACTTTCTTCTTTTTCTGGACCATCTTTCATTCTTGAATGACTACTAGCTAGTAGAAACTAGTGTGAGATGCATAAATTGCTATGGACATTGTGCTACTGCCTAGATAAGGACTCAGATAATGAGAGCCTAGGAAATCATGCCAGAGCCAATGGAATCCTTAGCCTTGTACCAACTGAACGAGTTGAAAATTTTGGGTATATTGTTGTGTTTGAGATGAATGGTGGGAGGAGCTAATTCCATCAGGCATGCTTAGGTTTGGTCCAACTCAAATTTCTGTTGCTTTGTTATCAGGATTGAGATAAAGCATTTTGTAGGCATTAAGACTGTTTATGATGTCTGGATTTTGCTTCCAAATTATATCAGCCAGCTGGATGAGTTGGGCATTAATTGTTAATTTTCCAAGTCCCATGCTACCTTGCCTTGAGAAAATGGCTAAGCACTTGTTGCTTGTCTGATGGTTCTATTGAATTATCATTATGAATCTCTATGCTTGGTCATATAGTAAAAATTACTAAAATAAACACAGAAAAGGAAGAAAGACATGGCAAAACATCTGAACAATACTCTTGTCAATATCTTGGGTTGAAACTTCAATATATGGATGATACAAATTCAACTAGTTTTTTTATTTATTTATTTTTTAAATGTGAAATTGATTTCTGGTTGTACTTATGATTGTTTGATCTGGAATCCTGAACCAGGTGAAGAGAATATACATTCCTTTACCGGATGCCCATGTTAGGAGACTTCTATTGAAACACAAACTCAAAGGCCAAGCTTTTTCCTTGCCTGGTAAGACCATGCTCAAATTCCAGAACTGATTTTTCATTCACATAATTTTGATCTGAATGATCCTATTTTGTTGTTCAGTAACTTAGTTTCCTTCATCAGGCAGATGTTTAAGTGTAGTTTGCTTCATAGTTGTAGATTTGCCTTTTCTTGTTTTTTCCTTAGCTTTCAGTTTCAAAAATGATTTAAACTCATAAAAAGTATTTTAAATAAGTTTTGAAGAAGGCTACTTTACACTAAACTCTGTAGAAAGTTCAAAGAAATGGTAAATTGTTCCTTAACAGGGGGCACAACTAGTGAAGGTATTAACTATGTCAAGCATAGAATGGCATTCTTTTAGAACAATGTATTTCTCTTGGTTACAAGCAGAATTTTTTTTTATGCTTATTATGTCTCTGATATTTTGTGTTTAGGTAGAGTTTGGGTAAGGTTGAATATTTGTTATCTTCTGCCAATTTGAATATTTGGATATGAAATGAAGCAATAAATCCTTGTGATTGATAACTTGTTTTTCTCACCCATTCTATTATTCTCACTTCTATTTATTATTTTTCTTTGCACATTTTTTTAAAGTTGTTGTCTTAGGACTTAACCATGCCTTAATTTCTTTCAAATTGCACAAGAAAATATGTGCTTTGATTCTGTTGGCGCACATTTTTTCCCCTCCCCTTTCACATTCACCTTTTGCACAAGGAGTTTTTCTCCTTTTATTTGGGATGGGTTGCAATGGTGAACAAAGTCTTAAATACCAAGCAATGGATGTCCAGGAATTTGACCATTTGCTAATCATTACCTTGTTGAGGTAAATGATATTGCCACAGCGGGGGAAATAATGCAAATTAACCATTTGAGTGAAATTTTTTCTGGAAGTAACAAAATTCTCTTTGGGAGTCACCTTGTGCTTTTTAATAATAGAGGAGCTATGTAGGGTGTCTTTTGGATGCACTGGCTGTGTATGCTTTTGATTGCTATTGAGAAAGATGCAACTTTTAATGGAGTAACTTTAATTCTTGTTTCTTGCAACAGCTGGAGATCTAGAAAGACTTGTTGAAGAGACAGAAGGTAAGACAATTTTCAATATCACAGTTGCTCTGTCCATGTAATGGTTGGACACTAGCAAACTCTGTTCTTGAGCCACTTGCGGGACTCTTACTCTTGGCAGTATTGAGGCTTGATTGCCAATTATTGGATGGTATTTCTAGCAACATTCATGGACCTTATTGTTTGGCTTCTCTCAATGCATAGGATATTCTGGAAGTGATCTACAAGCCTTGTGTGAAGAAGCCGCAATGATGCCAATTAGGGAGCTTGGTGCAAGCATTCTCACCATCAAGGCAAATCAGGTATCCCGGCTAGCAATTTTCTATTTCATGAATGCCATCTAGTTTATGCGTCATTCTTGACTTGAGGCACTGTTATACTTTTGTTCTAGTTTTAGTTCACAATAAAGTAATCCAAGTGTGTGGTGGAAGCAAAAGTAGATTGTTAGAAGTCCTGTACGACGGTCATTTTGTGTGTTCTTTTATGCATGTTTCCAAGATGATTGAGAGATAGAATCCTTAGTTAATCTGAAATGGATTTGACATTGTTGTAATTTTCTTCTTCTTCATGTTTGAAGCAAAACCAATTAGTGAAAACGTTGTCGTACTAAGCTGCATTCAGAAATTTGATGTGAGGATTTCAAATTCTTCCTCCTACATGTTTGAAGCGAAGCCACTTAGAATTTATTTCAAGAAAATTTCTTCCATGGTGTGGCAAAACTCTTCCAATAAAGTGGGTAAATTGTCAAAATTGCCCCTTCTCTGTTAAGATTAGGTAACTGATACAAATGGATTGGTTATCATTGGTTTGAAATTGAAGAAAATTAAAAACCCAGATTTTATTTGTTACAAGGGTTTATCTATTTATTTTCCTTTTCCTTTTTCTTTCCCCATAAAATATGGGGCTCAGTTGCTGGCAATGTCATTACCATCCGGTTCTACATTGTCTTTGATAAACAAATGAAGTACTGCAGACTTTTCTCTTGAACTCATTTCTTTTTTATACCAGGTGAGGCCATTAAGGTACGAGGATTTTCATAAGGCAACGACTGTTATTAGACCCAGCCTGCAGAAAAGCAAGTGGGAAGAGATTGAACAGTGGAACCGGGAGTTTGGCTCTAATTAGCTGCCTATACGACCTTTACATTATTTGGCCATGGAAAGCAAATACAGGAGACAATGAGAAAGATGAAAGGAAAAAGAATGGATCGGCTTCAAATGTGCACATGTAAATGTGACACATTATGACCTGTATTTGTGACCTAAATTTAATCTCTTTCCTTGTATAAACATTGATTTGGAACATTTTGATGCTACACACTAGGGAAGCTTCTACAGGTGTTAATAGTGAAAATATGATTGGTTCAAGTGGAAATAAATTAATCTTGTATGTTGTTACAAGTGATGTTGACGGTGGAAATGAGTAATTTGTGCAGCGAATATAGGGAAAGACTATGGTAAATGTATGCGCCTTATAATTATAGAAGAAAATAGTATAATTTTATATTTTTTGAGTCATAATTAAAATAAAAAAATAGTCATAATTAAATACAAAAAAGTCATAACTAAGGCCAAGTTTGGCTATCTTAAATAAGTACACACTTTTTATCTTTTTATTTTTTTTTCATCACATCATCTCTTTACTTTTCTGTACATATTTTCGTAAAAAGACAAAAAGTGCACTTATTTAGGTCATCCCAAACAACTCCTAAATATTTCAAAATAATATTATAACTAAAGAAGAAATTGATTATAGCTAAAGAAAAAAATTACATAATTAAGAGAGCATATGGTATGAGGATGTTTATAATAATTTCTTTTGCGAATATATCACGATAATGTACTTATTTTTACATGCTAGTGGGCTCCGTCTTTGTAGGTCTCACATACGTGAGAGAAAAAAAGTATGCCATGGTGGTGTATCTATTACATAAAATTATTGCCCCACATTTGTTGAATTTAGCACTTTGACTATGGAGTGTGAGATAAAATATTTTGGTAAACAACAAGAAAATGTGTTACATTTTATGTATTTTTTGGTAATAAAAAAATAGCTTCTAAAATACATGCAAGGTGGCCTCTATGTTTATGGCGAAAGTCACAAGGTTTTCTTCTATATATATATAATAAAAAAAATCAAAATTAATTAAATATTGATAATTATTCTATTAGTAAAAATATTTAATAGAATGCCCAATTATTTAAAAAATTAAACCTTAAGCAATGTTCATTTTTTTGTTATCAATGCCCTAAAATGAAAAGGGAATTATTTCAAGGGTTAATTACACAATGACTTTCTTAACTATTAGTAAATATTACTATATCTTTTCATCTACAAATCTATTCATATTGACACTTCAACTATAAAAACCATACAAAAATATGAAAAATGTTTGGGAACCCCACAAAAGAGGACCTCCCATGACCCCCAATGATATATTGACTATTCATGTGTTTGAGTTTTTTTTTAGAGTTGTGTCTGATAGTGACATGAATGGTTCAAATCATTTTGGAGGTTGTGGGGATTGTGTTTTGTGGGGATCTCTAGCATTACTACAAAAATATACCCTTTTTGAAGGTGTTTCAGAGGGGGTGACAGAGATACTTTTTCATAATTAAATAGAGTTAAATTACACTTTGGCCTCTTTATGTTTGGCAATTTTCTCATTTTGGCCTTTTGTGTTTCAATTTTTTTTTAATTTACTTCTAAAGTTAATCCTTGTTCAAAATTATACAGAAAATGTCACGTTAACTACCACATAACATAAAAATATATATTATTATATTGATATTTGAGTTTGTATTAAAAGTGTAGGTTATATATAATAAAATATTTGTATAGCACGTGACTATCAATATAACATTTTATATTTGATTTTGGACTAAGTTTTTGGAGTAAATTGAATTTTTTTTTAAAATATGAAGGGTTAAAGTGAAAAAAATTAACTTTAAGAGCCAAGTGAGAAAATGACCAAACATAAAGGAGGAAAAGTGTAATTTATCCTTAAATGGGTCAAAAATTGTTTGGCAACTCCCACAAAAGTGCACTCATTTATATTTTTATCAATTTTTAAGTCATATCATTTCTTTATTTTTTTATACATATTTTTTAAAAATATATTTATTTAACACTTTTCAAATAGCCTAATTTAACTCATTTCAATTTTTAACGGAAGAGAATTTGGGCTCCATGAAATGCAGACCGAGTTACAAGGCCCACATTTTTTTCACACCCAAAACCTTTCCCTCCGTTTGGAATTCAAAATCCTCTGAAATTTTCTCATTCCCAATTCTCTTTCAATCCCTCCCTAACCAAAAATGCCTTCCCAAACTCGAAGACAAAATCAAAACCCTCAGAAGAAACAATGGTCATTGCAAGACTTCGAGATCGGAAAACCCCTCGGCAAAGGCAAATTCGGCCGCGTCTACCTCGCTCGCGAACTCAAGGTACATATCTACATCTCTCTCTGATTTCTAGAGAGAGAGTGTCTGATTTTGTGATTTGTTGATTTGAATTTGGGATTGTGATGTGGATTGTGGTTGCAGAGCAAGTACATTGTGGCATTGAAGGTGATTTTCAAGGAGCAGATAGAGAAGTACAGGTTGCATCACCAGCTGAGGAGAGAGATGGAGATCCAGACCAGTCTTCGCCATCCCAATGTCCTCATGCTTTACGGTTGGTTCCATGATGATGAACGAATCTACTTGATTTTGGAGTACGCTCACCGCGGTGAGCTCTATCGCGAGCTCCGAAAAACCGGTCATCTTACCGAGAAACAGGCCGCCACTGTAATCCTCTCTCTCTCTCTCTCTCTCTATATATATATATATATATATACGCACACACACACAAACACACATATAATGTTAGTTCTCAGAGTATGCAGCGATTTTCATATTGGACTCTTATATTTTAATTGTGTGAATTTGATCCATTAGAGCATCTTCAATACTTGGTCTCTCTTATTTTATTTATTTTTATTAAATATGAGTGAAAATTTCGTTGAAAGCTTGATATGATATAGAGCACTCCATCCTTAATCTTTTTGAAAAATTTTAAACTTGTCTCTTAAGTCTATTTTAAGAAATGATGAAAGAAAACCATCTCCAATCTTTACTCTTTTTAAAATTTCATCAAATTTGAGTAAAAATGTAACTATGGGGAAATTGGTGAATGATTTGGTTCATCCTTGATTTGTAAATTATTTCTCTCCTTTGATTTGATACAGATTTAATGAAATGGTTGGAGCGCACTTTTAGCCATTTTTTCATCAAATTTGAATTTGATGAAGGATTTAAGATACTTGGAAATTTAGACAAAAATGCTCCTGTTATAAAATTTGGATGAAAATGGTGTTAATGACTATTTAAACATAAATTAAACATATTGGGGACTAAATTGACATAATTGAAAATTGGACCAAAATGACGCATTGCATGTTTTAGTCACCAACAATGTATTCATATGTATATGTGAAATTTGGTATTCTCTCCCCTTTTCTCATAAATTGTGATATTGCTTAATTTGGGTTTTGGATTATTTTGTTTGGCATGCTTTTAGTTGTTGTTCTATTCAATTTTCAAATTAGAGTAGTTTTTTTTATGTCTTTTGATTTCTGTTCTTTTTTATATTTAGGTTTCTGGGTGTAGAAATTTTATACTTTTATTTCTTTGTTGGGAAATTTTAGTACATTGCGAGCCTTGCGCAAGCCTTGGCGTACTGTCACGAGAAGGATGTGATTCATAGGGATATCAAGCCAGAGAATTTGTTACTTGATCATGAGGTATTCTGCAAAATCTTTTATAATCCCATTGTAATTTCATAAACTGGAATTGTATGTTTTTAGTTTGTTGAACTAACTTGATGCAATTCCAAAATGAAATATTCCTCAATAATGCTATATACACAGAAAAAATGTACAAAAAAATTAATGTGTGGCTTCACGTAGGATCACTATATTCCCAATTGAGTTTTCATTTGTTTGGCCTTTCTGAAGATAATTCAGGTTTTTCTCAGAATCTTCAGCCAAGTTTTTCTAGACCTATCAATATGGTCTACTCTTTTCAAGTTTTTGCATATTCATGGACAGATTGGAACTGTAAATTTATTTCTACCTGATTTTGTGTGGAATTCAATATGGTCATATACTGAATCCAAAGTAGCCCTAACTTTAGCTTCAATTTTCAAATGGATTATTAACCTTGATTGGATGTGCTTTTTGAGTGGCTTGCTTATCTAACTCTCAATCAGAAGTTGTCACATAGGTAAGAAAGAACTGTTTTAGGCATCATTTCTACAATCCACTTTTCATTATATTAGCATACGAGGCTAAAATTATTCTCTCATCCTAGTGTGTTGAGTAATTTGGCTGAAGTGATTGAAACTTTAAATTGTCATATCTGCAGTTACACAAAGTCATGTTGATTTTAGTTCAGAACAAAGAATAAAGTTAATGTTCTATATTGATCAACTATTGCATTACAATGGCAGGGTCGTCTGAAGATTGCAGACTTTGGGTGGTCTGTGCAATCCACAAGCAAGAGACACACCATGTGTGGAACTCTGGATTATCTAGCCCCAGAAATGGTGGAGAACAAAGCGCACGACTATGCAGTTGATAATTGGACTTTAGGTATCCTGTGTTATGAGTTTCTGTATGGTGTCCCTCCATTCGAGGCTGAGAGCCAAACTGATACATTCAGAAGGTAAGCAGCAGATTTTTTATTTTTGTTTTTTTGCTTTGTGTGGTGTGTTTTGATCAGTGTTATTAAAGGCGCGCCTAGGTGTGCTCCTAGGCCCAAGTCCCATCTAGACTCAAGGTTTGCGCTTTGTAGTGTTCCAGGCCAGGTGACCTCGATAAGGTGCCTGACTGGTCCAGGGCATAAGGTTCAAGGCTTGTGTCTTGAGGGCTTTTTTTATTGTTGCTTTAATTGGTTTTGTTTAAAATTTGACCATTGATTTAATATGGTGAAATTACAGAAGATCTCTACTCTTGTTACAAATGCCAAATGCATTGGGCATTCAATCCCAAATCAATGATGGAAAAAGAAATTAGCCCTAATTCTTAATCTCCGAAGAACACTAAATATTTAACATTTCATTTTGTTTATATTGAATCCTAAATTATTTACTTATATTAAATTATATTTTTTTTTTCCGTACAAGGTGTGCCTCACTTCGGTGAAGCCTGCGCCTTGAGCTTAGGCCCCACAAGACATCGGCGCCTTAGTGCGCCTATCGCCTTTAATAACACTGGTTTTGATCATATTGTCAGGTAGATAATGAAGTAACTTTTGTTAGAATTCCTACAATCAAATTACAAAAAACCATAGTTGTCAAATCGAGATTCGTATCGTGAATCAAAATGACCTTGTACTGAATTGCGAATCGAATCGAATCGAATCGTGAATCGTAAAGATTCGGTCACTTTTTAAAAATTACTTAAAAATATATATTACATATTTAGATGTTAAATATTTCTTATGAATATGAAATATTTAGACTAAAATTAATGAAAATGTTATTTTGAGTGATAATCACGTAGTTTAATAGGTAAGAAGTTAACAAAGATTCTTATGTAAGATTACTATCTTACTTTTTTTTCTTTTTAGATATTTTTTATCAACCATTCTTAATAAAGATAATAACCAAATAGACAAATTATCAATTTTCAAAATAACAATAATTAACAACGATATTGATATTTGGACAATAAGCATACGTACTTTTCTAAGTAACAGTGAGCAAATAATAAGAAACAATTATTTAGAATATTTTATTTTAAAGCCTAAAATATTTTCAAAGGTATAACTGACCTCACATATGTAATATTCAATTATATTCAATTTAATAAAATAGCAATAGATAATTCATAGTGTAACTTTAATCTTAAACATCTTTAGAAGATATATTATGATTTTTTAAAAGGAAAAAAAATGAGAAGAAATGTTAAAAATATGTTGGATCTGACTGAATCTGATTAGATTCTATTAAAAACTTTATGCTCACTAAAATAACAACAAATTATGTATATATGTTGGTTATTTTGGTATTAAACGCTATTAAAAGTTGTATTATGTCATTTTCACTAAAACATGGAGAAAAAAAATAGTCAAAAATATGTCGGACATAATAATTTAAAAAATAACATGAATCATAAAAAGTGAATTGAATCGTGCGATTCACTAGAAATTTACTTCCAAAATAGATTCATTCATAGATTCGTATCGATTTTGCAAAAAATTGTGAATCGAATTGCGAATCGAATCGCGAATCGTAAGATTCTAATAAAAGAGAGATTCACCCATAGATTCGTATCGATTTTGCAAAAATTGTGAATCAAATCGCGAATCAAATCGTGAATCGTAAGATTCTGATAACAGAGCAAAAAACCAATACTAATGATAAGAGTCCAAATGAATAAACTATGAACAATAGAATGACACATAATCTTGAGCATATGAATTTGATAACAAAATATTATGTAAAAATGGAATACAGAAAATTTGGTTTATGAGTGACTGAGAAGTGTGTAGTCACTCTATTTCTAAAGTTGTTCCTTTCCACGTGAATGTACAAGCAGAGATGGAGTGCAACAGCTCCAACATTAACCTAATTTTCTTAGAGCCTTTTTTGGCTAGTGTTCACATCCAACAAGAGGATATGAGTGAGTTACAAACCAAAATTGCTGGTAATACACAAAAATAAAGTGATCATAAGGTTCTTTGTATTTTTGCTATATATATGCTGCATAAAACATTACATCTCTCTTTTGTAAAATGTCAACAAGAGCATGCACATGTAAACTATCTGCGTGTGCCCAACTTTTGTAGGAACACGTGTGCATACAGGATGAGAAGTAACTCATGAAAAAATGTCAGAATTAAAATGAGAACTGTTATATATTAATTTGTATAAATGAATAGTAATTATATACAATATTTAATGTGAGGATTAAATAAAAATTATTTTAGTTTTATTTGAATACAGGATTATGAAGGTGGACCTCAGCTTCCCTTCCACCCCTCAAGTTTCTGCAGAAGCTAAAAATCTCATTAGCCGGGTAAGCTTGTTTATCAGCATCTTGTAATTGTAATGTGAGTCTGAAACAATGGTTGCAGTGAAAGATTCAATTGCTTTTCTAAAGTGTTTCCTGAAAATTGTGCAGCTTCTTGTGAAGGATTCATCCAAAAGGCTCTCTCTTCAGAAGATAATGGAACACCCTTGGATAGTGAACAATGCTGATCCAATGGATAAGTGCCCTAAATTGGATCTTTAGATCTGGTCTCAAGTCCATGACTCCAAGGAATCAGTACAGTTGAATTCTAAAGTATATTGTCGAAACAATGTGGTAGAACACAGACACTACGGGTAATTTTGCAGCCTCCAACTCTAATCATGTTTTGTAGTTCGCACAATGGCCAATACAGATTAACGGGTTGTGTTGAGTGTATTTGTGCAAAATTCCTTTAACTTTAACCTTAACCGTTTAGTTTTTTGTATTATAGTCTTATGTCATTTTGAGTTGGTGTCTTGCTAATGTGTAATGGGTAAATTTCACTTTATACTCTCACACTTTAGCTCGAATCCTACTTTAACCCTTGAACCTTTTCGTACTAATTTTTCTTTTCTTACAATCAGTAGGATAAGAATAGGAAAATAAAAAATTGCATTCGCAATTATAAGACTCAAATTTCCATTTGCTGTTAAAAACAATCGCAAAATTTCTCTTTCACAGCCACCTCCCTCTTGATACAATTAGGAATCATGCTTCACTAATTTAGTTAGTGTATTTTTATGCTGATTTCCAAAATTAAATCTACTAAAAAAAATCAAGAAATAAAAATAAAAAAATCACTGTTTAGGCTATGCTTGGTAGGTCCTAAATAAATCAAATGAAACTTGTGACCCCATGGCCACTTCTAACTTCCTTGTATATAGCCACGGCTTTTTGCATAACTTTAGGTTTGTTCAGCTTCTCTGCTCTCTTAGAACCGGATGGATGAGTTGCATGCAGTCCTCTATCCTCATATCCGAGCCGCACCTCATAAACTTTTGGGGCGTCCTGTGGGTCGTACCCGGCTGATGCCATCAACATTAACCCTATGTAGTCTGCTTCAAATTCCATCCTACACCCAATAAAAATATAATAATTTAAGTAAAAATTACTAAGTCAAAATTTCAAAAAAAAAAAAATGGCACTTATTCAAACTTAACATATATTTATGAATTTCAGTGGTCAAATATTGTTTGCTTTCTCAGACTGTTGTAAATGGGAGCCTTCTACACTAGGTACAACTTTCGAGCGAGAAAAGAATTGATCAGCTGGATTAATAGAAAATCAATACAAAATGATACGATGAGCCTTATTCTTATCAATTTCAAGCTAAACGACCATTAATGTGACTTAATTTTCTAAAATGTTGTATCATTCTAATCAACAATTCTAAAAATTTTGTAAGCATGTATCTTTTTTCTTTCAACATTTGGTATCCCAAAGCATTCTGCAATGAGAAACAAAATTAAACACAACTCAGGGAATCTCACAATTGAGTACGAAATCGATTATCTTATCAATTTCAAGCTAAATGTCATCGTTCCATTATTCTGATCAACAATTCTGTACAAAAGTTCTATAAGCATATCATTTTTCTTGTAACATTTAGTATTCATGGTCTTGATAGATTGTGAATTGCTACATTACATGGCTAGAAAAAAACAACTGTGATAAATCATCCATATACCTATGAGAAATATTCAGAGAACATTTTTCAAACAGGTCAAGTGCATTGAAGTCAAGCCCCAGAAGATTATTCAGAGAACATTTTTCAAACAGGTCAAGTGCATAGATAGTGATTCTACTGAATAGTGATACATACAACACACCAAGCATTTCAACAATGGTGAACAAAATTAAACATGTAATTTAGGAGATCATAGAATTGAGAACAATACCTCCGGGAGATGAAAGAAAACAATATTTCATATAATTTGAGGGTGAATTTAGGATCTAGAGGAAAAGGAATGAGCAACAGCAGTGCCACAATCCAAGCAAGCTTCATTAAGTGTTCCTGTGCATGCTGAGCTATGCCATGTCCAACCTGCTCCCCCCCCCCCCCCCCCCCCCCCCACACAAAAAATAAATAAATAAATAAATAAATAAGTAAAGAATTAAAGAAAAGAAAAAAGAGGTTCAAAATGTATCATCAAATCTGAGTAAATCAAACCTCATTTTGAACCTCTTTTCTGAGAGAATTTTGAATCTCAATTATATGAGAGGATTCAAAAAGAGGTTCAAAATGTATCATCAAATCTAAGTAAATCATATATTTGAGAGGATTTTTACTCATAATAATAAATTTGTGTGGTGGAGATTGAATTAGTATAGTGTGAGGTATAAGTGTAGAATAAATTTAAACTATAAATTAATGTTTTTGGGTAAAAATTTGAAATAGAACTTCTGTACTGTAGTATTACTATATTGAAATTTACTTCATGAGCAAGAATAGTTGCTAGCTCTGCATCAGATTGGAGACAATCAAGCAACCCTGTGAACACCACAATCCTGCCCTTAGGGATATAATAAGCATTCTTGGTATATGATGAATCCACCAACATCACTTCCCAATTCAATCCATCCAAGTGCTTTGTAGCAAATCTTCTTCCCAATTTTCCTATCCTTTTTACATCATTTTCATTACCCAATTTCTCCACTCTCACCTCAAAGTCCTGTTGTCGCTGTCTTGACCCATCCACGGCCATAATCACCTGTGGATTCTCACTCGAGCACATGTTAACACTGCAATTCTTTTCAAGTCTCAACCCATTATGCATTGCTTGAACTATCTCTCCTAATATAGATTGCACGCGAATGCTTTTCGCGCTCGAGGGGGGTAATATGGACTTTTTGTAATTCTCCTCTATGTTCTTGAACATGAACTTTCCTATCTTTCTCTCCAACATGTTACATGACAAAACAAAATGGTACCTCCTTGAATATGGAATTCTCTCCAACCTACCAAAGCTAACCGCTATCCAGACACATAAACCAACAAGAACGAGTCTAGGGTTTTGAAGCCATTGTTGCCATGGAAGCTTGGAGAGCTCAACAAGGTACCGGTAAGTGCCGGTAACAAGGCTCCTTCTTGAGGCAAGTAGAAGTCTTGAATTTGTGTGTTTGGCTGATGAGAAAAACATGACAGAGGAGAACACGCAAACCCTACTTACGTATTTGAGTAGATTGAGAGGATTTTTTTGTGTTCTTGGGCTTTGCAACTTGAATCTGCCACCATTGATGATATTTTGAAGAAAACCTTGATCATGAGATACAATCTTGTTAGAGCAGAGTGTTTGGGAATTGAGAAAAATAGGAAGCTTTGATCTCAAGTAAGAGAAACCCATGATGTGATGTTTAATTGCTGCACAAACTAATAATATAGTTGGTTAAAGCTTCATCAATCAAGGGTTTATTTGAATTTTTTCTTTCTTGATAATTTCGGAACTAGTGTGAAGAAATGCAATGCTGATAAAGAGATGATTTATCGGCAATGTTAATTGGTGAGGGACTAGTTTTGGGTTTCTTGGCAAAGAAGATATAGCAAAGGCTCTGTTTGGAGGCCCTTGGACAAGAAGTTTATGGACACAGATAGGTGTAACAATTAAGTTAAATTATATCTTTTTATGGTGGCCCCACAATGTAATGTGTATAATTATAATTGTTTTGTGGTTTGGTTTATGTCTATAATCTTATTGCACTTGAAAATTTCTCTTCAGAAATCCCATTTGGCATAGCTAAGAAATGATTTTTTTTTTTTCCTGCTAAAAATAAGAATATGAAGCCCATTTTAATTATCTTGAATTTACTTCGAATGAGTATGTGTAGTGGATATTAAATTTGTGTAGTGTAAAATTTATGCGTACGATTAATCTGAACTATGAGATGATAATTTTAAACAATTTCTAAATGATTAAATCTGAATTTGTATTATTATTGTAAAAATAAACCAAACAGCAAAATCCTATTTGTCTTTACTTTAAAAAAGTTTTAAAGGGCCAAATTTTGTCAATAATAATAAAAAAAAGAGTGACTTTTTTAACAATTATTAAATGTATTAATTTTTTTAAATTATAAAAATGAAAATAATTGCCAAAGTCCATCCAGGATGTACAATGAGTTGACAAGTGGGTTTGCAGTGGTAGAATGCTATTTTTTTTGGATAAATTATAGTTTGCTCTGAGAAAAAATTCTAAGTGATATCCCAACTTCAATTTTGTAAAATAGTGGATTGTATTATTTATTTATTTATTTTTATCTTCTTTTGAGGAGATAATTATTGTGTTTGGTTTTAATTTTTTGAATTTGATTTTCTAAAAATTGAGTTTTTTTGTTTTTTGTATTTTTTTAAAATTTTTATTAAGTATTTTTAAAATTTTAAGCAATTCTTTATTTACTTTTTTAGATGTATCTTACTTAGATATATCTAAAAAGTAAAAAATTTGTAAAAAAATTATAAAAAATCAATAAATACACAAGAATACGAAAAATATACTAAATTTTTGTATTTTTTAAAATATATTTTTGGTATTTAATGACTTTTTTTTAAAAAAATTCACAAATATTATTTTTAAGTGTATTTATGTTAGGTATATCTAAAAATTTTTAAAAAAATTGCTTAAAATATTTTTTAAAAATTTAGTTAAAAAAAAAAAAACACGGAGAAATAGAAAATTTCAATTTTTTGAAAAATAAATTTAGAAAACTCAAACTAAACAAGTTGAATACAATAGTTGTTCTAACTAGTGATGTTTATGGGTCGGTTTGACATTAAGGCAAAGTTTGGCATGTCCTCAACAAGTCAAAAAGTTATTCAAAAAGTTATTATCACTATTTACCAAAAATAAAAAATAAAAAATTAATTTTCCACAGTTGAGTACAACTCAAAATCTATAAAGTTCAGCTCCTTCGATGCGTTTGTTAAGAAAAATTGCATAGTTCGGATGCAATTTTCACACATTGCTGTTCGGCTCGTGGAGGCTATCACGGGTCTCGTTTTGATAATTTGAACCGTGCAATGTGTAGAACTCATCAAGAATTATATGTCTGTAAAAAATCACATTGATCGGATATCGATAATTACATGATCAAATCAGTTTTGTATTAAAAAATGGATGGTGTTATAATTAACGATTAAAAAAAACAAATCTGATCAGATAGCTATCGATATCCGATCAACGTGATTTTTTACAGGCATATAGTACTCGACGATTTTTACATATTGAACGGTTCAGATTATCAAAATAGGACCCGTGATGGCCCTCACGGGCCGAACAAAGCCGTCCAGTGTAATGCCCGAAAAGTAGCCAATCATTTTTAACATCAATTCAACTACCTAGCAAGTACGGCTGCACAACTCCTCATCCTAATATTTCCCTACACACTAATTTATACAATTTTTTAAAACACATTTTTTCATAAAAAGTCAAAAAGTTAACCCAAACAATCATATTTTTTTCCTCAACTTTTTAGTCTAAAAATTCAAAAAGTACACTTATTTAGGACACTCCAAACAACCCCTAAATTTGGAATCAGTCCAATTATGATTGGTTTTAAATTTTTGAACTCAGAGTTAAACCAATCATGTATTAGAACCAACCCAATTTAACTCAACCCAACCCTACCCAATGTAGCTCGGGTTGGAACCCTGGTTCCATTATATTAAAAAAAACAAATCAATCAATAATAAGTAATTAAAATAAACAACTTTTCGACATTTAAACATAACATAAATAAAAAGCAAAATATTATTTATTACAACCCAATATAAATTAAATTTACGTCAAGCTTAAATATAATTAATACAAATTAAATCCAACAGTACAACCAATACAAATTAAATTAATTGCGAAATTTGAATCAAACATCTAGTACTTTTTTTTTGGCCAATATTGTAGGATGTTAGTTTGTTAATAAAGTTATATTATAACTAAAGCGATCGTCATTATTCCATCAATTCGAACTCCTGCCTTTCTCCCTCGTCACACCTTAAGGTGTGGCTACAAGACCACTGGGTCAAATCCAAGATCTCATCTAGTACTTTTTTCGTATACCTAAAAATTCTTGTATATGAAAAATTATTAGGTATAATCAAATCCATTATAATAGAGTAATAAGGTGAATATATGTCAATGTAAATAAAATTTTAAAATATATATACATATATATAAATAGGTTTGATTCTCAAGTTAATTCGGTTTAAGCAAGGCTTAAACCAAGAACCAACTCAGCCTTATTGGTTTGATAATTTGAAGTCGATTTGGTTTGGTTATTCGATTCACTGGTAATTTGAACACCTTTGATGAAAATGATGCTCCAACCATTTTATCAAATTATTGTAAATAACCGTTAGTACAGGAGCACCGGGACAACCGGCTCGGACAACCACTTCTTTGTAATTTACATTTGCCGGTCGACCGGTCAGACATCTTCCCGATTGACCGATGATTTGATAAAAAATCACAATTCTCTGTTAGAACGCTCAATATCAGATTAAGCTTTTACTTCAATTTTCTTTTAAAATTTATTTATAAAAAAAAATAAACGTTAAAGATACTTTTAATTTTAACATATGTGGTGTGGAGCAATGCTCACCAAATAACTATGGAGAAGAAATCTGCCAAATAACTTTCTTTTCCTTTTTCTGTCTCTTCTTCTCCACAATTATCAATATTTTTCTTGGGTTGGTCTTGGAGTAAGCAACTGATAATTTTTAGGTTTAGTAATCGTTTGGCAACTTAGTTTTTTTAGTATTTTTTAAGTCGTTTTATAAGGTGAAAATGGTTAGTGTGTTTGGAATATTTTTTTAATTGAATAGATAATTATAAGAGAAAAAGTGATTAATTGATATATATTGAGAGGGTAATTTGTGTGAAGCTTGGGCCGAGCTAGGACCGGGAAGAAAGTGGACCGAGCTGTGGGCTGAGGTGAATGGGCTTCGCGACTGGACCCTGTTAGCTCGGTCAGAGATAGCTGTAATTAGCTCGGTCTAAGTATTCTGAACCGAGGTATAGATGAACGAGGACCAAGCTAGGCATTGCTCATGAATGCACCGAGCTGAATGCGTCAGAAGTTTGGTGATAGCTTGGTTGTGCTGTCATTTTGCCGTGATAAAACCATCTTACTTGGTTGAGTAGTGGGGAGGGTGTAGAAAGATGAGCATTACCTTTCTGATTCTTAGGAGGACTCTGCTAAAAGGGAGTTGAAGTCCTATTAGGATTGTGCCATGTGGATTCTATAAAAGCTTATTACAGACCTATGTATAGGTATCCCAATTCTTATTCTGGAATACACAGAGCTTTTGTGTCTATTGTCTATTTTGCTGACTTAGACATCGGAAAGGTTTCCGACACACACCCGCCGGCTAGCTCACGTTTGTATTTTCAGGTGGCAAAGCGACGACGTTTGGAGGAGTGCAAACTTGATCAACAGAATTATACGAGAAGATTATTTTCGCGCTCGTACAATTGGCGCCATCTGTGGGAATTATACAAAGAACAAAACCTTTTGATCGAGTTTTCCTCTCCAGTTGAAATCAATGGCGCACAATGAAGACTTGCTGCAATCTACTATTGATGGGCAAACCCCGGAAGGGGGTGGGAGGCGCAAAGGTTTACCTTCTATCCCATCCATGGCAAAATTAGAACCCCAGCGACGGAACTCCCAGAGGGACACAAGAGAGAGACGAGGTACTAGTCCCCGTCGCTCCCAAAGTCCAGAAAGACAGAGGTGGAGGTTGGATCCTCAAGTTCTGGAAGATCGCGTAAGGGAGCAAGACGAGTTAATAAGGAGGATGGTGGCAGACATGGAGACAATGAAGCGCCAAATAAAGGACAAATGGGTGGCGACAGAAGAAGGGCGCAAAGATAACACGCCTTCTTACCACTCGGAAGATCGTGAAAAACATGTCACCTCATCGCAAGTAGAAAGTAGGAGCCTTAGAACAGGCGACACTCAATCAAGGACTTCTAGGACTCGTTACTCCAGGTCTGAGAGAACGAGGACTGAAATGTCATATACAGAGGGAAGCAGTTATCGGCCCTCGCACACGCACCAAACAACATCTAGGCACACGGAGTTGCCTAGGTCAGCGGACTTACGAATAGTGCTTGAGGAGAAGGCCTGATGGAAGGAGGACACCAGGGCTTGCGACCCTCGCAGAGTTTCAACACTGCAGTGATTGGCCCCTAGGACACGTGGGAGTGCCGAGGTAGGGATGCCAATGCCGCGCCTTGCTTATGAACCAGCGGATAAAGTATTAGCAAGGTTACAGAGCTCGCCGTTCGTTCCGGCAATTGAGAACGCACCGTTACCCTCAGGCTTCCAAGTCCTTATGAGACTTAGAAGTAAGCCACTTTCGCCAGGTTATAGCAGTATACCGGCGAAACGAAGCTCTAATGTGTATCCTGTTCCCATCCAGCCTTGGCGACTGTAACATGCCCGGGGGGTACCCGCGCGCGTTAAACAGTTCGAACTCCCGAGATCTCTTTGATCTAGTCTCACGAGTGCAATGTGAAACGTAGATGAGAGTCCAGATTTGGCAACTTTTATTGAAAATCCATTTTATTGCAATTTTGTCAAAAATGGACTGCGTCATCAGATCTTAGAGTCGCCACCTAATATTTTGGGAAATTAGGAAACCCATGACTCGTGCCAAGGCCACTGTTCGTCGTAACCAAGGATGCTTGGCTCGGAACCTTAGGTATGAGAGGGGAAGGTCAATAATGAGCACCCCCGCGCACCCGATCAAAAGATCGGCCTCTACTAAACCATGAGAGGACCTTTTATTTTCTTTATATGTTCATGTTCTGATTATTGAATAAATCATAAAATTTACTATGTGAAGCATACAAGTATAGACTAGTTTGCTCAAATTGGAACAATTCAATTTCATGTTTATTTTTCGAAAAGGGTTTGAATTTGCCACTGCAAAGTGGGCTTAAAACGTACATTTATTGAATTATTCCAATTCAAGCAATAAGCCTTCATCCACAGGCATTCATACATTTATATCAAGTAAGCAAGTAGCCTCATGGTAGAATGCTAACACATAGTAAGAAAAAACACACACAAATGGGATGTTAAAGCATAAAAACTCACAGATTGACCGACGTCCCTCGAATAGCTACAAAACAAAGTTAGTCCAAATATGCATGATCTTATATACAGAATCCTAATGCAATTCACTCATGAGATGCGACTAAAGATTCGGCTTCTAAAACATGGCATGTGACTCATCTCAAGAGTATGAGGTAGCGCATAGAATCACAGAAGAATTGATTAAATCCACACATGTAAATGTAGCCGAATCTTAATGCATGAGACATGAATATAAAGCATGAATATGCATGGCATGTCAGATATATACATATGTACAGTTAGGGAAAGCGATTAAAGAATGGGATAGAAAGAAGCGGGGTGGGAGATTATTACAATCATTTTAAATATTACAGATCCGAGGGAGATGAATAAAATAAAATGCTCACAAACACTCAAAATAAAAAATAAAATTCATTAACTAGTAAAATAAACTATTTGTCTTCACGCCTCAACCCATGCAAACTCATCTTCAATGAAGGGCCCATCTGAGTCTCTCAAACATTTTTAGGGACTTCATGTGGGAATATATCCACTCAAACATCATACATATAACAAATGTTATCCACCCACCACTCAAACATGACACATATTTTCCACCCATGACTGACTCAGATATTATAGATATAACATATAATCTCCATCATCATCTCACACTTATTAACCAAAAGCTGTTCAGTGGGAAATACTTCAACGCAATGCAACGCAACACAACACCATGCACCACCATGAAGGACCTGTGCGTGGACAATAGACCATCTTCTCCAAAGGCATCGGAGAGTTGATTGTAGCTCTTGTATATCTTCAAGTCCACCTTACTAAGGTAAAGAGCCCCATACACCTTCGCAAACAACATGCACACCTTCACAAACGCCACTCCACCGCTGCTGTTGTTTCTTCTTCCCAGAGAGAGAGAGAGAGAGAGAGAGAGAAAGAGAGAGAGAGCTGGTTTCAGGCAGCTTTAGAGAGAGAGCCAAGCTGGTGCCCATGTTGTTACTCCACCGTTCCTTAATACCACTGCTGCTGATATAAAGAGAGAGAGAACTGTGTTGTTTCTCATTTTGAGAGAGCTGTGTGTTCTTTCAGTGTGAAAGAGCTGGGTTTGGTCATTGGTTTGGGGAGAGAGTAACACCCCAAAACCGAGAGAGAGAGAGGTCCAGAGTCCGTGTGTGTGTATGATATCTGCTGTGTCTGTGATCAATGTGTGTTTGTGTTCTGGGTGTGTGTGTGGGTGTGTTATGTGTGTGTGATAGCAGTGTGTCGCCTCTCCCTCTCTCTCACCTTTCCTTTGCTCTCTCTGAAAATTGTATTGCTCAAATCCTTTTTCTCTTCCTCCTCTTCCTCCCCCCAAGCTGAGAGAGAGAAGAGATAGATGGGTTTGGTGTATTGGATAGGTTTAAGGTTCGGCATGAGAAGATTGTGGAAGGAACATGAAGCAGCCGAGGTGAATGAGCTGGGTCTCTTATGTGATAGGAGAGAATAGGAATGTTTAGAGAGAGAGACGTTGGTCTATGCCATGTGTGCTGTCCCTGTATGCCTCTGCTGGGTCTGTGTGTATGAATGAGTGTATGGCCCTGTGTGAGTCTTAATGCATGTGTGTTGTGGGTTTTCCGAGAGAGAGAGTGAGATGGCAGTGTGTGTGTGTGTCCATGGTGTGGAAGCTAATGTATGTGATGTGTTTTGTATGGGTGTCTCTCAGAATGGGTGTGTGTGTGTGTGTATGTTGAGTGTGTGATAGAAGCTACTGTTGTGTGTGTGTTGAATGTGGGTTGCCGTGTGTGTGTTGAATGTGGGTTTGCAGATGAAACTTCTCTCCCTCTCAATCTCCCTCAAAAAATATCACTCCTCTCCCTCTTTTTTCACTCATGAACACCACTCTCTTCCCCTTCTCCCTCTCCGATCCTCCCCTCAAATAATCATCTCCCCTCTCCCCTTTTTCAATCTCAGATTCTCTCTCCTTTAATAATACACCACCCACTCCCTCTTTTCTGTCCCTCTCTCTTTTTAATATTTTCTAACTTCACACCTGCTCTCTTCTCTTTTTTTGATTCTTTTTCCCCCTAGACCATACATGCTCCCTCATTTTCTAAAAAAAATAATTGTTCTCCACCGCCCCACACAACCTCACCAAAAATCTTATCTCCAACCCCCCACTCATTTATCCTATTTTTTTTATTTTTGTTTTATATATATATATTTTTTTTATCATTTTCTTTTTTTTATCAAATATCAAAATTATTTATACCAATTTAGATAAAAACATCAAAAACTATGTACAACACATAAAATTATGAAATACTATGAAATACTAAAAATTAATAATTTGGCTAACATGGGTGAGGTTTGGGATTAAAGTTTTTTTGATATTTTCTACTGAGAAATTCATAAAATAGTATATTCCAACTTTCATCATGGGTGTTCAAAAGAAAGTGCCCAAGTCTTAGCGTCGGTCAAAATGAGGTGTCTACAGCGACCCAGGTTTGACCTGGTTCGAAAGGCTTCCAGAAGGCAGCATAGCCTCATGGGCACAATTGGCAGAAGCATTCGTGACTAGATTCAGGACGAATACCAAGACACCAGTGGAGATTGACCAGCTACTCTCCATTGACATTTGCGAAAAGGAGACATTAAGGTCTTACAACAGTCGATATTGTGAGACTTTCAACCAGATTGGAGATTGCCCTACAAATCTCGCCATTGCACAGTACAAAAAGGGTCTACCAGTTGTAAACAAATTGAGGGACTCAATGACTATGATGCCGCCCCTCGCGATGGAGGCCCAAATGGAGATAGTGCATCAACATATCTGGGTAGAGGAAGATAGTGCCTGTGCTAAGGCAAAATCTAGCACAACAGTGATGTCAGACAAAAAGACTACAGCAAAGATCAACACGGTAGAACAACCAAGTAGGAATAGGCGAGGCAGGCGAGCCAACAGAGAGGACCTAGAAATGAGGAAGTTAAGAGTCCGCACTACCATTACCACAATATTCAACAAACCAATCTACAGAATTCTTAGCGAGATACGGGATCAACCCTTCGTTCAGCGGCTAGCCAAGTTGGGAGAAGCACAAAAAGGCTATGATGAGAGGTTCCGTTGCACCTTCTATGATGAGAAGGGGCACCGCACTGAAAATTGCATACCATTGAGGCAACATCTGGAGGAGTTAGTGGCTACTGGACACCTGGACCAGTATATAGAAGGGGGAACACAGCCAGCCCCCCAGGACCTCAACAGACCAAACGGGATGCCGGTCGATGGTCCACCCCAAGGCATAATCAACGTTATACATGGGATCGTCAAACCTGAGCGGGTATGTGAGCTCAGGGGGATGATCAAAAAGGTTGAGCACTTGAGAGAGGTATTAAGTGCACAACCTACCATAAAAAAGGGCAGAACAGAGGCCACGAACATCATATCCTTTTTAGATAGGGATCTAGCAAGGCTACATTGCCCTTACAATGACGCAATGGTGATCACTTTGCGCGTCAAGAATTTTGACATTAAACGGATTCTGATTGACCAAGGAAGATCATGCGAGATAATGTACTACGAGACCTTTAAACAACTGAAATTGGAGGACAAAGACTTGGCACCTGCGACATCTCCCCTTGTCAGTTTCAACTCAATGCTAGAATGGCCAGTGGGCAAGATAATCCTCCCAGTCAAGGTAGGAACCATGACAAAACAGGTGGAATTCTGGGTATTGAAGGTCCCTTCCAACTACAACATAATCTTGGGAAGGGCATGGCTGCATGCCATGCGCTCAGTGGTGTTAACCTACCATCAAGCATTACGATTCCCTAACAAAATCGGCGTGATTGAAGAAGTCTTAAGAGACCAAATCATGTCGAAGCAGTGTTTCGTCACAGTAAACGGCAGCTGTGTTGCAAAAGGGTTCATTCAGATAGTGAAAGAGCCAGAAAGCAACGAACTGTTTGCAGATGTTGGCAAAGCAGCAGAGCAGAAGGCAGTGGAGGACTTGGTTGAGGTAAGGATCATGGTTATCAGAATCCCGATTCGGATCTTACGATCCTACGATCTTACGATCCATTTGAGTACAATCGATCTGGATCGTGTAAAAAACTCCTTATAGGTAGGATCTTTCGAACCTGGTAGTGGGATCTTATAGGATCGTGGAATCCCGATCCGAATCCGTTCCTATCCGATCCAATTTACAAGCCTTGTTTTGTATTGTATGACATATTTTGTTGTAAATTTTATGTTTGTTGTCTAAATACCAATTTATGTCGTCAAAATAAATAATAAAAATTAAGTAGTATTGAATCAAATAGACTAAGAAAAACAAACTAGGAAACAAACATTCAAATATTGCGGTAATTTAAGAAAATTAAATAGACGGATAAACAAACTTAGCTTTAGCGGAGTCTAAGAATGGTAAGATGATTGCAACTTTATTCCAATTTCTAGAGAAATTATTTTTGTGACTCGAATCCGCTCCACCAGGGATGCTAACGACAAACCTTATCATTCGACTAAGCTACTCTTTTGAGTTCTTAAATCTAATCTATTTTCATATCCAATTTTGTTAAATATTTTTTCTTCACTTTTTATGCATTATTGTACATTGTAAAGTATTTTGTTATAGAATTCTTCTTCTTCTTCACCTTCTTTTTTGATAAAATACAGAACTTTTACCATCGAGTTTTCTATTGCATAATATTATATGTACATTTTACATGGAGTATTATATTTTTCACAATATCTTCACTTCATTTTAATAGAATATAGGTTCATTTTGTGTATACTTTATAAGAAATATTTATTTAAATTGAATTATTATGTAATTCGTCTTTTTCGGTAGGATCTTACGATCCTCGATCCGATTCTACGATCCGATCCTATAAACACCTCCAACGATCCAACGTAGGATCCCGATTTTAACAACCTTGGTAAGGATAGATGAAAAAAAATCCAGAAAGGTTCTTTTTGCACGGCTCGTCTTTGTCCAGCACTGAGAGAATAGAGATTATGGAATTCCTAACCTCTAACATCGTAATGTTTGCCTGGACACCGTATGACATGCCTGGCATTGACCCTAAGTTTATCTGCCACCAACTTAATGTCCACCCAACTGCCAGACTAATTATACAGCGCACTCACAGATTGGCACTCCATCACACGGAGATAGTGGCGGAGGAAGTGGAAAACTTGCTGGAGGCAGGAGCCATCAGAGAAGTGCACTATCCCAAGTGGATCTCTAATACTGTAGTAGTGCCAAAGAAGAACGGAAAGTGGCATGTTGGTGTGGACTACAAGACAGTCAACAAGGCATGTCCAAAGGACAGTTTTCCTCTACCACAGATAGACCAACTGGTGGACCTGACGGCAAGACATAATCGACTTGGCTTCCTCAATGCGTATCAAGGTTACCATCAGATCGCTATGTATGAACCAGACTAGGAGGTCACAACATTTACAACGCCTAGAGGGTTGTACTGTTACAAGGTCACGCCTTTTGGCCTAAAGAACGCAGGGGCTACATTCCAACAGATGGTCACCAAGATGTTTGAACCCTTGTTAGGCAGAACAATGGAGGCTTACATAGATGACATAGTGGTCGAGAGCAAAGATAAGAAGGACCATCTCAGGGACTTACATGAAATGTTTCAGATTTTGAAGTCCCACAAGTTACGCCTAAACGCATTTAAATGCGCATTCGGCGTAGGATCAGGCAAATTCCTAGGCTTTCTAGTGACCAACCGAGGTATAGAAGCTGATCCCTCTCAGATCAAAGCAATCCAAGATCTTGAGAGGCCCAACACAGTCAAAAAGGTATAGCATCTCACTGGCCTAGCAGCAGCGCTAAACCGGTTCATAAGTCAGTCGTCTGATAAATGTCGACCATTCTTCTAAGCATTGAAGGCCAAAATTGAGTGGGATGAGGAATGCGACCACGCCCTAGAAAGCTTGAAAGACTACATGACCTCTCCACCGTTGTTAGTAACCCCGATGCCAGGAGAAGAACTCTTTTTATACTTAGCAGTTTCACAACATGCAGTAAGTGCAGTGTTGGTCAGAGCGGAAGAAATCCAACACCTGCCTATCTTTTATGTCAGCAAGACCTTGCTGGGCGCTGAAACAAGGTACTTACCCTTGGAAAAGTTGGCATTAGCTTTGATGATGGCCTCAAGAAAATTGTCACACTATTTCCATGCCCACACGGTAATCATCCTAACGGCTTTTCCATTAAAGGCCTTGTTTGAGAGGGCGGATTTTTCTGGATGAATCTTGAAATGGGCAGTGGAGTTGGGGCAGTTCGATATCAAGTTTCAACCTAGAACAGCAATAAAAGCCCAAGCTTTAGCAGACTTTATGGTTGAGTTCAGGCCAAGAAGTCATCACACCTGCCCAGTCGATTTGACCGACGCAACCGAAGTAGGGGGGAAAGTGCCGCGGGAACTGTGCAGCCCCTAATACAAGATGCCCAGCCCCTAATGTAGGATGCCCAGCCACATTGCAAGCCACACAAGATTGTAGAAAGGAAGGAAGGAGCAAATCATGCTATTCCCAGTGAGGACTCATCAAAAAGTAAAGACTTAAGGCAGTCAGACAGTGAAGATCAAACCCCAATAGCAGGTGTAGACTTGGAAGAAAACATTAGCAACACTCATGATCCCAAGACATCATCCGATCCCTCGACTTGTTGGAAGTTATTCGTTGGAGAGATGTGGAAACTCTTCATGGATGGAACATCCAATAGGCACGGTGCAAGGCTTGGCGTAGTCCTCATCTCACCGGATGGCCTAACAATTGAACAAGCAGTTAACCTTGGCTTCCCAGCATCTAACAATGAGGCGGAGTATAAAGCACTGTTAGCAGGCTTAAAATCAGCACTTTTCATGAAGGCCACTGAGCTAATGGTTTACAGTGACTCCTAGCTGGTAGTAAACCAGATTTCAGGTGACTACGAGGCAAAAGATGAGAGGATGGCTAAATACCAAGATTTAGTCAGAAAGGAGATCATGAAGTTCGAAGTAGTTCAGATAGAGCAAATCGGCCGAGAAGAAAATAGTAGAGCAGACGAGTTGACAGGTTTTGCTTCAATGGTAGATACATCTGTTCCACACCCATTATTGATCGAATTCCTATCGGCTATCCCTTTATTCCAGTTAATATTGTAGCCCGGTACCTGGGCTTCCTGATCTTCAAAATTGCCAGAAACCCAAAAAAAATCATCGTCATTCACGTCTTTGTCAGGTATATTTTTAATTATTTTCTCTCGGCCTCTTCTTACTCTTTAATAATACACCCAACCGTCATTATTTTGGTCGAGCGAGTATTGATGGAATAGCTCGGCCAATCCGAGGTTAAGGCCGAGCCGACGGTTTAGCTCGGCGATGCCATTTATTATCCTATATGTATTTGTGGAGAGTTGGGTAGGGCAGAGTCTTGTCTGCCTAAGAAATTCACAAATGAGAGGTTAAAATGGGGAATCGAAGGCCGGCTTTTACAATGGATATCACGATAAACGGAACGAAGCCCGGTTTGCCCCAAGGTGTTGTTTCTAGTTTGGCTAAGGAAAGGTGAACGTTGCAAGGAATCTGGTAGTCCCTTCGAAATTCAACTATGGCCCCAGGGGAGTCGACGAGAAATTGGTATTTACCCATGATAACTTATAATGACAAAATTGTTCACAGTAGCCTAGCTCAGCGTATCTGACGCTTTGGTTGGCTCGATTGAGCAAAGCCGTCTAGGGACAAGGTGCAAAGGTGTGGCTGGCCAACCTAGTTGAGTCTGCAAAGTGACAATAAAGTGTTATGCCCAGATAATGGGACCGGGCTAAGCAAAAAGGCAAAATAAATATAACCCTAGATTGGCTAAATGGGATGTAACCCATTCTTAGTTCGGTCACAGCACGAGTTTTTAGCCCGGTTATTGATCATTAAGGATCCTAGATCGGTCATAACACAAGGCGTGGCTCAAAGTTTTAGCTCGGCTCTTGGGAGAGGTTTTCTAGTTCGATCGAAGTACGCAACTAACACAAATAAACTCCTAACTCGGTCATGGTGTTATTTTAGATCAAAAAGATCACATTCTAGATTGATTGAGAATTTAGTTAAGGTGTGATTGTGGTCTGGGCATGTGATTTTTGAGTTTTTGTGGTCCTTACCCATTTATGTGAAACTACAGGAGTGTGTTTTCGAAAAACATATGTATATATAGATATGTCTAAACTATACATACTCACGGAATGACCAAAAAAGAAAAGATTGAGCCACTTACAGTTTCAAAGTGAAAAGACGAAGATCAACGCAGTGAGCATGCCAGCTATTGCAGATGCTATAGTCGTGAGTATGGGGACTCAGAAGGAAAGTGAGAGAAGATGAACAGTGGAGTGTCTGGTTAAAAAAGAAGGTTTTTGTATATAGCTAAAAAATAGGCGGGACTGTTCAAAATTTTCGAAGTATGAAGACGGCTGTGACAGTTGTACTGGACCAGTAGGAGCAAGCCACGTGTCTAGGGAAATAGGTAACGATTTAGACGTACTTGAGAAGCGGAACGACGTACAGAGTAATTGACAAGACATTTTTGGACCGGGGCAAACCGGTAGTCTGGTAGAGAATGAGCTCGGTGGTATTACTTGCTTTAGTTCGGTCAGCCTCTACGTTTTAGCTCGGTTGGAGAAGAATAATCCCAAATCATGCGCTGCAGATGGAATTAAGGGGCAATTGAGAGGGCAATTTGTGTGAAGCTTGGGCCGAGCTAGGACCGGGAAGAAAGTGGACCGAGCTGTGGGCCGAGGTGAATGGGCTTCGCGACTGGACCCTGTTAGCTCGGTCAGAGATAGCTGCAATTAGTTCGGTCTAAGTATTCTGAACCAAGGTATAGATGAACGGGGACCGAGCTAGGCATTGCTCATGACTACAGCGAGCTGAATGCGTCAGAAGTTTGGTGATAGCTCGGT
Organism: Camellia japonica; assembly: GCA_030407325.1. NCBI lineage: Eukaryota > Viridiplantae > Streptophyta > Magnoliopsida > Ericales > Theaceae > Camellia > Camellia japonica. The sequence continues at coordinate 21,703,218 of JAPPVO010000029.1, forward strand.
TGTGCTGTCATTCTGCCGTGATAAAACCATCTCACTTGGTTAAGCAGTGGGGAGGGTGTAGAAAGATGAGCATTACCTTTCTGATTCCTAGGAGGACTCTGCTAAAAGGGAGTTGAAGTCTTATTAGGATTGTGCCATGTGGATTCTATAAAAGCTCATTACAGACCTATGTACAGGTATCCCAATTTTTACTCTGGAATACACAGAGCTTTTGTGTCTATTGTCTATTTTGCTGACTTAGGCATCGGAAAGGTTTCCTGCACACACCCGCCGGCTAGCTCACGTTTGTGTTTTCAGGTAGCAAAGCGATGACATTTGGAAGAGTGCAAACTTGATCAACAGGATTATACGAGAAGATTATTTTCGCGCTCGTACATATATGATATTACATTTTAATTTTGTCATTTTTTAAAATTATTTTTAGCCAAAAATTCACAAACCAAATGGCCTAAGTTTAGTTGTTTAGTATAAATCTAGGAATTTCATAATACTTTTTGTGTGTTTTAATAATATTTGTTAGGTAAATTACACTAATCGCTTTTGAGGTATAAAATATATATATATATATATATAATAAGTCTCACAATCTTGACCTATTTAAATTGACATCTCTTTTAAGAAAGTTAAATAGATTGAAAATTAATACAAATTGTGTGAATACACAGAATAAACAAGAAAAATCGTACATTGTAGTATAAAAAATATTATTAACAAAAAATTAATGAAAAGGTGACTGAGTATTATCTTAATTAAAACTTTAAAAAGACTAATATAATTATATAAAATTATAAGATTTATTTTATTTTTATTAACCTTTAACGGAGATGAATATAATTTACCTATTTGTTATTACATATTACACAATGTTCACTCAACTCATTCATTTCCAAATAATGTTTTTAGTCATGTTATAAAAGCAAAACGATATTTACAAAAAAGAAAAAAAAAAAATGTACAAAGATTCTGATATAAAAAAAGTGAAATAATCATTTTTACTACTTGTGTTGCCCTTTATCTTCAAAAGGAAATTCGGAAGGCAATTCACAAAATAACCTCAATTGGATATTGTTTCAATAGAATTTTTGTCCACTTGAGACAAAACCATACAAGGAATTTTTGCCCTATTTGACAAATTGAAGGGTAAATTACAAATATACTCCTGAGATTTGCTTAAAATATAAATTGCTCTTTGTGGTTTGAAAAATTACAAATACCTCCTTATTATAATTTTTTATTTAACAGAATTAACTAAAAAAAAAAAAAATCATAATTGTTCTCCTATACAATAATAAAATTACTTAAATTATTAATTGAAACATATTTTTAACCTTATTAAAAACTGTTAATTGACTTGATGATTTATTAATAAAAATGGTGATTTGTTATGAAATTAGAAACCACAGGGGGTGAAATGTAATTTCCAAAATCACAAGGTGTAATTCGTATTTTCATCAAACCTTAAGGGGTGTATTTGTAATTTACCCAATTTTTAATTATTTCAATTTAAACTGTGAAATTTTAAAATGATATTAATTTTAACAATCTATTTATATTAATTAATTATAATTAACGAACAATTTAGATAATTTAATCATTTTTTCTCCTCAATATTTTCTCATTATTGTTAGAAGTCACCTCTCACCTTTACAATCGTCTATTAATACCCTTCATTTTCTCTAATTCATTGTCTTCCACAGTAGTGAAGTTAGAAAATTAAATTAGAAGGGCATTTATTAATTAAAATTTTATAAAATAAATGGTTTTTTATTGATAAATTTCATTTAGAGGTGTTCTAACCTAATGGGCATGTTTGATTGGGTGGATTAGAGCATGGAATTGGGATTATTAATCCGTCGGCCCAATTATCCTATATTTGTTTTAATATTTTGGTTTAGGATTATTAATCCAATGGATAATTAATCCAACAAATTTGTAGAATTATTAGTAATGGGGTAAGGGTGAGATTATTAATCCAATGGATATTAATCCAATTGGATAGTGAATACTACACTAATTTAATAGGATTATTAATACTTCACTATTAGTCTTGTGAATCAAACATGACCAATAAGTCTACCAAGGAAAATTATAACCTAATTAGTCCTATGTATTTATACTTTTATTCCATGAGGTTTTTTTTTCCTGATTTATATTATTTGTTGGACTATTATATCCTTATATCTATTGTTGATATGTATTACATAGAAAAGGGATATACACATTCCATATATATATATATATGTATGTATATGTAATTTCATAGCACATCACACACCAATTCCATCGTCTCAAATTGTTTCAAAGAACTTCACAGCACACTAACTCCATAAACGGAGCAACAACTTCATGTCAAATTCGAGCAAATTCTCAACCAACTCACAACCGCCTCCACTTCTCTTCAAGCTCCATCTCTCACTCGATCTCTCATCCTCAACCCTTCCACCTCCGACTCCACCATCTCTTATTTCCTTCAAACCCTATCTCTCTCTTTCTCTCTCTCTCTCTCTCTCTCTCTCTCTCTCTCTCTCTCTCCAACCAAACCGTGACCCTTTCTCTCTTCGCCACTCTCTCTCTCTGTCTCTTCCCTCTCTGACCTCACTGCACACCGCCACTACCTCTCTTACTCCATTTTCCACACTATCTGCTTGTTCTCTGTCTTTTGCAACCCTACATCAACTCGCACTCTCACCGAAATCATGATAATATATAGATAGTGTATATATTTTTATTGTGTTCATTATCACTATGCAATTGTGATGTTAAAGTTCATACTAGTCTGTTGTATTTAGTTATCCACAATATTTATTTGGACACAAAAATGATGTGAATATTCACATTAATTCTAGTATATTTGTGGATAGATCATACACCTTATTTATATACAATGTGAATATTTACATCTGTAATCAACTATAATAAACATAGGACATAATTAATGTGATTGAAAATGGGCCTTAACATAATTACGATGTGAACATTGACACCAACTTCAACATAAGAGACCAGATATGGATGTTCACACTTCATATTGTTTAGAAAATTGTTTGGTAAACTATTATTGTGTGTAGTCAATATTCTTTTTTGATATATTTGTGGCTAAATCATATACTTTACATATGTAAAATGTGAATATTAACATCTGTAATCAATCACAGTAAACATAAGACATTTTAAAAATTCACATTAATTGAAAATGGGTATTAACATAAATTATGATGTCATTCACACCAATTTCCGATATGTTTGTTCATAGGTCGTACACCTAATTAATGTATAATGTGAATATTATCGTCTGTAGTCAACCACAGTATGATGTGAATATTCACAATAAAATAAATAGATGTGAAGATTCACATTAATTCTAATATATTTGTGCAGAAATCATACACCTAATTAATGTATAATGTGAATATTAACATCTACAGTCAACCACAATAAACATAGGATATAATTTAAACATTCACATTTGTTGAACATAAATTACAATGTGAACATTCACACAAACTTCAACATAAGAAAACAGATGTGAATGTTTACAATTTATATTGTTTAGCACACGCAACACATCAACACCAAATATACCATCAAAACACATAGGTCTGTGAGAAGTATATCATTGATTTATATATATGTTGTTGAGTGTTTTCAACTATAAGTTATCAAAATTACAACAACAACAACAACAAAACTAGCACTGTATTTTGGTATAGCTAGTGTATGGTGGACAACCCCCGCCATCGAACAACGGAGTTTGCCTCAAATAGTCCAGCTAAGAATCCCAAAACTTGGTGCATGTCATCAGTTTTACTAAGCCTGTAATGTTTGATTGATAATTGACATGCCGCATGTTGATATGGGTGTTGCTCTCTAGAGGCATGCTCTCTTCTTTGACATGATACTCCTTCATCTTCCTCTTTGTGCAAAATTTGGATGCAACATCTGTTACATAGGCATGTACAAATAGTGAATGTTTATATGAACATTAAATTTGATTTCAATAGAATTGGTAGAGTAGGCATGCACATTGACATCAACACATCATTAGTTAGTGTGGATGTTCACATTCAACGATATTGATATAAGCCAAAACAATAAAGTACTATTTAGGTGACAAACATAATAATGTGAACATTCACATCATTAGAGATGTGAATATTTACATTACTGCTAAGGTACAAATAGGAGTGAGACAGCACCAACAAATGTTGATTTCTCATATTGACAGGAATAAAATTTCACAACATAAAGGAAACATTTGCATATTATCTCAACATCAATATTCACATAACCACATTGACCAAACCCATGTGACCATTATTTTAGCAATAAGTATAATGTGAATGTTCACACTAATATTTACATGAATCATATTGTGAATAATGTCATAACTACAGAAAACTCTAATTGAGTCACAATTACAGCAAGACAATATGTTAAAATCAAGTTGGCTTGCATAGTGTCAACATGCACAAAAACACATTGAGCAATGTGAATATTCACACAAACATTTGAGACTATGAAACTGAGAATAAAGTCGATAATCAACAAACAACACAACGAATACCATAATGTAAATTTATAAAATGGCTAGCTTTAGAACATGAATGTTCACATTGGTTGTTACTCAATAACAAGAGAAACAATAATATGTTATTATTTGCAACATGCCTACAAGAATTCACATTGAATTAAAACAGGGTTGACAACCATCTAAAATTGGGGCTATAATTATTTGACCACCATGAATAACCAACAACACCAACAAGTCCAACATTGACATAAGGGCGGAGATACAACAAACACCATAATATAAATTTATAAAATGGCTAGCCTTAGAATGTGAATGTTCACATTGGTTGTTACTCAATAACAAGAGAAACAATAAGATGTTATTATTTACAATATGCCTACAAGAATTTACATTGAACTAAAACAAGGTTGGCAACCATAAAAAATTGGGCATTAACACCAACAATATGAACAACACATGCGAAAGTTCACATTGAACCAAATAATCATTTGATGATTATACAAACAAAAGAGGAAAAAATATGGTGTCTTATTCTGTTTTCTGGAAAGAAAAAGATGGTAAAAAATGAGTGATTCACATCAACACCAACAAAAACAACAATTATAGAAAAATTGAAAAACATATGCGAAAGTTCATATTGAACCAAATAATCATTCGATGATTATACAAACAAAAGAGGATAAAATATGGGCGCTTACTCTTTTTTATGGAAAGAAAAAAATGGTCAAAAATGGGTGATTCACATCAACACCAACAAAAACAACAATCACAGAAAAATTGAAAAAACAACAACAATAATATGAACAACAGATATGAAAGTTCACATTGAACCAAATAATCATTAGATGATTATACAAACAAAAGAGGAAAAAAATATGGGCGCTTACGTTTGGTCCGCATCTAGTCGATCGATGCAAACTTTCACAGAGTTGATTTTTCACTTCAGAGTAAGGTTTCAATCGTCGACAACGACGTGACGACGATGGGATGTAGAGGCGATAAGAATCGCAATGGAAGATTCGAACAATGAAACGATGAGAATTGATAAGGAAATGAGGGTTTTTCAAAAGCCTTTCTGTATATTTTGCAATTTGTTCCTATGTTCTTGGGTTGTGACGTTTTGAATGGAAATAAATGTTAAAAAATATCTAGAGGTGTTTTGGACAAATTGCTAGGTATGGAACTTATTGGAATAGTCAAAAATATTTTGGGTTAGATGGAACAAAACACTTAGAAAGGGGATTTATCAAAGGAAGCAGCTTGCCTCTAATCCAAAAGCGGACTGGACGGTGCTGTTTGGCCTGTGGGGGCCCACCACGGGTCTCGTTTTGATAATCTGAACAGTTCAATGTGTAGAATCATTGAGTATTATATGCCTGTAAAAAATCATGTTGATTAGATATCGATAACTATCTCATCAGGTCAGTTTTTTATTTTTTTTAATACAAAATTAGTTTGATCACATAGCTATCGATATCCGATCAACGTGATTTTATATAGATATATATTACTCGATGAGTTCTACACATTGAACGGTTCAGATTATCAAAACGAGACCCGTGGTGAACCTCCACAAGCCAAACAGTGCCGTCTAGTCTGATCTCGGAGCTGCTCCCTTTATCAAAAAAGCTCCCTAAAAAATATTTCACATAAATATTTATGATTGATTTTTAAAAAAAAATGAAAAGATAATGTTGTATATAACTGTATCATGGACAATAATAAAAGAATTAAAATAAAATAAAAAAAACTGACACCTATTGTTTTACTTTTATTAAAAGGAAAGAATAAGAAAATAATGAAAGAAACGCGCGAAATCATTCATTGACTGAACCCACGCCAAAAATACTGCCAATTATGGTTTTAACCGTTACAAACCCATCAACATCATCACCTACACGTGATAGTCTCTCGAATCACTCTGTCATTTTATAAGATAATGTTATCTGTACCAATTAATATATTAATTGATGATATGATATAATTTAAGAGATTTTTAACATTTGTAACGTGATTAATGAGTGAGGTCAATAATAATATCATAACTAATGTTAGTACACATAACACTATAATATTTTATATGGGTCACAATTAAATTATTGTTAATATCTATGTTTACATTTAAGTACAACGATTTCTTCCTAAGGTACAAATATTTTTGAGCTGTAAAGTGGCTGTTAATTGCATATTCTTAATAACACAATCTATTATTAGTTGGGATCTCATTTCTCTTTAGTCTGAGATTGGATTAGAATATGTTGTTAGGTTTGTGAGGGTCATAAATCTTATTTCGATAATTCGAATTGTTTAATGTGTAGAATTCTTCAAGTATGTTATTCTTGTAAAAAATCACGTTGATCGAATATCAATAGCTACTTGATCGAATCAGATTTTTGTTAACGGTAAATATAATTTTAAAAATATATTGTTGACAAAAATCTGATTCGATCAAGTAGATCAACATGATTTTTTTACAAGGATAAAGTACTTGACGAGCTCTAGACACAGTTCGAATTATCGAAACATAACTTGTAGTGAGTCTTACAGGCCCAGCAGTACTCTCCAGTCTATAAAATGAATTGAAGACAAGCTAAGCCCTATTTGTTGTGACCAAAAAAACAAAAAAAATACAAATACAAATGATTGTAATTTTAAAAAAATCACAAATTAATTAATGTGTAACTGTATTTATTGAATGTATTTCTACTATATTAAAATATATCTAAATAGCTCAAAATAAATTTGAGTGTCGTGAAAATTGTTTGAAAAAAATTATTTACAGTTTAGAAAAAGCATCATCAACTTATATTTTTTAAAAAGAAAATTTATTTGATTGAAATCTTAAAACATATTTTGACAAAAAATAAACAGTAAAAAATAAATTTTGAATTTGTTAAAAAATACTTTTTTTTCCCTGAAAATGAGAAAATTATATGGAAATAATGTGTTTAAGTTCTTTATTTTTTTCACCAAACTAATCTTTGAATTATTTTTTAGCTTATTTCAAATATTTTTAGCTGAAAATTCAGATTAGCTAAAAACTTAAATTTTATTTTATTACAAAACACCATATATTTTTTTGTAGTAATTTTTAAGTTAACTAAATTAGACATAAATTTTGTTAGACTCCAAAAATTCTATCAAAATCTTTTTACTAAATGTCTGAATTTTATTTTTTTTTACACTTACACATGTCACTCACCCACTCCACCACAGGTCAATCACCCACCATTAACCATAGTTAACAACCTCCTAAACCCAAGTTAAATCCCAAAACCCCTACAAATTCTCCTACCACCTCTCATAATCTCCCTAATCCTCTCTCTCTCTCTCTCTGTTGTTGTTTCTGTTTCTGCATGGCACTAGCATACACCATGGGCGCAAGACACTTCATCTTCCTCATCCTCACACTCTCTCTCATCATCACCATTCCCACCATGAAAGCTCACAACATCACAGAGATCCTCTCTTCCTTCCCAGACTACACTCTCTTCAACAGCTACCTCACCCAAACAAGGCTCTGTGACGAAATCAACAGTCGCGAGACCATCACAGTCCTGGTTCTCAACGAAACGTCCATGTCTATCCTCGCATCCAAACACCCCCTCTCAATCGTCAAAGCCGAACTCAGCATCCACATCCTCCTCGACTACTTCGACGCTGCCAAGCTCCACGACCTCGCCACCGCCACCACCACCGTCACCACTCTCTACCAGACCACCGGCGAAGCTGAAAACGGAGTCGGCTTCGTCAACATCACCGACTTACAAGGCGGCAAGGTCGGATTCCGATCGGCGGCTCCGGGATCGGCTCTCGACTCGACTTACACTAAAGAGGTGAAGAAAGTACCGTATAATATTGCGGTTTTGGAGATCAGCGAGCCGATCATTGCGCCGGGGATTTTGAATTTGCCGGCTGGATCGGCATCCGATGTGAATATCACTGATGTGATTGTGAAGGCTGGGTGTAGAACTTTTGCGTCGTTGATTGTGGAGACTGGTGTGTTGAATGTGTATCGGAAGGTTGTGAATACTGGATTGACGATTTTTGCACCGTCTGATGAAGCGTTTAAGGCTTCGACTTTGCCAGATCTGAGCAAGCTCACAAATGCTGAGGTGATCGCGCTCTTACGCTATCATGCCCTAGCTAGTTACGATCCGATTGGGACGCTGAAGACGATCAAGGATCCGATGGCTACGTTGGCTACGAACTCCGCCGGAAAGTTCGATTTGACGGTTAATCTCGCCGGCGATGAGGTCACTCTGAAGGCCGGTCGAGACTCGTCCCGAATCTCGAGCACTCTGATTGATTTGACTCCTCTCTGCATTTTCACCGTCGATCATGTTCTCATTCCGATCGAGCTGTTCGGCAATGCTTCGTCGCCGGCACCTGCGCCGAAGCCTGTGACTTCTCCATCTCCGTCGACTGCACCTGCACCGTCACCGGTGGTTCCGGCTCCAAAATCTGCTGAAGCTCCGCCGCCAGTGTACTCTCCTCCGGCTCCGCCTACGGAAACTCCGGCGGGATCTCCGGCGGAGGGACCGAACCAGGCCCAGAACAGTACGTCGGGAAATGTCGCCGGCGTGAAAGCTCCAGCATTGTTCAAAGCTCTCTCAGTGTTAGCTTCAGTAATTGTCTCTCTCTTCTTGTCCTAGATCGTAATTTTGCACCAGTTTTTTTTTTTTTTCTTTTTAATTTAAATTTTCATTTTAGTTTGTTTTTTGGGAGTTAATTTTATGTTAGCAGCCGTTACTGGTTAGACTGGTCCTTTTAATTTAAATTTGACATTTATTTAGCAAAATGTGATTGCTCATCTTCTCCTCATTTATCAGTTGATAAGTTATTATTTGTATTTATTAATGACTTAATCATGAGCATAGTATTTGTCTATAAATTAAAATGAAGATTTCATTTCATTTATGTAATGAAATTGATCAAATTTCAGTTATCCCAATAATATCACATGATATTATAATTATAGACAGCATTTCTAAGCACATTTATTTCATATATATTATCCCTATTAGGGAGTTATTTATATACTTGATGGTACATATATGTAATTTATAGTGTATATATGGTCATATTTGTTTACCAAATTAGGTTTGATAAAATTATGAGTATTATGGAATTAAATGATCAGATTACTAGTGCGATGGTATTAAATTAGATATATCAAATAAATTATTTTGTGTACTAGTATAGTAGTATAGTTGGTTGGTACTATCAATTAGTTAAAATTAAATCTATAAAATTATATAAAAATTATCATTATTATATAAAAGTTTACTTATTTTGTAAAGGCATTGCTATACAACTATTATTATTTATCATTATTATGTTGCCACTAAACACTAACACGAAAATCAGAGGATGGTGGCCGGAGTTGGGGAGGAGCGGGAGGTAGAGGGTGGTTAGGGCATGGTGGCCAATGGTAGGGAGGTTAGGAAGGGATTGGATGGAAAGGAATTGGGAATAATATTAAAATTTTATAATTAGAAAATTAAAATAATAATAATGAAAATGTGAGAGTCCAAAAGAAATTAGAGCACCACCAAAACTATGAAATAACTTCTGTATTGTGGAATTGTGAGAATGGTTTGGTGTTATGGATGGATGGTTCAATCCCTATTTGAGATGAGAAAAGTTAGGAATCGTGAAAATTTTTTCATGAAAATGATCATGAAAGATTTATGATCCTTAGATTACCTTGATTAGTGTGTGGTGCTTTATTCTAAGTGTAATCCAAGGGTCACAAAACTTTCATAATTATTTTCATGAAAGGTTTTTGATGATACCTACTATTGCTGATTTGAGATCTATCTTTTGGTCAGTGATGATAAATTGAAAAGAATTATTTTCAAAAAATTTATAAAAAGAATTTAAAAAACAAAAAAACAAAAACTGATGTTTTTATGCAGGAACAGGTTTTGCTTGACAGGAACATTCTTGTGCTGTTTGTATGTCTATCTCTTATCAAAGAAAAGTAATATTTGTTATTTTATTCGAATGTTATTAATTAATATACTAATAAATTATTATTTTTGTGGAGATATGGTTTTGAAATACTTCTTCAATCCAAACAAGCCCTTGTAAGATCTTCTTAGCTGTCACCTGAAACAGAAATAAAACTCCGGTCAGAAGTGTAGGAATTAGTAGTCCGACGAGCAAGTTAGCTTCTCTAGAAAGATTAATGTTTTTAGTTTCTTAATGTACAAATTTTTTGCACATACCCGCTCTTTAAGCCTCCCTCTTTCTTTTATAGAGTCATCCTCCTTAATATTTTCTCCATGCAGCTTAGCCCTTCATCATCACTCTGTTAAGACCCATCTCCCTACTATACTTTTTAGAAAAGGACAATCTGGTCTCACCTAATTGGACCATGCCGACTTACTTGATATACTCGGCTCTAATGTATGGTACAAGTACCCTTAACTCGACGTTCTTCTCGTTGTCTTTCATATCTATTTGACAATAACTTTCAATTTGGTGGGCTTTGAATTCATTTGGCCTATTTCAGATGGGTTTAAATGTATTTTATTTTCATTTTAGGTATATCTCTTTTTGACTTTTATAATTTTTTATATTATTTTAAGTGGAAACATGAACCTGACAATTAGTAATTAGTGTTGTCTAATGTCCCAAACCATTCAATATTTTTCCCTTGCCCACGCACAAACATGAGCACAAGTTGTCTTCTTTGTTGAGAATGGTGTAAAGTGCCATTTTTTTTTTCAATTGTTAAATAAAAAATAATTCTAGGGGAGTTATGGTATTGACCGTGTTTGCTTTAGGGACATAGGTCAAACATCATGCTGGCTTCTGCATTGGGAATGTGTGGAAGCTTGAGAAACTATACAGTTTAAAATAATTTATACATCAATATTTTCATTAATATTTTATACATTATTTCTTAAAATTACAAAATAAAAATAATTTTTAGTTAATAACTACTAATTTCGAGCACTACAAGCATCCAATAATTATTGGCAAAGTGACGAGGGAAGGGGAGATAAGTGTCCGTAGCTAGTTATTGGGTGTGAGGGTGTAATGGTGGTTGTTGAAGTAAGAGAAAGTATTCGGTGTTGTAATTGTTGTACGAATTATGTGATAATATAAATCAAATAAATTTATATATTTAACAATTTGAATTTTATGTTAGAAATTATATATAGATAGAACATAAATTTATAAAAAATAAAGGGTATGTTTGGTTTGATTTTGAGAGAATAGTTTTTAAAAATTGTTTTGGGAGAAAGAATTTAGAAATTTTTTTGATTTATTTGGTTGTGTATTTTGAAAGTAGTTTTGGAATTTTGGAGTTTCAAATGATTTGATATTTTATTGTAATTGAGTAGATGTGTGTGAGAGAAAAAGTGATTAAGAAGGAGAGAGAAGAGAGAAAAATGATTGATTGATGTGTATAACAGAGAGTGATTTTGAAAATTATTTTGGAAAAATTATAAACCAAACAAGTTTTTTAGAAAAATTTTCCCAAAATTACTCTACAAAGCTAAACCAAACATACCCAAAATTTGCAAAAGAAAGTAAACTGAAGCCTGCACTAGACAGTATCCTTAAAACAGATTCATTACCTCACAAGTTGGGTGTTAGAGGTTGTTCGACGTCTGTCTCTCAGAATACGACAGTCAGACTAGCTACGCAATGTACCAATTGAATAGTTTCGGCAAATAGAACTTTGCAACACTCTCTCACAGGAAGAATATAATAGAAACTGGATTTTGACAGGAAAAGTAACAAAATTTTCTGGGTAGAAAATTGAAGGAGAAGGGTCTCATTTTATACACATGGAGGAGGAGAGAGGAGAAGCCTCCTACATCAAATGCAGGATTTAATTTTGACAATTAAATCTGCAAAGTTGATGAACAAATGCTGCAAAACTAATGGATTATAGAGGAGTTACATAGTATTATACACATGTGAATGTGTATAATTCTGCAGCCCACAAACTTGGCTTGGTTCAAAAAGATTAAGAAGGATAGGCCAAGCCCAACCCCCACACTCAATCTAAGCCTCAAGCTCCACGATCCACAACCTGGACCCAGCCCTGTCCAGACGGGCGACACGCATGTGGCAATTTTTGCATAATCAACTTGGACTATAATCGTAGCCCAAGTCCATCCTTTCAGCATCCATAACTTCTTTCTTTTGAAAAATTTAGATGCTTCAAAGGGCTTACACCCTTAGCCAAAAAATGAAATTTAAATACCCATTAATGTTCTTCTCTACAATTAATGTGGGATTTAAGGTTTTACACCTTTCCCAAGACCTTTTTCATGAGGCCAACTCAATGAGTCAATTTTTCATTCAAACCTTAATGGTCTTTGGTGCTGTAAAGATTTTAATATAAAGAATCTAAACCCACTTTAATCCACCCCAATTGAAGATTGGCACTCACTTTAATATTGTATTAAAGTTACCAAAAAATTTGGTTTGAGTTTTTTAGATTAAGTTTTTGAAAACTGAGTTTTATTATTTTCGTGTTTTTTTATTTTTATTGAATATTTTATAAATTTTAAACATTTTTTTTTACTTTTTTAGATGCACCTTACTTAGATATATCTAAAAAGTAAAAAATTTGTGAAAAAATATTTTAAAAAATTAATAAATATATAAAAATACAAAAAATGTATTGAATTCTTTTCTTTTTTTTTTGTATTTTTGGTATTTAGTGAATTGTTAAAAGGTTTTTTTTGCAATTTTTTTACTTTTTAGGTATATTTATGTTAGGTATGTCTAAAAAGTAAAAAAAAAAAAATTTGCTTAAAATATTAAAAAAATTCAGTAAAAATAAAAAAAACACGGAAAATAAGAAAGTAGAATTTTCTGAAAAGTGTTTTTGGAAAAATGAAACCAAGCAAAGTGAAATCAACAATAATGATGAAGAATAAACAGAGAAAAAAAGAAAAAGAAAAAGAAAAGGAAAATGATAGTTGAAATGCACAGGTTGAGAGGGTGGAGATTGATGGCTGTAAAAGTGGTGAGAGGGGTTTGATCGTGCGAGAAGCACAGGTGGTGCAAAGGGTGGTGGGTGGTATGGTGTTCGTTTTTATAGAGATATGATGGTGGTTGTAAAAGTGGTGAAAGGGGTGTCATGCTTGGAGAAGATCATGTGATGCAAAGAGTGATGAGTAGTGTGGTGTTTGTTTTTAAAAATTAAAGAGACACCATGAGAGTCCTGACAGAGATAAAAATTATGTGTATATTTTCCAAACAAAACTACAAAGAATAAAATATAACTAATCCTAAATAAGTGGAAGAACAACTTTAATGGTGAGCTTTTATTGCTATAATATAGCAGGTGTGGAAAAATATAATACTTCAATGAGATGTTATTGGAACTGTTAAAAATAGCAGTTAGTATATCTTGTGTCAAATTTGGTATAAGTTTTACTTATAATTGAAGAACACATCAACATAATTTTGCAAGCTTGCCGATCGTCCGATTGATGTTGGTCAGTGTTGGTTAAGTTAAAAAATAGCAATTTCACCGTTTGAGTAAGAGCATCTCCAACCATTGTTGCTATTTTACCGTTGTTATTGTTATAATTTGGCAATGAATAGTGTTATTTTATCAAATTATAGCAATGGTGCTCCAATGGTCATTTACTATTTTGACAAATCTCAACTAATTTTTCCTCAAAGTTTGTAGGTGTTGTTTGGATATGGATTTTTTTGTGATTTTATTTTTTTTATTTTTTATATTTTGTGACATTTTTTTACCTGTTTGTAAAAAAAATTATATATTTATATTATTCTCAACTAGACAAATATAATAAATGGAAAAAAATGAAAAATTGGAAAAAAAAATTAAATATAATTCACTCCACCAAAAAACATATCTCTACATATTTAATAAATTTTTTTAATTACACATAAAAATAAACAATGTTTTTTTTTTTTTTTTTTTGAAGATATCTGTTGTAAAAAAATTTTAATGTTTTTGTTTTTTTTTTTAAAACCAAACAGAGCACACCGGCTCTTTTTTCACAGAATGAGATCTCCACCGTCCACGTATAAAAATTCAATGGCTGAGATGAGGCCTTATCAAAATATATCTCTCTTCTCTCTCTTATCAAAACATCAGTCTATCAATCTTTCTCTTCTCTCTCTCTATTCCTCATTCTGATCGTCAAACGGATCTCATCCATCAAACCCTATCTCACTTCTCTCTTTTCTCTCTCGGTGTTTGGGGGTTTCGGAGAGGCGATTGGGGAGATGAGAGAGGGACCGATTGAGGATCGATTGGAGATGAGAGAGAAGTCGATGTTGGAGTCCCACGGTTGTGGCGGTAGAGAGAGAGAGAGAGAGAGAGAGAGAGATATGAGATATGAGAGAACCACCAGACCGATTTGAAGATCGATAGCCTTCCATACCGATTCTGAACCAAGGACAACAAGATCGGTTCATTCACAGATCGATTGAGGTGCTTTTTCTTCCCTTTTCTTGTTGAGATTCATTCGTTGATTTTGTTGAGATTTATTGATGAATTTTGAGAGTGATTTGTTGATTTTGTTGATTCTGTAAAAAAAAAATGATTTTGAGATTCATTCACAATCATTTTGAGATCGGTTCATTCAAAACGATTTTGAGATTTATTTACAGACCATTTTGTTGATTTTGTTGAACTTTGTTGATTTTGTGATTTATTGATTCATTTGCTGATTTTGTTGATTTATTAATTTTAAAAAAATATTGAAAAATAATTTGGTGAATTCTGATAAACAAATGGTGAAACAGTTGCTGGGAGGGAGGGAGGGAAGGAGGGAAACAGTTATTTTAGGCTGAGTTGGCACAAATGGCAGCTACCAAAGCTTGTGTCAAATTTGACACAAGCTTTGGCATTTCTCAAATTTGGCTGTTGCTATATTCAACCATTGGAGCATCATTTTTTAATAGAGCTGCTATATTATAACAATGGCAGCTCCAATGGCACACCATTGGAGATGCTTTAACATTGCTATCCTATAACTTTTTTGCAATATTCATTGCTAAATTTTAGCTTTAGTTATTCATTTTACCAATTCACTGTTGGATTACTCTAAGGAACCGTGTTGGCCAACTATAGGATCCGTTTGGTTTAGTTTTCAGAATCAATTTTGAAATATAACTTTTTGAAAAGAGTTATAAAATTTGAAAATTTATTAGGTTGTATATTTTGAAAATAGTTTTTAAAAAGTTAAAAATCCAAAACTTGTTTGGTTTTGAGTTTCCATAACTAGTTTTTGAATTTTTTATTTTTCGTGTTTTGTTATCTTTAAATAACTTTTTTTGTATTTTAGTCAATGTTTTTCTTCTTCTTCTTCTTCTTCTTCTTCTTCTTCTTTTTAACTTTTTGGATACTTCAACATAAATATTGGTTCAATTAATAATAACTTTGGTAATAGATATAAATTTAGAATAGATTTGAAATAGTGAAAAAGTTGGAACTGATTTGAAATGGTTTTGGAAATAGTGAAAATTCTGGAATAGATTTTAGAAAATTCCAAACAAATGAGCTTTCAATTTTGGCCTTTCAAAAATTGTTTTCAAAATTGAAACCGAACAGGAGCAGTGTTTGGTAAATATTATTATAGAAAATTTGGAGTATCTAGTATTTTTGAATCGGTTTAGCAGTTAAATTGTAAAAAATGTATAAAATATTTAAGGGTCTAGATTAATTCAATCAAATTCTGAGGGGGTGTGGATTTTTTTTGTTAGAAAAATAGTAACAAACTATATAGAAAATATAATTTAAAAATATGTATACAGTTTTTGGGCAAAACCAAAACTGAAATAAATCAACATAATAACGTAATGAAACTTATAGTACATAAATAGATAAAACCTGATCGAGTCAAGTGCGTAACTGTGATAACCCTCACCTCTGATTAGTGCTAAACTGTGATTGAGCATGATAAGTAATTGATTAGGATGAAATCCTAAATTGATTGTATGAGTGTGTTGCTTTAATTGCATTTTATCTGTTTGTCATTAAATGATCTGTTCATGTTTTGATTTCGAATTGCGAATTGAAAGCCTTATCGGCGACCGATTTAGAAATTGATTAATGTTATATGCTAATTAGGATTTATGTGATTTTATGGTAGGCTTAATTAAAATTCAAATTGGAATGATTAAATTAGATTAAATAATGCTAAATCACATTAGTTCAAGTAAATTACCTTATTGCCATTAAGTGGATAATTCTAGGCCATTGTTTATTCTCTCTAATACATGTTGGCACACCTCTTTTCATCCATCTTCTTGCCAAACCGTGAGAGATAGGGAGTGTGAGTAAAGAATTGGATTCAACTAGGAGTTTTGCTTGAACTTAGAAGAATTGAAGAGGTTTTGCAAAGATTGAGCTAGCATACTTGGAATTCAAGACCTAAGGTAGGAGATTCACCCTCTTGAACTTGAATTTAAGTTGTTTCTTGCATGGTTCATGGTAAATTGGAGACTAGAGTCAAGTTATAGCCTAAAGAGTTGAATTGAGTAGCAATGTGTGCATGCATGTCCATGTCATTAAGTTTTGAGGTCATTTACATGAGAATTCCTACTTGCATGTTCATATTTTTGGTTGTAGCCCATGAATTCATCATGTTTTGAGCACAAGCTTGCATTTGATTATGTTTTAGAGCATTAGAGTTCATGGGAACTCATGCATGTGATGTTCTTGCATGATTCTTCAAGTTTCTTTGAAATTGGTGTTCAATTGGCCTACTTTTGGGCTTGATTTCATAAATTGATCTTTGAAACATGTTGTAATATGAGTTTTCAAGTGTTTTCCCGAAAATTAGCCCAAAAGAATTGAGTTTGAAACTTTAAAGGTTGAGTTTTGTGCTTGGGGATCAATCTGGAAATTCTAGATTTTTGATCCATGCTTGAGCGGAGGACTTCACGCTCGAGGGTACACTCTGAGTACATACACTTCCGCTCGAGCGTAGGAAGTCACGCTCGAGCGTGAAATGCATATGCCCAGAAGTTCAGGTGTTTTGCAGTCCGCTCGAGCGAGGGACTTCACGCTCGAGCGAGGGTCTGAGTCTTACGCTCGAGCGTGGGTCGAGCGTCCATCGAGCATGAAAAACGTGTATCCAGTACTTTTCATGAGTTTGCAGTCCGCTCGAGCAAGAAAAGCCACGCTCGAGTGGAGCTTCTTTGTCTGCATGTCCGCTCGAGCGTAGAAAGCCACGCTTGAGCGTGGACCCCTGTTTCAGCAAATTTTGAAAAGTGTTTTAAAATACATCTTTGCATCCTCATTCTATCCTAGGCATTCCTAGGCCAAGTTTAAGGCATCTTAATGAGGATAATGTTATAGAACCACACCAAGTCAAGTTTAGGGGCTAAGCTATTAATCCTAAGTGTGTAACTTAGTGTGTGTTCATTCTGCAACTGTGTAAGGTTGGCATCCAAGGACGCTCATTAGCTTGCATGTAGCCCAGTACTCTGTGAGTAACAATGTTGTAAAGATACATTCAATTACAATTATTTCTGAACGATTGACTGCACAGCTTTCTGAAATGATATTACTTACTGAATGAATGTTTGTCCTATTTGTAAACTGTATTCGTGGCATCCATAGCAACTTACTGTTACTGTACTGTTACCGCTACTGTTACAGAGATCTCTGTCGGTTCCAATGCTTGGAACTACTACTGTTTACTGTTATGATGGCCTTCAACTGACTGTTCGGTCTGTTAAGACCTACCGTACTGGTTTGCTATTGGATGTACCACATATGACTATTATGGTTTCCAAATAACTATTATGGCATGAAATATGAGCCACTGATTGAATAACTGATCTAGTGATTCAATTGACTGTTTTAATTACTGAAAGAACATTCATTCTTAACCCCTTTACGCATATGTTATTCACTGGGCTTTAGCCCACTATTTATATTTATATGTAGGTATCCAGGCACCGGACCGAAGCTAGGAGCATCAAGTTAAGCTCACGTTTTGTCAAGCCAACCTTCGTGCCTCACTTCGAGGTTCCAAGTCTGTTCAAGCTAAGGCTGATGTTGGGGTGTCCCAGTTTCACCTTTTTTGTCTCTGATCTGTAATAAGCGTTTAAGACTTAACTGTACAGTTATGGTGAAGGGATTTGGTCCCTAACCTGCATATTTGTATATGACGTATATATATGTATATATATATGTTTTGATTACGAGTGTGGCTTGTTATTAAAAGTCTTTTCACATTCAGATTATCACAATTCATTGGACATCTCTTTTTATTACTGTTTGGCTTCCGCCAGCCCCTTACTTTGTATTACTATCATTACTGTCAAGCAGGCCTTCGGTAATCTCAGATTACTGGCCGGTTGCGATGCTAAACCTATAGGGGCGGGTTTGGGTCGTGACAGTAACACTCTTTCCTTAAGACAGATTCGTCCTCTCAACTGTGCTTAGGATTCAATGGATGTCTATCTCCCAGGATACAACGATCAATGTCTTGAACTAGTAGCACTATTGTTGCAAGCCTAGCGAACTTCGTTATGGATGCACTCTCTTTATAGAAATATTAGACTCAGGAAAATATGAAGAATAAATGCAAATATTAGACTCAGGAAAATATGAAGAATAAATGAAAATATGAAGAAGAAATGATGAATTCCCCATTCAAATTGAAGTGAGGGAGATGGAATTTATAGATTCCTCCATGACTATTCAGAAAGGTTGTGTCCCTTTAAAAGGACACACCCTTCCATGTCAAGAGACACAACCATTGGAGTAAATTTAATTCAAATTTTCCAACATTTTTGTTCAATTTGTTTTATTTTTAGTGACTTTTTTTTAAAGTTATGTTAAAAAAAATCATTTTATTGGTCCATCTTGTGTAGACGAATTTAAAATGTAAAAAAAATATATTCATTTTTTTAAAAAAAATGAAAAATCCAAAACAAGCACAAGAAAAATATATTAATTTTTATTTAGTTTTGTCTTTTCATAACTTTTTTCTAGTTTAAAAAAAAATTAATTAATTTTCAATTTGTTTCATTGAACTGAATCTAAAAATTAAAGTTTTTCAAAAAAAAAAATCTAAATAAGCAAATCCCAAATACCGATAACTCAAGACTAAAACTCTAAACCCTAAAACTTTTTGAGTCATGGTGTTTGAAATTTACTTATTTGATGATTTTTTGTTTTTACTTGCATACCATATGCCATATGATATGCAACTTTCAAGGGTAAAATGGAAGTTATCTTTGAGAAAGCAAAGTAAAATTGCTACAAGTAACAAGATTTTTTTAAAGGAAAATTTGGCCAAAACTCTTTTATTGGAATCTTGTTTAATGAAAAGGATAGTCCAAATTTTTTTACTTCCTAACCCCCTAACTAGCAAGTGCATATTTGATGGAAGACAAAGAAATATATATAGATATATATATATATTTTTGAACAATCTTATCCTTCCATATATATGAGAGATTCTCAATGGCATTGTTGCTCCTTCCTAACATAGACCTCTTTCATCGATCGTTTTCCATACCGTTCGTAATCACGAGTTTGCAGAGCTTCATCGAATTGCAGAGTTTCATTCAATCAGTTGGAATTCGTTTGTATTGGAGTTTGAGCTTCTTTCAATCACTACTTTATTGTTGTTTGAGTTCATCACTTTTTGATTAGGTATGTTGAATTTTTTTTAATTGTATTTTTTTTTTCCCTATTTGTTTGTGTTGTATGTGAATCGTGATTCGTTACCATGTTTGTTTACTAGTTTGTAAGAATGAAAGAAAAAAATTCATCTTTGGTTGTTGTGGTTGCTCTTATAATATATACTCTATTTATGTTTCGTTAATTTCATTTTCAAGAATGACAGTAAAATTTTATTCTGGTAATGTGTTGTTATGTTATTTGTTTGTGAACTCATAGTAGAGATATATGTTTCCGAATTGATTATTCAATTATAATTTTTTTTGAGTGCATTATTCAATTCTAATTGAATTAGGGGTGTTCATGGTTCGGTTGCGGCTGGAGAACTTCTAATCCGTCATCCGTCTACTGGATTGGCGGATTGGAAAAGATCAATCCGCATCCGTCCGCCGAATTGATGGATACGGATTAAGCGGATTAGTAGATGGATGCGAATCGGTTTGGCGGATTAAACTTTTACAAATTCTGAACATAATACAACGTGTCAACATTTTTTTTTTTATAACAATCCAACTCAACATAACCAAAAGATTATCAAGTAAATTGTCAAATACCAATAATAAATACATATAAGAAAATTACGCATTATCCAAACTATTTCATTACTTTTTTTAATTGAAAAACTATTTCATTTGATTTTTTTTTAATGACAAAATTAAGCCTTGTGTTTTCTACACAAAAATACCAAATATTAATACTTGCCATTTGAAAAAAGGATTCCCAAATTGAAAACAAATTGAAAACACAACAGAATATCTAAACTCTTTTTCAATTGAAAATACAAACAAAATATATAAACAAATTAAAAATACAAAGTCTTACAAATTAATAGGGTGCTCGCGCTTTGGCAGTTCGGTTGCGACCAAAAGAATCTCAAATCTGTCATCCGTCCAAAACTAAACGGATTGAAAAAAATCAATCCACAACCATCCGCTCATCATCACGCATCCATCTAAAACACGGCAAATCGGTTCAGGTTAGTCAGTTTGGATAAATCGAAATATCCGTTGCTTGCCCTAATTGAATGAATAATTGTTGATTTCACATTACATTAGTTTGGTTTGACTTTTTTTTTTAAAAAACCATTTGGTTTGACTTTTGTTTGGTGACAAATCTATTTATAAATTACAGTAAAATTTTACTTTGTTTTTCATAATATTAACAGTATCATTGAGAAAGCAAAGTAAAACTACTACAAGATGTGGGGATATATTTTTTGAGTACTGACACGTGGCAAGGTGACGCCGACGTGTCAGCCGAGGTGCCACGTGTCTTGGTCGTTATGCCGAGGTTATCTCGGTGTTGCCGAGGTGACCTCCGAAGATATCGGAATCCGGGATGAGCAGATAAGGGACAAGAGTCCTAGAATGAAGAAAGACTTCAAGATGGATAAGGATAGTATTCTTAGGGAGTCTATCCTTATCTCTTGTAGAGTCCAAAGTAAGCACTGAATGGGAGTCCATAAAAGTCAGGCTTCTAGTGGGACTAGGATTGAGTAAACTATAAAAGGGAGGCACCCCCATGGGTCTAAGGTACGCAATTTATACTTTGAGCAGTGAATTTAGCACTTGATTATCTTTGAGAGATATACTGACTTGATCGTCGGAGTGCCCCCGGGTGGAAGAACCACCGCCGGAATCTTCTCTTTCTGTTGCAGGTTAGCCAGGTGTCATCTATTCTGCCAGTTCTCTCCAGCTGATCACTGAGTTGGCAGTGTGATCGGAAAATTACTCACACAATTTGGCGCCGTCTGTGGGAAAGATAGGAGAATAGATGGCCAGCAACGGACAGAAGGAAAAGATTGGGGACGACACTCTGCTGGGAGTGGGAGACCTATTGACCTGGATGTCACAGGAGACGAATACAACGCAGAAACTCGTGACCAGAATCACGGAGTGAAGGACGTCGGCCAGACTAGCGACGCACCAAAGAAACCAGATCGAAGTGGCTATTACAACGAAGACGACCTCCAGGTATGGAAGGATAGATGCCTGCGGAGGGACGAAGAGATGAAGGAGATGGCAAACAAATTGGCAGACCTGCAGTCGGTTGTCAATTTCATGATGCAAAATAACATCATGCAGCCGCCGTTCCCGCTGCAGGACACGCCGATTCCAGCGGCCAATGCCCAGAAGGGAGGGCAAAGAACAATCCCCATAGCCCCTCAGCACAACGGGAGCGAAAGACACTCTCACCGACCTTCCAGGGAGGTCGGACGAAGGGAGCCAAGAAGAGAAGAATCACGGAGGACGCATCACACAAAGGAAGCAGACCCCAAGGGACATCGGCATGTTCAGGGGCAGGTGTTGTGCTTCGACACAACTCATGGAGAGGGGTCAAAGAGGACTCACCACGAGGCTGAAAGTAGTGCACCAAAAAGACTGAAAGCAGGAGATAGCCGAGCTCCTGGGAGGACAAAAGAGGACTTAAGAGATTACCTCAAAAGGAAGCAACAGAATGCCGAAGCCGAGGTAAATTCCCCAGATAAGCCGAGGACACCATTCTCGGTGGAATTGGACAGGTTTGAGGCGCCGAAGAGATTCAGTATGCCGAGGTTTCAAATATACGACGGGAAGTCAGACTCCAACTTCCACGTTGGATTATATCTGAACTCAATGGCACTGTATAGTGGGAACGAGCCGTTGCTCTGCAAAGTGTTCCCCTCATCCTTCGGGGAGATTGCATCAGACTGGTTCCACAAACTACCGAAGGGAAGCGTGAAGACATGGGAAGGCCTGGCCGACATGTTCGTGGCCAGGTTCGTGACAAACAAGCTGCAGCCATTAAGGGTGGACGCACTGATGGCTTTGAAGATCGGTAAGGATGAAGGCCTTAGAGCCTATGCAAAAAGGTACTATGAGGTATTCAACCGAATACTAGAATGTAATCAAGAAGTGGCGGTTGTGTCATTCAACAATGGCCTGAAAGACAACTGTCCACTACGGAAGTCTTTGGCAAAAACTCTGCCAAAAAGCATGGAAGAGCTTATGGCGAGAATCGAGAAATATGCCAGAGCCGAGGAAGATACATCGGGGACTAGAGAGGTAAAGCAAGAGAAAGGAAACGGCTCGCCGAAGTGAGGCCGAGGTAACAACGGATCGAACAAGCATGAAACAGAACTGAGGGCTGCACAGGCGGTGACGACTGTGTTCCGGGTCCCAATTCACAAAGTCCTAGAACAAATTCGGAACCAACCCTATTTCAGGGCACCAGCAAGGGCACCAGGGGAATTCATGGGGAGGAACATCGGCAGGCGCTGTGCCTACCATAATGAAGAGGGGCACACAACCCAGGGTTGCAGAGCCCTGAAGGCACACTTAGAAGACTTGGTAAGGCAAGGCCATCTGAGAGATCTGGTCAACGAGGCCAGAACAAGAGAAGAACAGGCAAGACTGCCTCAAGCACCAACAGCTCCGCCTCCTCCAGTACAGCAACCTCAGGTAGGAGGACCTCGGGTAGTCAATGTGATTCATTCAAAGGTCAACGAGAACGAAATCAGAGGGGAGACCCAGAAGGTAAAACACCTACAACATGTCTATCAAGTCGGGGAGAAAAGACATCGGGCAGAAGGATGCCAAGAACCAATGATAACCTTTACTGAAGCCGACCTAGAGATGGTCCAGCATCCGCATAATGATGCCTTGGTAGTATCCCTCCAAGTTGGGGAGTGCCAAGTGAAACGCATCCTGATTGACCAAGGCAGCTCTTGTGACATCATGTACGTCCGATGTTACAAGGAGCTCGGCATTCACCCAAACGACATGGAACAATCCAATGGCCCAATGGTTGGGTTCAATGGAACGCCGACATGGCCACTAGGAGCAGTAAACTTGGAGGTGCAGGCTGGCACCAGGAAGATCAAGACAGAATTCACCATCATTGACACACCCTCCCCTTACAACATCATCTTGGGAAGGCCATGGTTGCATGCAATGGGGGCAGTTCCCTCAACATTGCATCAACTATTGCGATTCCCAACAGAACATGGGATAGAGGAAGTCAGGGGCGATCAGCTGCAGGCGAAGAATTGCTCCATGGCAGCAATGAAATCAACCTGCAGCATACGAGAGCCAAAAAAGGCAGAAATTGAAGATGAGGACGTGGAAGTCCTAGAAGACATCGGCAAGGAGCCAGCCGAGAAGAGCGAAGAGGCACTGAAGAAAATCCTCGTCCAGGATGGGGATGAAGAACGCTTCTTTCTTCTCGGCTCGGGCTTAGCCGAAGAAGAGGAAAAAGAGTTGGAGGCTTTTCTGCGAGCAAATATTGAGGTGTTTGCTTGGACACCTTACGAAATGCCTGGCATCGACCCCGAGGTCACTTGCCACAAACTGAATGTTGACAGGTCGGCCAAACCTGTAATTCAACGAGCCAGAAGACCGACATTGACGCACGTCGAAGCGGTAGAAGAAGAAGTAGACAGACTTCTGGAGGCTAGGGCCATCAGAGAAGTTCACTACCCGACATGGCTGTCCAATACAGTGGTGGTAAAGAAGAAGAACGGTAAATGGAGGGTCTGTGTAGACTTTACCAGTTTAAACAAGGCCTGTCCCAAAGACAGCTTCCCTCTACCCAAGATTGACCAGCTAGTGGATGCCACTTCGGGGCATGGAAGGATGAGCTTCCTGGATGCCTACAGGGGGTATCACCAGATAGCTATGGACCCAGCAGATGAAGAGAAGACTGCATTTATCACTCCCAAAGGGCTATACTGCTACAGAGTGATGCCCTTTGGATTGAAAAACGCAGGAGCCACCTACCAAAGATTGGTAACCAAGATGTTCAAGCACCTGATTGGCCGAACAGTAGAAGTCTACATTGACGACATGGTCGTTAAGTCCAAGGAGCCTGAGGGTCATCTCGCCGATCTAAAAGCAGTCTTTGAAATCCTTAAAACATATCGGCTCCGACTCAATGCATCGAAGTGTGCATTTGGAGTTGGATCTGGTAAGTTTCTAGGATACCTGGTGACCAGGAGGGGCATTGAGGCCAGCCCAGATCAGATCAAGGCCATCCTAGAGCTGAAGAGCCCGACGTCGGCAAAACAGGTGCAGATGCTAACTGGAAGGGCCGCAGCCCTGAACAGGTTTATAAGCAGAAGCTCAGACAAGTGCAAACCCTTTTTCAAATTAGTGAAGAAAGCCACAGACTTTCTTTGGACAGAGGAGTGCGAAGAAGCATTAGCCGATCTGAAGAAGTACCTAACCACAGCTCCAGTTCTTTCGAATCCAGAACCTGGGGAGGAGCTGTTCCTGTACTTAGCAGTTTCAGAACATGCGATTAGTGCAGTACTAATCCGAGAAGAAAAAGGGAGCAAAAGGCTGTGTACTATGTAAGCAAAACCCTAGCCGACGCAGAAACAAGGTATCTACCCTTAGAGAAATTGGCACTGGCTCTAGTAATGGCTTCAAAGAAGTTGAACCATTACTTCCAGGCCCATAAAATTGTGGTACTGACAGAGCATCCATTAAAGTCCCTATTGCAGCAGGGAGACTTGACAGGAAGAATAGCCAGATGGGCAGTCGCCCTAGGCCAGTATGATCTGGAGTACAGGCCCAGAACTGCAATCAAAGGCCAGGTTTTGGCCGACTTCGTGGCCGAGTTCACGCCAGAGTCCATCCAACATCGGGCTCCGTTGAGCGAAGACAGACAATGTCCAGACAAGCAAGCAGAAGCCCAGCCAAAGGCTAAAGAACAAAGGAAAGAAGAGAAACCCAGACCCTGCAGCATTTACATCGGCGATTCCTTTCAACTGTTCGTTGATGGGAGTTCAAACCGACAAGGAGCGGGGGCAGGAGTAGTACTGATATCTCCAGATGGAGAAATATTAGAACAGTCCATTCGATTGGGGTTCAAGGCCTCAAACAATGAGGCAGAATATGAAGCATTGATTGCAGGACTGAAGCTAGCAGCAGCAGTACAAGCAGATGAGGTAATAGTTTTTTGTGATTCACAATTGATAGTTAACCAGACAACGGGCGAGTTTGCAGCCCGAGATGAAAGAATGTCGGCCTACGCAAAGGAGGTCATCAGGCTGGCAGCCTTATTCCAGAACTGCAGACTGCTTCAAGTCAGCCGAGATGATAACAACCATGCCGATGCATTGGCCAACCTAGCTAGTGCAATACAACCAGGAAAAGCAAGGACAATAATGATTGAATACTTGTCGGGCCCGAGCATTGAACCAGTAGTCACAGAACGTGAAGCAATGTGCGTAGACATGGGACCAAGCTGGATGGACGCAATTGTTGCGTTCCTGAAAGAAGGAAAGCTGCCAGATGACCACAAGGAGGCACACAAGATCAGATTGAAGTCGGCAAGATTCAGTCTGACAGCAGAAGGACATCTCTACAGAAGGTCCTTCACTGGACCCCTCTTAAGGTGCGTACACCCTCTGCAGGTTGAAGATTTTTTATATGAAATTCATGAAGGAATTTGTGGAAGCCACACTGGGGGCAGATCACTAGCTCACAGGGCCATTACCCAGGGGTATTGGTGGCCCTACATGCAAAAAGATGCAGAAGCCTACGTGAAGAAGTGTGAACAATGCCAAAGGTTTGCACCTTTGATACACCAGCCAGCTGCTGACCTAAACCCTGTATCCAGTCCTTGGCCATTTGCCCAATGGGGAATGGATCTCGTTGGGCAATTGCCCCAAGCAACTGGGCAAAGGAAGTACCTGCTAGTAGCAACAGATTACTTCACAAAGTGGATAGAAGCAGAACCTCTTGCCAAGATCCGAGATGTGGATGTAAAGAACTTTATATGGAGAAACATCATCACCAGATTTGGGATTCCAAGAGCAATTGTTGCAGACAATGGGACACAATTTGACAGTAAGCTGATCAAAAACTTCTGTGCAAAGTTCAAGATCAAGAACTACTTTTCAACCCCAAGTTTTCCACAAAGCAATGGACAAGCAGAAGCATCCAACAAAGTAATTCTGGATGGGATAAAGAAGAGGCTGCAGGCAGCAAAAGGGAAGTGGGTAGACGAATTGCCCAATGTACTCTGGGCATATCGGACTACGCCGAGAAGATCAACAGGGGAATCACCCTTTGCCATGGCTTATGGCACAGAAGCAGTCATTCCATTGGAGGTCGGCATCCCAGGGATCAGAACCCAGGGAGTTGAGAACGGGACTAATGATGTACTCTTAGCCCGAGATCTGGATCTTCTAGAAGAAATAAGAGAGAAAGCTGCAATACAGCTTGCAGCATACCAGCAACAGCTTGCTAGAGCTTATAACAAGAAGGTTAATCCAAGAGAATTTCAAATCGGCGACCTAGTCCTGAGAAAAGTCATCGGCAACAAGAAAGATCCCAGGGAGGGCAAGCTTGGCCCAAACTGGGAAGGACCCTACAGAATCACTTCGGTATTGGGCAATGGGGCATATCGGCTTGAAGATAATGAGGGCAAAGCATTGCCAAGACCCTAGAACACTTGTAATTTGAAATTTTTCTATCATTAGATGTTGCTTATTTTTTGCTAATGTCATCAATAAAATCTTAGCAGAATTCTCCATAACTTGTGAAACTATGCATAATAATGTTTTTGAATAATGAGAACCCAAGTGGAACTCAGGTTCACATTGGGGGCAGAGAGAAGACAAAAACGCTTAACGCTTGTTGAAATTTGTAGCAATTTACAAGTTGAAGTTAAGCCGAGATAATTGTTTATCTTCACTTGTTGAAATTTGTAGCAATTTACAAGTTGAAGTTAAACCGAGATGATTGTTTAACACTTGTTGAAATTTGTAGCAATTTACAAGTTGAAGTTAAACTAAAGTGATGCTTAACACTTGTTGAAATTTGTAGCAATTTACAAGTTGAAGTTAAGCCGAGATAATTATTTATCTTCACTTGTTGAAATTTGTAGCAATTTACAAGTTGAAGTTAAACCGAAGTGATGCTTAACACTTGTTGAAATTTGTAACAATTTACAAGTTGAAGTTAAGCCGAGATAATTATTTATCTTCACTTGTTGAAATTTGTAGCAATTTACAAGTTGAAGTTAAACCGAAATTATTGTTTAACACTTGTTGAAATTTGTAGCAATTTACAAGTTGAAGTTAAACCGAGATCATTGTTAACCGAGGTAATTCACCCCGAGAAGGTTGCACAAAGAAGGAAGAGTATATTAAAGACATGCAGAATATTCTAAGTATAGAATCATGCAAAAATAATAAAAAGAAGATAAAGGCACAAGCATTCAAGAGAAGGAAAGTTAAATTATATATTCAAAGAACAAAGAGGCACGTTGGCCATATGCAGAGCTTACATTGTCTGAAAAACAAAAAGTACAAGAGTACAAAAGACAAGAAAAATTAAGGTTCCTCAGCATCAGCAGCAACTTGAGTCTGGACCTCGGAAGACAATTGGGAAGCCACCTCGGCCGCCTTTTCCGCAGCTAGCTCGGCATCAATTTGGGCAAGGGTTTCATCAATACTCTTCTCGGCTAGAGGAACATCGGATGATACCTGCTCAAGGGCAGCTTCCTTGGGAACCTCCTCAACCTCCTCATCTTGAGTCAAGTCAAGGACTTGCTCATTTTGAGGAGGGGACTTGGCCCCAGTAGCCTCCTTGGATTTCCTCACCAAGGCCTCATCCTCATCTTGATCCTCAGATTCAGAATCATCATCAGATTGGGCTGGAGGTGGCGGCGGAGGGAATGGAAGAAGAATGGCGTCGGCACTCCGAAGAGGCGAGTCCTCGGGGACATTGAGCTTTTTCAGAAGAGACATCCAACCAAGGGAGAAACCCCTGTTGCATGCCTGCTTCACTTGTTGCTCATAGGCCTCCGTAACATCGGCCATGCCCTGAGCATACGCCTTTTTATCAGCATTCTTGATTTCGGCCACCTTGGTGGCCAAAGCATCTTGAAGTTCCTTCTGGGCCTGGGCCACTTTTTCATCGGCCTCCTTCAGCTGAGCTTGAAGGACTTTATTTATCGCCTCAGCAGCGCTGACCTTTTCTTCGGCGGCATCATTCTCTTTAATGGAAACCTCGGCCTGATCCTCTAGCATCTTCATCTTTGATTGCAGGCTCTTATTGGTTTTCTGAAGTGTGGCGACTTCCCTCTTCTTCTCGGCTAGCTTCTCACGGTTCTCAAAAGATTGCATCGAGAAAGAGTGGGCATGCTGGATGGCCTGGAAGAAAACAAAAGTATTAGAAAAATATTCTAAGTGTGAAATAAAGCGAAAGAAAGAAAAAGTACCAGACAAAAACACTTACTTGAACAGAGTGTTGAAGCATCAAAGCATAGTTTTCATATTCACTAAACTCGGCGTTTCGCTCCAGATCACCTGGAAGAAGCAGTGCAGTGCTGAGGGCAACGCCGACATTGATATCGTCGGCGCTGTCACTAGCCATAATAGGCTTATCTTCTAGGGTAATCTCGGGGGCCCAGGGGGCATCAGGTTTTTTAGACCCCGAGGTCATTCCAGAGGATGACCTCGGCCTTTTTGACTTGGTGGATTCGGAGGGAAGGGTTTCAGCGGACCTCTTCGTAGGGACAGAGGCAGTCTTTTCACTTGGAGCCAGCTTGGAAATTGGCAAAGTGTCTTCAGTCTCAACCTGAGTCACTTTGGCCTTTGGTTGAGCCTTCTTAACTCTTTTCGACTTGGGTGGAAGCTGGGTTTGTGTTGGTAGAACATCAACATCAGTTGGGATATTGGCTAGGAGATCTTTGGCCACAGGTTTTGCGCGACCCATCTCGGCTTCAAGAACAAGACGTTGACGACGTTTGCGTTGAGATGATGGGATTAGGTATTAAGCCGAAGTAGACGGCTGTTCTGCTGGATCGGATGTTGATCCTTGGTCTGTCCGAGATGTTGATGTGGCTTGTGGAGTTGTGGCAGAGAGAGGAGATAACCTCTTCTTTTTTCTCTTGGGAACGTCGGGAAGAGTTGATTTGTATGTCGGAATGAAGTTAAGAAGCAGAGGCGCCTTCCGTTTTTGGACTGGCAAGTCCAAGAGTTTCTTCAAATCCTTGCTGAGAATGAAGGATTGGCGAAAGTTCTTTGGTGGCTGACGGAGAGCTGCAAGGGAAAACAAACATTAGAAACAGGTAAAGTATTAAAGACTTGAAAAGAAACAACCAAGTATTAACACTGGGCTCTTACCCTTGCCCTCTAAAATTGATCGGGGAAGAGGGAAGAGATGGAGATCCTCATCTGGAGCAAACTCCCAATTTCCTGAGGTAATGAAGTAATCGTCTCCAGCCCCCTTGTTGGAGTCTGGGAGGTCGGCTACGATTTTGAACTCTGTGGATCTCGGCTTAAGATAATAAATGTAGCCTTTTTCTTTCAAGTTAAGGTTGCACATGGTATAGCAGTATTGAACGTCGGCTAAGGTGATCCTGGCGTTTTCCTGTTTAGCTAAGGCTATGATACCGTTGATCACTCGATAAGAATTGATAGCAAGTTGCATGGGGTTCAACTTATAATAATGGAGAATCTCGCGAAACAGGATGTTGAGTGGAAACCGAAGTCCACACTCAATAAAGGCAACTACAGGAAAGGGCATGGAGTCGTCAGTAGGCATGATGGAGTCATCATCCCCAGCCAACCTCAGATAGACGTCGGCTGGGATTTCAAACTCCTGTCTAAAGTATTCTAGTTTGGATGGGGTGTTTACCCTATGCCTCCACATACCCATAACGTCGGCCTAAATTAGAAGGATTGGGTTTCAAAAGAGAGATGATCTAAAAAAAGGTTTTGTGAATCTCGGCTAAGACCTAGGTGTATATTGATGCAAGAATTTGTGAAGATTGTTTTGGTTTTGACGGGTTCTACAGTCAAATCCCAAACCTAAATCTATGAAGACGAAGATTGAAGGTACAAATCTGGAAAACAAAAAAGCAAGAATGAAGTTTCAGAATCAAGAACAAAGGTGGGGCTATCAAAAGCACATAAAATACAAGGAGTATAAGGTCAAGAACAGTGACAAAAGCGCAAGAAAGTGGTGAAACAGTGCGTGTGTTCAAGATTTGGGCAAAAGCAGAATCATGGAATAAATACATTCAGATATGTGGTTCGCAAGATAAATGTTTGAACAAATCAGTAATAAACAACAAATGAGGAATATCAAAGGAATTGAAAAACGAAAGGAACGGTTGCTTACCAGAAAAAATGGAGCCGGTGTGAAGATTGCCAAAGTCAGATGACAGTTACAGATGTAACAAAACGACGAAAGCTTCACAGGAAGGGAAAAAGGAAGGCAGTTACAGAGCTTGGTAACTGGAACAATGGCGTATTCAAGAGCTAGAGAGAGAGAAAAAGCAAGTGAATCGAATGCAAAGTAAAGAGACGAAAGAAGAGAAAAACAAGTTTTGTCAAAATATTTTTGAAACGGCGGCAAAAGAAGGCATTAAATGCGCCTGGAGCAACGCATACGTCAGACGGCGCACGCAGAGAAGACGGTTTACAGGCGCGTCAGAAACACGATCCAATGAGGATCAAACGCGTAAATGAAACAGTTGAAAAGTGATGCTTGACAGCTCACACGCATGAAGAAGTTCATGGGGAATCTTGTTCACAGGAAGACATGTCGGCCTATGAAGATGATCTCGGCTGAAGATACTTTAAGCCGACGTACTGGAAAGGAAGTACCGATGTAGGTTCCATCACCTCAGAATGCCGAGGTAATAGAACCTAGGGGGCAGTTGTGGGGATATATTTTTTGAGTACTGACACGTGGCAAGGTGACGCCGACGTGTCAGCCGAGGTGCCACGTGTCTTGGTCGTTATGCCGAGGTTATCTCGGTGTTGCCGAGGTGACCTCCGAAGATATCGGAATCCGGGGTGAGCAGATAAGGGACAAGAGTCCTAGAATGAAGAAAGACTTCAAGATGGATAAGGATAGTATTTTTAGGGAGTCTATCCTTATCTCTTGTAGAGTCCAAAGTAAGCACTGAATGAGAGTCCATAGAAGTCAGGCTTCTAGTGGGACTAGGATTGAGTAAACTATAAAAGGGAGGCACCCCCATGGGTCTAAGGTACGCAATTTATACTTTGAGCAGTGAATTTAGCACTTGATTATCTTTGAGAGATATACTGACTTGATCGTCGGAGTGCCCCCGGGTGGAAGAACCACCGCCGGAATCTTCTCTTTCTGTTGCAGGTTAGCCAGGTGTCATCTATTTTGCCAGTTCTCTCCAGCTGATCACTGAGTTGGCAGTGTGATCGGAAAATTACTCACACACAAGATTTTTTTATTTTTTTTAGTGCGGTTATATGCACCATCTACATTAACACTTAGTGAATTAGAATAACATTATGCCACGGATGAGTGATGTAAAATGGTAAAAATAAAAATAATGAGTTATATTATAACAATACTCAAATCAAAAATAAAAGATAAACT
Organism: Camellia japonica; assembly: GCA_030407325.1. Taxonomy (NCBI): domain Eukaryota; kingdom Viridiplantae; phylum Streptophyta; class Magnoliopsida; order Ericales; family Theaceae; genus Camellia; species Camellia japonica. Next base: position 21,735,772 of record JAPPVO010000029.1, read on the forward strand.
ATGTTTTTATATTTTCTATTTTATATTTAAGTTATTGATAAGCAAAACACAAGGTGATCACTAATGCATCAACTCTTATATCATTACAAAAAAATAAATATAATCGACTAATTAATCCAATCATTCATTTTTTTTTTTTCAAGCCTTATTATCATTTAAATACATGGTATAACAGTATAGTCATTAAAAGAAAATTGACCGTTGAGCATGGCCATATTTGATTTGATTATGTAAAAGAAAGGAGAAAAAAAAAAAAAAAAGTAGTGAGAATTTTAATAGTTGTTAAAATTGATTTGGCTGAACTAGTTCTCACAGTTTTTTTTTTTATTAACAAAAAGATAATAAAATTAATGCAATGAACAAAATAGAAGAGTGATTACATCAACACAGAGTACAAGTGAAAAAATTGCATCATAACAAGATGAACATATCCTAACTAAATTGGCGCAAAAACATCAAGCATAATCAAGTGCAAACACAAATTAATGTTTTCAGAATAAAAATTTGGGAATGGAACATCTTAGTTGTTAAAATTGTCATTGTTATATTTTGAGTGATAAAATTAGATATTTCATAATGAATTACTTTCTTTTTAGAATCAAAATTGTCTCAAAAAATAAACTTTTTTTGCTTAGAAATTGTTGATCTTGAAGTGCATTTATTAGAAACCTTTTAAAAATTTTGTTGTCAAAAGTATGTTTTTTACTTTTCAGGATGATCTTTTATTGAAGCTCTCGTGATGATAAGAATTGGCCTCCCAATGTTTTTTGTAAAAAAATTTCACTTTTGAAGATGAAAAATTTTGATTTCATATATTGTAGTGTGGGGATATATTTGCTGTGTACCAACACGTGTCAAGCTGACGCCGACGTGTCAGTCGAGGTGCCACGTGTCGTGGTAATTACGCCGAGGTGATCTCGGAGTTGCCGAGGTTATCTCCGAAGATATCGGAATCCGAGATAAGTGGATGAGGGACAAGAGTCCTAGAATGAGAGAAGACTTCAGTTTGTATTAAGATAAAACTCTTAGAGAGTTTATCCTAAATCTTACTGGGAGTCCAAGATTAGCAGTAATCCTGAGTCCATAGAAGTTAGGCTTCTATTGGGACTAGGTTTATGTTGGCTATAAAAGAGAGGCACCCCCATGGGTCTAAGGTATGCTTTTATACTCAAGCTTGTGAGTTGAATACTTGATTATCTTTGAGAGATATACTGACTTGATCGTCGGAGTGCCCCCGGGTGGAAGAACCACCGCCGGAGCCTTTTCTTTCTGTGCAGGACAGCAGGGTGCCATCTATTCTGCCTGCGTTCTACAGCTGAATCACTAAAGAGGGCAATGTGATCAGAAAATCACTCACACAATTTGGCGCCGTCTGTGGGAAAGAAAGACGAATAGATGGCCAGTAACGCACAAAACGAGAAGGTTGGGGACGACGCTCCCGTTGGGAGTGGCAGGCCTATCGACCTTGACATTGAAGGAGACAACCACAACGAAGAAACCCGCGACCAGGGGCATGAAGGAAAAAACGTCGGCCAGGAGGGCGACACCTCAAAGAAGACAGACCAGGACAGATACTACAACGAAGATAACCTCCAGGTATGGAGGGACAGGTGCCTACGAAGGGATGAGGAAGTAAAAGAATCGGCAGACAAGTTGGCAGACCTGCAGTCGGTCGTCAACTTTATGATGCAAAACAAGGTCATGCAGCCACCATACCCGCTGCAGGACACGCCAATTCTAGCGGTTAATACTCAAAAGGGAGGAAGGAAAGAAATTCCCGAAACACCTCGGCATACCAGGAGCGCAAGGCACTCCCACCCGCCTTCCAGGGAGATCGGACGAGAAGAACCGAGACAAGAGAAATCCCAGAGGACATACCACACGAAAGACCCAGAGAACATCGGCATGTCCAAAGGCAGGCACTCTGCTTTGACACAACCCATGGAGAAAGATCAAAACAGGCCCACCACGAGGCCGAGAGCAGTGTGCCAAAAAGACTGAAGTCAAAAGATAGCCGAGCTCCAGGGAGGAGTAAAGAGGACTTGAGAAACTACCTCAAGAGGAAGGAACAGAATGCTGAAGCTGAGGTTAATTCACCCAACAAGCCGAGAACACCGTTCTCGGTAGAATTGGACAAATTCGAGGCACCAAAAAGATTCAGCATACCGAGGTTTCAGATATACGATGGTAAGTCAAACCCTAACTTCCACGTTGGTCTATTCCTGAACTCAATGGCGTTGTACAGTGGGAACGAGCCATTGCTCTGCAAAGTGTTCCTCTCGTCCTTTGGGGAGATTGCATCAGATTGGTTCCACAAATTGCCAAAGGGAAGCGTGAAGACCTGGGAAGGCCTGGCCGAGATGTTTGTGGCCAAGTTCGTGACAAATAAACTGCAGCCATTAAGGGTGGACGCACTAATGGCCTTGAAGATCAGCAAGAATGAAGGCCTTAGGGCCTATGCAAAAAGATACTATGAGGTGTTCAATTGAATACCTGAATGCAACCAAGAAGTAGCAGTCGTGTTGATAGGTCGTTGAACACACCAAAATATAATCACTAAACTATACCAAATTCAATCAGAATAATGGCAAGTCCAGGTATCGATCCACAGGGACTATTGTGAAATTAAACTAATTTAATTGATAAATTCCTAAATTAATTTTGATAAAAAGATTGAATGATTATAACCTAATTTAATAATAAATAAATTAAACTAAGGAATTAAATTATTAATAATAAATGAAATTGGTTTACTGAATTGGGGGAAAAACTAAGGCCAAGAATCCACCACTAGCCACGTAATTAGGGTTTCCAATTGAAATCAATTATCCTAGGGTTTGAACAGATTAATGCTTTGCAATTACAAGTTCAAAGCATTTAATAAGAAAATCATCACATTCAATGTACGGGCACGAACCATCTCAAGTAGTACGAACCGTTCACTCTAAACTAGGGTAGTGACACGACTCGTCCCTCGTAGTATGATTCGTCTCATACCTTGAATGTAAAAAAATAGAAAACTCATGTATGGATAACATTCAACAATCACAGAAAGTCAAATATTTGAAAAGATAATGAAAATTATATATAAAGAATTTCTAAAACACCATACAATGGTTCAAACCTTTACATAATTTAAAATCAAAAAGAAAACAAAATAGTTACATAGCTAGGGTTTCATCAAAACCCTAGAAAAAGAAGATTAGCCACTCATGGAGGAGTGGAAGGAGGTAGAAGGAGAAGGAACCACCATTGGAGACATCTTTGAAGCTTCTTGTTCCTTTCTCTTCCCAAACCCTAGCCTCTCTCTTTAGGTTAAAACAAATTCAGAACCCTAGAAAAGCCTTTTCCTTTTCTTTTTATACTTCTACTCATTTCCAAACAGGTTTAAAACATCAATTTGACTTTTCCAGAAAAAGTCAACTCTGTCCAAATTTTGTCTTTTTGCCCATTTTATGCTCCGACGATGTACAACCTAATTGACATTCAACACACATAAAGTATACGGTTTGACCAGCAAGTGAAGTTAAGAGATTCTAATTAACGGCCTCAATGATGTACATTTCAGCGTTAATCACGTGTCTTTCAAGAATGGCCTGAAAGACGATTGTTCACTGCGGAAATCTTTGACAAAGACATTGCCAAAGAGCATGGAAGAGCTCATGGAAAGAATCGAGAAGTATGCCAGAGCCGAGGAGGATATATCGGCCCACAAAGAAGTCAAACAGGAAAAAGGGAACGGCTCGCCGAAGCGAGGCCGAAGTGACAACGGATTCAGCAAAACAGAGGTAGAGTTAAGGGCCAAACAGGCAGTGACAACCGTGTTCCAAATTCCAATTCAAAAAGTACTAGGGAAAATTCGGAACCAGCCCTATTTCAGAACGCCAGCAAGGGAACCGGGAGAATTTATGGGAAGAAACATGGACAGACATTGTGCTTATCACAATGAAGACGGACATACAACACAGGGCTGCAGAGCCCTAAAGCACACTTGGAAGATCTGGTAAGGCAAGGCCACCTGAGAGACCTTGTCGATGAAACCAGAACAAGAGAAGAACAGGCAAGACTGCCTCAGGCTCCAGCAGCCCCCCCACCTCCGCAACCTCGAGCAGAAGGACCACGGATAGTTAATGTGATTCATTCAAAAGTTAACGAGAACGAAGTCAGAGGAGAGACTCAGAGGGTAAGGCATCTGCAGCATGTCTACCAAGTCGGGGAAAAGAGACATCGGCCAGCGGAGTGCTAAGGACCGATGATAGCCTTCACCAAAGCCGATTTAGAGATGGTACAGCACCCACATAATGATGCCTTAGTAGTATCCCTCCAGGTTGGGGAGTGCCAAGTAAAACGCATCCTAATAGATCAAGGCAGCTCTTGTGACATCATGTACGTTAGATGTTACAAGGAGCTAGGCCTTCACTCAGACGACATGGAGCAATCGAATGGCCCGATGGTCGGCTTCAATGGAACGCCGACGTGGCCACTGGATGCTACAAACTTAGAAGTACAGGCTGGCACTAAGAAGATCAGGACAGAATTCATCGTGATTGATACGCCTTCTCCTTAGAACATCATATTGGGAAGGCCATAGTTACATGCAATGGGGGCAGTTCCCTCAACGTTGCATCAACTATTACGGTTCCCAACAGAACATGGGATTGACGAAGTCAGAGGAGACCAGCTACAGGCCAAAAATTGCTCCATGGCAGCAATGAAAACAACCTGCATCATACAAGAACCAGGGAAGGTAGAAATTGAAGATGAGGACGTGGAAGTCCTAGATGATGTCGGCAAGGAGCCGGTCGAGAAGAGCGAGGAAACACTGAAGAAAATCCTCATCCAGGAGGGCGATGAAGAGCGCTTCTTTCTTCTCGGCTCAGGCTTAGCCGAAGAAGAAGAGAAAGAACTGGAAGCTTTTTTAAGAACAAACATAGAAGTGTTCGCCTGGACACCTTATGAAATGCCTGGCATTGACCCCGAGGTCACATGTCACAGACTGAACGTCGACAGGTCGGCTAAACCTGTAATACAGCGAGCTAGAAGACCGACGTTGATGCACGTCGAAGCAGTGGAGGAAGAAGTAGACAGACTCCTGGAAGCCAAGGCCATCAGAGAAGTCAATTATCCAACATGGCTATCAAACACTGTGGTGGTAAAAAAGAAAAACAGTAAATGGAGGGTCTGCGTAGATTTTACAAGCCTGAATAAAGCCTGTCCCAAGGACAGCTTTCCTCAGCCCAAAATTGATCAATTAGTAGATGCCACATCTGGACACGGAAGGATGAGCTTCCTGGACGCTTACAGGGGGTACCACCAGATAGCCATGTACCTCCCAGACGAGGAGAAGACAGCATTCATCACCCCAAAAGGCCTGTACTGTTATAGGGTGATGCCTTTTGGGCTGAAGAACGCAGGAGCAACCTATCAAAGGCTGGTAACCAAAATGTTCAAACACTTGATCGGCCAAACAGTAGAAGTCTACATCGATGACATGGTCGTGAAGACCAAGGAGCCTAAGAGTCATCTTGCCGACTTGAAAGAGGTATTTGAAATACTCAAAACATATCGGCTCTGACTCAACGCATCTAAGTGCGCGTTTGGAGTTGGATCTGGTAAGTTTCTAGGGTACCTGGTAACAAGAAGGGGAATAGAGGCCAGCCCAGATCAGATCAAGGCCATCCTAGATCTACAGAGCCCAACATCGGCAAAACAGGTTCAAATGCTCACTGGCAGGGCCGCAGCCCTAAACAGGTTCATAAGCCGAAGTTCAGACAAGTGTAAACCCTTCTTCAACTTGGTAAAAAAGACCGCAGATTTCCTATGGACTGAAGAATGTGAAGCCGCTTTGGCCGACCTAAAGAAGTACCTGACCACCGCCCCAGTCCTCTCAACACCTGAACCTGGGGAGGAGTTGTTTCTGTACTTAGCCGTGTCAGAACACGCAGTAAGTGCAGTGTTAATCCGAGAAGAGCAGGGAGAACAGAAGGCTGTCTATTATGTAAGTAAAACCTTGGCCGACGCAGAAACAAGGTATCTACCGCTAGAAAAGTTAATGCTGGCCTTAGTAATGGCCTCAAAAAAGTTGAACCACTACTTCCAGGCACACAAGATTGTAATACTTACAGAGCACCCACTGAAGTCCTTGTTGCAATAAGGAGACTTAACAGGAAGAATTGCAAGGTGGGCAGTGGCCTTGGGCCAGTATGACCTGGAGTTCAGGCCCAGAACAGCAATTAAGGGCCAGGTTCTAGCCGACTTCGTGGCAGAATTCACACCTGAGTCCATCGAACATCGGGCTCCGTTGAGCCAAGATGAACGAGGTCCCAGCAAGCAGGGAGAATCCCAGCCAAAGGCCAAGGAACAAAGGAAGGAAAAGCTCAGACCCTGCAGCATCTACATCGGTGACTCATTCAGACTATTTGTCGATGGAAGTTCAAACCGACAAGGAGCGGGGGCAGGAGTGCTGCTGATATCCCCAGATGGAGAAATAATAGAACAATCCATCCGTTTGGGGTTCAAGGCCTCAAACAATGAAGCAGAATACGAAGCATTAATTGCAGGACTAAAGCTGGCAGCAGCAGCAGAAGCAGATGAGGTAATAGTTTTTTGTGATTCACAGTTAATTGTTAACCAGTCAACAGGAGAGTTTGCAGCCAGAGACGAGAGGATGTCGGCATATGCAAAAGAGGTCATCAGATTGGCAGCCCTGTTTCAGAACTGCCGACTTCTCCAAGTAAGCCGAGATGATAACAGCCACGCCGACGCGTTGGCCAACCTGGCAAGTTCAATACAGACTGGAAAAACAAGAACAATTATGATTGACTATATGTCGGGCCCGAGCATAGAACCACAGAGCGCAAAGCAAGAAGCAATGTGTGTGGACATGGGGCCAAGCTGGATGGACGCAATTGTTGCATTCCTGAAAGAAGGAAAGCTGCCAGAAGACCGCAAGGAGGGGCACAAAGTCAGGTTGAAGTCGGCAAGATTCAGCCTGACGCGGACGGACATCTCTACAGAAGGTCCTTCACTGGACCCCTTTTAAGGTGCGTACACCCTTTACAAGTTGAAGATTTTTTATATGAAATTCATGAAGGAATTTGTGGAAGCCACACTGGGGGCAGATCATTAGCCCATAGGGCCATTACCCAGGGGTATTGGTGGCCCTACATGCAAAAAGATGCAGAAGCATACGTAAAGAAGTGCGAACAATGCCAAAGGTTTGCACCTTTGATTCATCAGCCAGCTGCTGACCTGAATCCAGTATCAAGCCCTTGGCCGTTTGCCCAATGGGGCATGGATCTGGTTGGACAACTTCCCCAAGCAACTGGGCAGAGAAAATACTTGCTGGTAGCAACAGATTACTTCACAAAGTGGATAGAGGCAGAACCTCTTGCCAAAATCCGAGATGTGGACGTCAAGAATTTCATATGGAAAAACATTATCACCAGATTTGGCATTCCAAGAGCCATCGTTGCCGACAACGGAACGCAGTTTGACAGCAAACTGATCAAGAACTTTTGTGCGAAATTCAAGATCAAGAATTACTTTTCAACACCAAGTTTCCCCCAAAGCAATGGGCAAGCAGAAGCATCCAACAAAGTAATTTTGGATGGAATAAAGAAGAGGCTGCAGGCAGCAAAAGGAAAGTGGGTAGACGAATTGCCCAACGTACTTTGGGCATATCGGACTACGCCGAGAAGATCAACAGGGGAATCCCCCTTTGCCATGGCTTATGGCACAGAAGCAGTCATTCCACTAGAAGTCGGCATCCCAGGGATCCGAACCCAGGGAGTTGAGAATGGGACCAATGACATACTCTTAGCCCGAGATCTGGATCTTTTGGAAGAACGAAGAGAGAAGGCTGCAATTCAGCTTGCAGTATACCAGCAACAGCTTGCCAGAGCTTACAACAAGAAGGTCAACCCAAGAGATTTTCAAGTCGGCGACCTAGTCTTGAGAAAAGTCGTCGGCAACAAGAAGGATCCCAGAGAGGGCAAGCTTGGCCCAAACTGGGAAGGACCTTACAGAATTACTTCGGTGTTAGGCAATGGAGCTTATCGGCTTGAAGACAATGAGGGCAAAGCACTGCCAGACCCTGGAACACTTGTAATTTGAAATTTTTCTATCATTGAGATATTCATTGTATTTTGCGACGTCATCAATAAAATCTTTACAGAATTCCCCAAGACTTATGAATGCATAATGTTGTCTTTAAGTAATGAGAACCCGAGTGAAACCCAGGTTCACATTGGGGGCAGAGAGAAGGCAAAGGTACAAAGTTTACCACTTGTTGAAATTTGTAGCAATTTACAAGTTGGTCAAACCGATACAAAGTTTACCACTTGTTGAAATTTGTAACAATTTACAAGTTGGTCAAACCGATACAAAGTTTACCACTTGTTGAAATTTGTAGCAATTTACAAGTTAGTCAAACCGATACAGAGATTAACACTTGTTGAAATTTGTAGCAATTTACAAGTGGGAGTCAAGCCGAGATTACTGCTTCTCTTCGCTTGTTGAAATTTGTAGCAATTTACAAGTCGAAGTAAAGCCGATGTTATTACTTACAGACTTATGGCAATCTACTGGTTGGCTAAACCAAAAAAGATGCTTAACACTTGTTGAAATTTGTAACAATTTACAAGTTAAAGTTAAGCCGACATATGATCATCTGTTGAAATTTGCAGCAATTTACAGGTTGAGGTAAAAGCTAAGTATATTGTTTAAATCCTTGTTGAAATTTGTAGCAATTTACAAGTAGATCACCGTTTAACACTTGATATAACTTGAGAAAAGTTTACTGTATATGTTAGTCCTTGTTGAAATTTGTAGCAATTTACAAGTAGGTTAGAGTAAAATTACTGTTTACACATTTTGCAACTTGAGAAAAGTTTGCAAAGTTTACATTGAAAAATATATGTTTTATACTTGTTGAAATTTATGAAAAGATTGCAGGTCAGTATCTTGCCGAAGTAAAATTTGCAATTATTATACCCGAGGTATGTAACCCCGAGAAGATTGTGCAAAGGAAAAAGCATGTAAATCATGCAAAATGTAGAACCATACAGAAGCAATGAAGAGAAATTAAAGACTAAAGCATTCAGAGAAAAAACAGTTGCAGTTGTATATAATGAAGGCACTATGGCCTAGCAGAAGTAAATTGTTCACAAGTAACAAAGAAAGGCACATCGGCCATAAGAGAAAGCTTACATTGTTCAGAAAACAAAAGAAAGTACAAAAAAGAAAAGAGTACAAAAGACATTCAGGGTTCTTCAACATCAGCAGATGGTTGGGCTGGGACCTCGGAGGACTCTGGAAGAACCACCTCGGCATCTTTTTCTGCCACAATCTCGGCGTCGATCTCTGCGAGCGTTTCATCAAGACTCTTTTCGGCTGGAGGAACGTCGGATGATGCTTGTTCAGGAATAACATCCTTAACAACCTCCTTATCCTCCTCATGAGTCAAGTCTAGGACTTGATCATCCTGAGGAGGAGATTTGGTCTCACTAGCACCCTTGGGCTTCCTTACTAAAGCATCATCGTCATCCTTATCCTTATCCTCGGCTTCAGACTCAAATTCCTCTTCAGCTTGACTTGGAGGTGGAGGAGGAGGAAATGGAAGAGGAATAGCATCAGCGTTACGGAAAGGGGAGTCAGCAGGAAGATCAAGTTTTTTTATCAAGGACATCCAACCAAGGGAGAACCCCCTGTTGCATGCCTGCCTGACTTGAAGCTTGTAGTCCTCAGTAACGTCGGCCACGCCCTGGGCATAAGCCTTCTCATCAGCTTCTTTGATTTCGGCTTCCTTAGTGGAAAGGGCTTCCTGAAGCTCCTTCTCGGCTTGGGCAGTTTTCGCCTCTGCCTTCTTCTTTTGAGTTTCAGCAACTTTCTTAATAGCCTCAGCAGACTCGGCCTTTTCGTAGGCTATTTGTTGGGCTTTGGTGGCAGCCTCTGCTTGATCTTCCAACTTCTTCATTTTTGCTTGAAGACCCTTGTTAATTTTTTGAAGGGCAGAGTACTCCTTTTTCAAATCAGAGAACTTCTCCCTGGTCTCAAAAGATTGCATAGAGAAGGAGTGGGCGTGCTGAACAGCCTGAAGGAGCATAAAAACAGAAGTTAGTACAAAATTTACAAGTATAGAAAGATGAAAAAAGACAGGTTACAAGGTGAAGACACTTACTTGAACGCAACGCTGAAGCATCAGAGCATAATTTTCATACTCACTGAACTCGGCGTTCTTTTCTAGATCTCCTGGGAGAAGTAAGGCTGTGCTGAGTGCAACGCCGACGTTGATGTCGTCGGCGCTGTCGCTGGCAAGAACAGGCTTATCCTCCAGGGTAATCTCAGGTGTCCAGGGGACATTTGGTACCTTTGAAGTCGTCGCAGAAGAAGACCTCGGCTTCTTTGGTTTTTGGGATTCTGATGGTTGCGTTTCAGCAGACCTTTTGACCGAGGTAGAAGCAGTCTTCTTGCTCTCGGCCAATTGTGAGATGGGCAAAGCATCCTCAGCCTCAACCTCAGCCTCAGTAACTTTGGTCTTTGGCTGAGCCTTCTTTGTTCTTTTTGGTTTTGATGGGGGCATCGTTTGGGTTGGAACAACATCGACATCGGTTGGTAGGTCGGCTAGAAGATCTTGGGCGACAGGCTTTGGGTGCACCATTTCGGCAGTTTTGACAAGTCTGCACCGGCGTTTTCTTTCAGGAATTGGTACCAAGTATGGTGCCGAGGTGGAAGGTTGATTGGTTGGGTCAGATGTGGACTCTTGATCTGTTCGGGATGAGGAAGCGACTTGAGTTGTGGCAGTAGGTGGAGAAAGGCTCTTTTTCACCCTCCTTGGAACGTCGGGCAAAGTGGATTTGTACGTTGGGATGAAATTAAGTACCAATGGAGCCTTGCGCTTGTGAATCGGAAGGTCTAGGAGGTTCTTTAGGTCTTTTCCAAGAAAATAGGACTGGCGAAAGTTTTTTGGTGGCTTGCGAACGTCTGCAAAAAAGAACAAGACATTAGAGACCAACAAAGTTTGAAGGCTTGGACAGAAAACAACTAAGTGGTTAAACACTGGGCTCTTACCCTTGCCCTCTTTAACTGTTCGAGGAAGAGGGTAAAGATGAACATCTTCGTCTGGGCCAAACTCCCAATTTCCAGAAGCAATAAGATAATCATCTCCGGCCCTTTTGTTAGAGTCTGGGAGGTCGGCTACAATTTTGAATTCAGTAGACCTCGGCTTGAGGTAATACACATAACCTTTTTCTTTCAGGTTAAGGGCGCACATAGTGTAACAGTATTGGATGTCGGCGAGGGTGATCCTAACATTCTCCTGTTGGGCTAAGGCTATGATACCATTAAGCACTCTATAGGAGTTAATGGTGAGTTGCATAGGGTTCAGGGTGTAGTAGTGAAGAACTTCACGAAAGAGGGGATTGAGTGGGAGCCGAAGTCCACATTCAACAAAAGCTACAATAGGGAAAGGCATCGTATTATCTGTAGGCATGATGGAATCATCATCCCCAGCTAGCCTAAGGTAAACATCATCAGGAATAGAGAACTCTTGCCTAAAGAATTCGAGTTTGGTTGGGGTGTTTACCCTATGTCTCCACATACCCATGATTTTGGTGTAAAGGTACTTGACTACAGAAACAGAGTGCTCCTAAAGGGTTACTGGGACCTCGGCTTAAACCTAGGTATATACTGGTAAGGATTGTTTCAGTTTTTCCTAAAAATTGAAGGTTCTATAAACAAATCCCAACCCTAAATCTATGAAAGCAAAGATTGGAGGCTCGAATCTGGGAAAAACACAGAAAACAAGAAACAAGAACAAGTTTTCAGAATCAAGAACGAGGGTGGGCTGTCAAGAGCCTAAAGAATACAAAGAGTTGAAGGCCAAGAACAGTGGTGAAACAGTGCAAGTGTTCATGACATGTGCAAAATCATGAAATAAGATGCATTCAGGTGAATGATTCACAAATTAAATGCTTGAACAGAACAGTAAAAACAGGAAATTCCAGAAACGATCAAGGACTGGGAAAAGAAGGACCAGTTGCTTACCAGACAAGATGAGGCCGGAACGAAATTCGCCGAGGATAGACGACGGTTGAAATAGTAGCGAGAGCTTCGCTGGAATGGAAGAATGAAGACAGTTGCAGAGCTTCGAACTTGAACAATGGCGGATTCAAAGGAACGAGTTTAAAGAGAGAGAAAGCAAGAGAAAATTGATATGCAAAAGTGAAGGAAAAAAGGAAAGATGGAAAAGTTTTGTTAAAATGTGAAACGGCGGCAAAATAAGACATTTAGTGCGCCTGGAAAATCGCATGCGTCAAGCGGCGCAGACAGCTAAAAGACGGCTTACAAGCGTGTCACAAACACGGGCCAATAGAGATATAGCACGTAAGTGAAACGGTTGAAAAGTGATGCATGACAGCTCATGCGCGAGGGAGAGTTCATTTGAATTCTTGTTCTTGAAAGAAGACATGTCGGCCTGAATTGAAAGACCTCGGCTGAGAAGTTCTTAAGCCGACGTATGAGAAAGAGGATCAATATAGGTTTCATCGCCTCAGAATGCCGAGGTAATAGAACCTAGGGGGTAGTTGTGGGGATATATTTGCTGTGTACCAACACATGGCAAGGTGACGCTGACATGTCAGCCGAGGTGCCACGTGTCGTGGTAATTACGCCGAGGTGATCTCGGAGTTGCCGAGGTTATCTCCGAAGATATCGGAATCCGAGATAAGTGGATGAGGGACAAGAGTCCTAGAATGAGAGAAGACTTCAGTTTGTATTAAGATAAAACTCTTAGAGAGTTTATCCTAAATCTTACTAGGAGTCCAAGATTAACAGTAATCCTGAGTCCATAGAAGTTAGGCTTCTATTGGAACTAGGTTTATGTTGGCTATAAAAGAGAGGCACCCCCATGGGTCTAAGGTATGCTTTTATACTCAAGCTTGTGAGTTGAATACTTGATTATCTTTGAGAGATATACTGACTTGATCGTCGGAGTGCCCCCGGGTGGAAGAACCACCGCCGGAGCCTTTTCTTTCTGTGCAGGACAGCAGGGTGCCATCTATTCTGCCTGCGTTCAACAGCTGAATCACTAAGGAGGGCAGTGTGATCAGAAAATCACTCAAACATGTAGTGATATAAAATATAAGCAAAAATATTATTGCCATTTTGAGACTCAAAATTCTAATCTAATTTTCCTATATTTTGAATTTTTAAATGTAAAAAATACATTTGTAGTTATACTATTGGTTATTTCCATTTTATTGATATTTTTCTTACCGTTTAATTAAATAGTCTAATAATCAATATGATAAGTTTTATTTTTATTTTTTGATTATAAATGCGACAAAGAATTTATAATAATCTGAGTTGACTGATTTAATTGTATCTATAATTTCATAATTAAAAAAATCCTTAGATAGAGAGTAAAAAATATATTTATATAGCCATATTTAATCCATATCTAACATTAAATTTGATTTTTTTTAATTCCAAAAATTAGCATAAAAATCAATTTGAACTCCATTTCTAAGCTACTTTTTATGTTTAATCTAATATTGGTACTTTCAATGTAGCTCATATTCATCACAACATAACAAACTTTTTATTTATACTCTTTATACTATTTTATAAGTAAAAATATTATTGTCCCTTTGAGACTAGTCTATCTGTGTTCCATTCTCTGCCCCCTCTTTTTGATTGGTTCATGTCATCTTTTTGATAACATATTAATTCTTAAATTATTTTTATTTATTAATAAATATGACAGCAAAATATCTAATAACTATAATAGGTAACAAATATAATTAAAATAGAAAATAATCATTTCTAAATGAGAACTTCTTGATCTGCTAATATAGTAAAGAATAATGTTTGGTAGCTCGAGGCTTCCGCCCCCCGAATCCCCCTAATGCCCAAAACGACGTCGTTTTGGGCATTATTTTTTTTTTTCTTTTTTTTCTTTTTTTTCCTTCATTTTCAGTCTGAAACTGAAACGCAGGGGGAAGAGGGAGAGGGAGAGGGAGAGGGAGAGGGAGAGGGAGAGAAAGAGAGAAGAAGAAGGAAGAAGAGGGCTGCGAGCCTCGCCGCCCGCCGTCGTCGCCTCGCCGCCCGCCGTCATCGCCTCGCCACCAACTCGTCGCAGCAGCAGCAGCAGCTCCAGCTCCGACCGCCGTCTCCGCCTCCGCCTCCGCCTCCTCCTCCCCGCCTCCGCCTCCGCCTCCTCCTCCCCCGAATATTATGCCCCCTCCAGTCCTTCCTCCTCCTCCTCCTCCTCCTCCTCCTCCCTCTTCCTTCTTCTTCTTCCTGGTTCTGATCTGCAAAAAAAAAAAAAATGAACCAAAAACGGCGTCGTTTTTGGTTCGGGGGATTCGGGGGGGGGGGGGGGAGAGGGGTTTCGAGCTACGTAGCATCACTCTATAGTAAAATCCTGACGTTCTTGGACTGCAAATCAGCAGGAAATCTATACTATATATTAAGTAAAATGGGGTTTTTAACCCCAAGCCTTGTGGGAGCTCCAATCTCTCAATCTAAATTTCCTGATTTTTTGATTTTAAAAAAAAAAAATCTTAGCATTTATTAACTTCTCCCAACTCTCAAGTCTTACCCTCATAATAACACTTTAATGCATTAAGAACAAACAGAAAAAAAATTCTTTGAAATCCAACACATATGAATTCCTTGAAAAGTCCCAACACATATGATTATTATCCCTCATAATAACACTTTAATGCATTAAGAACAAGCATAAAAAAAGTTCTTTGAAATCCAACACATATAAATTCCTTGAAAAGTCCCAACACATATGATTATTATCCCTCATAATAACACTTTAATGCATTAAGAACAAGCATAAAAAAAATTTCTTGAAAAGTCCAACGCATATGATTGTTATCAAAATATTAAACTTTAATACAATATAATAAAAAAAAAGACATTTAATTCATTGAAAAATCTAACACATATGATTATTATCAAAATATTAAATTTTAATATAATATAAAAAAGGAAAAAAAAGAAGACATTTAAAAATAAAAAAAATCATTTAAAAATCACAATTCACATATATAGATAATTATAAATACAATTCGTGCATAGCACGGGTGATATGCTAGTAAATAAATAATTCAAACGGAACAGATCTTCAAACCGAGGCAACAAGGGATTATTTGGAATTATCTAAATAAATAGGTTTTTTGATTTTTTACGAAAAGATATGTAGAA
Organism: Camellia japonica; assembly: GCA_030407325.1. Lineage (NCBI taxonomy): Eukaryota > Viridiplantae > Streptophyta > Magnoliopsida > Ericales > Theaceae > Camellia > Camellia japonica. The sequence continues at coordinate 21,750,991 of JAPPVO010000029.1, forward strand.
AAGTAAAAAGGTGATGTGATCAAAAAAAGATAAAAAGATAAATAAAAAAAATTTAGTCAAAACCCTTCCATTGAACCCTTGTTTGATGAAAAGGATAACCTAATTTATTTTGCTTCATAAATCCCCTAAGGAAGAAGCGAAGGACGGAGTAAAATTTCTTTTTTTTTGTGCTCCCATTTCTATTTTGGTATTGGAAGCGACTGTAATAAACTAGCTGGTCGTTGATGTTCAGCTTTGACTTGTTGGCAATACAAACATCGGGTTACAAAATCGGCAATGCTCTTTTTCATTCTAGACCACTAGAAATTCTGTTTCAAATCATGATATATTTTTATGTTTCCTGGATGCATGGCAAATTTGGAGTTGTGAGCTTCTGTCATGATTCGTTTCCTTAAATCAGAATAATCCGGCACACAAAGACGACTCTGAAATTTCAACACATTGTTTTCAAATACAAGCTCGGGCCTTGGTTTTGAATCAATTTCATTCACAATCTTTTTCAGGAACTCATCTTGCAGTTGTTTCTCTTTAATTTCTTCGATGATTGCAGGCTGGGCAGAGATAGCAGCTAAGATCCCACCTTGTTCTCGTAATACAACTTCAATCTAATTCTTTTCCAAATCGCATAACAATTCTTTCTGTCCGGTAAGCAAACATGACAAACTGGCAATAGACTTTCGGCTCAAAGCATCTGTGACCGTATTGGCTTTCCCCGGATGGTACAAAATCTATAAATCATAGTCTTTGATTAACTCTAACCATTTCCTCTGTCTCATGTTCAATTCTTTTTGGGTGAAGAAATATTTGAGACTTTCATGGTCTGTGTATACTTCACAAGTCACACCAAGCAAATAATGCCACCAAATCTTTAAAGCAAAAACCACAGCTGCCAGTTCAAGATCATGAGTCGGGTAATTCTTTTCATGGGGTCGGAATTGTCGAGAAGTATAAGCAATCACCTTTCCATTTTGCATTAATACACAACCCAAGCCTTTATAGGATGCATCACTATAAATCTGAAACCCATCAGTACTATTAGGCAAAATCAAAATCGGTGCAGTTACTAATCTGGTCTTCAACTCTTGAAAGACAGACTCCCTTTAATCATTCCAATCAAATGATACATTTTTCTGGATTAATTGAGTCAATGGCATAGCAAGTTTTGAAAAGTCTTTCACAAATCTGCAATAATAGCCTACAAGTCCTAGAAAACTTCTAATTTCTAACACATCCGTTGGTTTAGGCCAGTCCACAATAGCTTCAATTTTCTGTGGGTCAACAGAGATACGATCCTTGTTAATTACATGCCCCAAAAAGACCACACTGTCAAGCCAGAATTCATATTTGGACAATTTTGCATACAATTTCTTTTCTCTCAGAATCTGTAAAGCAGTTCTCAAATGATTCTTATGTTCTTCCCTGCTTTTGGAGTAAATCAATATATCATCAATACAGACAACAATAAATTCATCCAAAAATTGTTTGAACACCCTATTCATTAAATCTATGAATGTTGTAAGTGCATTAGTTACCCCAAATGGCATTACCAAAAATTCATAGTGCCCATATCTAGTTTTGAATGCAATCTTCTCTATGTCTTCTGAATTGACCTGTAACTGGTGATACCCGTATCTAAGGTCAATTTTAGAAAACACTTGGGCTCCCTAAAGTTGGTCAAACAGGTCATCTATTCGAGATAATGGATATTTATTCTTTATAGTTACTTTATTCAACTCACGGTAATCAATACATAATCTCAAAGATCCGTCTTTCTTTTTAACAAATAACACTGGAGCTCCCCAAGGTGAGGTACTCAGGCGGATGAATTTCTTGTCTAAGAGTTCTTGGAGTTGAACTTTTAGTTCAGAAGTCAACATCCTATATGAAGTTTTAGAGATAGGTTGTGTTCCAGGTACTATATCAATGGTAAACTCAATTTCCTTATCAATTAGGTTTCCAGGTAAGTCATTAGGAAACACATCAGGAAATTCACAAATCGCAGGAATAGCTTCCACACTGGTACTATCCGAAGATATAGGCATTACACTATACAAGTAACCCCGACAACCTTTTCTCAACAATTTTCTAACTTTCATGAATGAAATCAAGTATGGTGGAGGAACTACCCCATTCCCAGTAAAAACAAACTCAGGCATACTAGGTGGTTTAAACGTGATAGTTTTATTCACACAATCAATAGTGGCACAGTATTTCGACAACCAATACATGCCCAACATACAATCAAAGTGGTCAATGCTCAGAGGCAGCAAATCAATGGACAATGTCATATCACCAATCAAAACATCATATGTAGGATATACATGGGTGCACGTCATAGAACTTCCCAACGGTGTAGACACAGATAGTATGCAATTCATAGGTTCTAATGATCTAGCCAACTTCTGAGAAAAAACATGCGATACAAATGAATGCGTAAAACCAAAATCAATCAGTACATAGGCATTCTGTGCACAGATAGAAATTATACCTGACACTACTAGCTCAGTATTCTGTATATCCCCAGGTACTAGAGCAAACACTCTCCCTTACCTTAGTGTTTCATTCCTGGTGTTATTCTTGGCATTAGTTCTTGCATTGGGTCTCGTTACAGGAGTAGATTCGGCTGAACTTGCTGCTACATGATTTGCATTGTCAAACCTCATTGGACAGTCCTTAATTATGTGATCGATTTTGCCACAGCGAAAACATGCGCCCGATGCACGATGACACATGCCTTTATGTTTCCTCCCACATTCTAAACAGATTGGCATAGACCTACTACTTTGGCTTGAGCTGCTTGAAGATCTAGTATTTTGCTTTTTGTTTGCAAAGAAAGAACGGCCCTTCCGAAAACTAGACCCAAATCTTTTGCTTCTCCATTTTGTTATTGGTGCCTTGGCTTGTTTCATTGCTGCTATTGTGGCTTCCGTCATTATCGCTCTGTCTAAAACTTCCACATAGGTAGGCTATTTCAAGATGCCTACTCGGTCAAACACTTCCAGATCCAGTCTGCCTTCAAATTTTTGTGCCTTCTTGTAATCAGTATCCACCATATATGGAGCAAATAGAGCCAACTCAGTAAATTTGGCCTCATACTCATCCATGGACATCCTGCCTTGTTTAAGTTCTTGGAATTCAAAAACTTTCTGATCCCAAAAACATTAAGGGAAATACTTATCATAGAAGATCGCATTAAATTGTGCCCTTGTCATATTCCCATTACTATTTCAAATTAGTAACCACCACCTCCGGGCTTCATCTTTCAGAGTGTAAGTGGCCGGAAGGACTTTCTAAATCTCAAAACAAGGGAATACTTCAAATAGTTTCTCCATTTCAAGTAACCACGTTTCTGCTTTTAACGACTCAATGCCACCCAAAAAGGTCGGCGATTTCATTTTCAAGAACTTCTGAGTTAAATTTATGAGATCATTGTTATTCGGTTCAACCTAGATCGGTGGGGGAGGTAAGGGTTGTTGCCTCTGTTGTTGTTGAGTCATTACCTCAGTTAAAGCTGCAAGCATTTGTTCCATACGGTTCATTCGTGCCTCAGATGATTCAACTGTTCCATCACTTCTTGTATTTTCCATTTGCTATAGGTAAACGGAACATCATAAACATAGGCAAATAGTCCTTTTTACATTATTTAGATTATTTGTTTCCATATCATGTGATCATAACCAGACTTATGCTTTCACTTTCAAAAAAAACACACACTCACACATGCAGATAGAATGCCCCTACTTTTTACTAGGACATCCTAAGCTCATATGGACTCGTGTGTGTGGTAGAATACGTGCTTGTATGGGTCCCTATGACTATTGTGGCAGAGCCTGTAGAATGCCTTGGGTACTAGGTTGACTTTTAGTACCGCCTATCATCCTCAGACCGACGGACAGTCAGAACGTACTATTCAAATCCTTGAGGATATGCTTCGAGGTTGTGTCCTTGACTTTAAGGGGTCATGGGAGAAGCACTTACCTTTAGTGGAGTTTGCCTATAACAATAGCTTCTAGTCGAGTATTGGCATGGCACCGTTTGAGGCCTTATATAGCCGACCGTGTAGATCTTCTGTGTGTTGGGCCGAGGTGGGTGATGGACCAATGTTAGGTCTAGAGTTAGTCCGGGAAACGACGGAGAAAGTTGCACTTATTTGTAAGAGGTTGGTTACGGCCCAAAGATGCCAGAAAAGTTATGCTGACCGTAGGACGAGGCCTTTGTCTTTTGAGGTAGGAGACCACGTCTTCCTGAAAATATCACCTAAATAGGGTTTGATGAGGTTTGAAAAAAGTTGAAAGTTGTCTCCTAGGTTTATTGGGCCTTTTGAGATTCTAGAGCAGATTGGAGAGGTAGCTTATTACTTGACCTTGCCATCATAGCTTTCCAGGGTTCATAATGTGTTTCATATTTGTATGCTTTGGAAGTATGAGTCGGATCCATCGCACGTGTTAGATTGGACCGACTTATAGGTAGATGAGGATGCCTCATATAAAGAGAGACCGGTGAGAGTCTTGGATACTCGAGACCAAGTTTTGCGAGGCAAGACAATTCTCTTGGTTAAAGTATTGTGGCGGCATCACGGAATTGAGGAAGCAACTTGGGAACGTGAGTTGAAAGTCCATGAGAAGTATCTAGACTTATTTGTTAATGTTTGAGCATGTATTGAAACTTTTGTTATGTTGATTTAATATAAACATTGTATATGTTTTGGAAATGTGAATTGTATATTCAGTATTGGAAACTTGTTTATCATGTTGATGAGAATGGATGGCCAATGGATGGGCCATGGTGATGAATTGAAATTACTATCATTGTGTAATTGGCTTAAACTTGGTTTCAAATGTTTGGTTTTAATTTCGAGGATGAAATTTCGTAAAGGGGGGAGGTTATAGCGATCCGGGCTTAAACCCGACCCATTTATTACTTTTGAATCCGGGAAACCATATCCGTGACGGTCGTTCTTTTCTCATTATGTTTGGTTTTGGCTTCAGGGGTTGACACCATCCTTGTTGGTGTCGACACTACCTCTTTTTCCTTGTCTTGTTCTGCTCCAAGTGTCGACACCAACTTTGGAGTTGTCAACACCATTTTGCTGCTATGTTCCTAGATCACTATTGAAATTTAGGGTCGACACCAACCTTTGTTGGTGTCGACACTTGCCTTTTCTTGTTGGCCTCAAGGGTCGACACCAGTCTGGAAAGGCTCGACCCTTGTCTACTGCAAAATTTGCGTTTAATTGCTGAAATTTAGTGTCGACACCTTGGGTCCAAGGGTCGACACCTTGTCTGCTGCCAGCATTGTCTTTTTGTCAATTCTTCTTGAAGGGTCGACACCACCAGCATAAGGGTCGACCCTTGTGAGTTTTTTTTTTTTTTTCCTTCAAATTTTAGTTCGGTTTTAAGCCCTACTTCTTGGGGATTTTGACTTGTTCATTTGGGTTGACTTTGGGACTTTGTTTCACTTTAGTCTAGCACTATAAATAGGGCCCTCACTTACCCTTTTCTTCACTTTATCTTCTCTTTTCCCCCTCTAAACCGTGAGTCCCTCTTTTCTCTCTCTAAACTCACTTTTTCGCTCAAAGATCTTCAGATCTACTCACTTAGGAGCATCTTCTCATCTTACTCCTTTGAGATTAAATGTAGCGTTTGTCGAGGGCTTCGTTTTGATCAGAGCAAATCGTCGTTTTGTTACCATCAACTTTTGGGCTTTTCTTCATTCTTCCTTGTCACGACCTCATTCCGCCCCTAGTAGAATAGTGCCGTGATGGCCAGTAATCCGAGATTACCAAAGGCTAACTTACAAAGATTCACACACAATCAGAGTATACATATGGGGCTTACATGTGAGGAAGCAATAAATTAAAATCTAATTAGTCCATAAGAGCTGTGCATAGATCGAATGAAATGACATACATCTTAACATGGTTTTACAACTTGAATACAAAATAAAATGGAGTATATATTACATCTTGATCAAAAGGCTTCTCAAGCCGACATATACAAAAGAAGTGAATTAAAACTAAGAAACATAATCTTCAAGAGGTTAGCAAAATGAATCCAAAACAACTTGCAAATAACATCTAGGCATCACCGCCTTCTTGCTCGCCACCTACATATATATAAAGGGGAAGGTGAGCTTGGATACTCAGTGAATGATATAATTAATAAAGGTTTGAATGAATGATATCCGAGATCTTTATCAAAATAATACATATCATAGCTTGTAACAAAACATGGGATGAATCGAGTTCATCAATCAAATCCTTCAAATTTTCTTGGGATGTTTAATAACATCTACATAATACATGGGATGACATTCCGGACAAACTCATGCGGTAAACTGTCGGTGGCAAGACAAAGGAGATATCTCAAACAAGGGTGCTAGTTGCATTATAGTCCCCTAGCACTAAGGACTTTCCAAGACAAATGCGCTAGTTGCATTATAGTCCCCTAGCACTAAGGACTTTCCAAGAATGTCATCAAAACAAGATAATACTTGATACAAAAACTAGGGATAATCATTCATGCTTGATCAAATACTTTTCCAAAACGAAGCAAATCTTTATCAAAACTTTATAACATAGCTTTATTAAAAATACCACTCACATAGCTCTTCGGGTGTGGGGATTACAAGCACGGATCCAAGACCTACAAGTACATAATAAAGTCTACTGAATGCACTTCAAGAAGAGATGCTCAAAGATGGATATGAAATGCATTCCTAAAACAAGCTTTGCATGAGTGTAAATGATCCCGGCATTTCTTTCCAAAACCAAGTCAAGATAAAGTAAAACATGTGTTGGAAGTCAAAATACTCTTTTTCTTCTTGGAAAAGCATGCTGGGTACCAACCACGTCTTGGAATGGATGTACAGAAATGATCTAGGCAAAAATGACCTAGCTGGGTGAACTCAGGAGGTCTTGGCCGAAGTCCCACACCTCTTGGCCGAGGTGTGGTTATCTAGGCTTCGGTGTGCAGCTGCCTGCCGAGGTGTTACAAGGTGCCGGCGAGGGTGTACCAAGGTTGGCCTAGGTGTGCAGTGGTTAGCCTAGGTGTGCATGCAAGATAGACTAAGATGCAAGTGATCATGCAAGGTAGGCCAAGGTGAGATACGATGCTTGGCCTAGGTGTGAGATCTAGGCAAGAGTGGTCTCGGTGACCATACCTAGGGAAAGGTGAAGTCTGGAAATCTGGGTTTCCTCCCTTGAAGGACATGAACATGAAGAACATGAATACTAAAATCATAACTTCTTTATTCAAAATCTAAGATTTCATGAGATGAGTTCGAAAACATGGACCTGGGTACCCATACTTGAAGATCTTATGAAAACAAACACAAAAACATAGATCTTGATACAAACTTTCGGATCAAAACATGGTTTTATTTCAAGAACACAAGAACATCATTTTCTCTTTCTAAAACAAGCTTTAAATCAATGTATGGCTCATGAATCATGCTAGATCATGCAATGTGATTGGATCAACATAAAGAATAACAAGAGTAGACCAAGAATCTAACCTCAAAACACGGATCTGACGGTTCAAGGTGTGAAGATCAAGCTTGGAAATCTAGCTCTTTCCCTCTAAGAACTTCTTCCTCTTTCCTAGAGCTTCTCTCTCTTCTTAGGACAAAGATATGACAAATGATATGTTTTCTCTCTCTGCCGGCTGACTTAACCCTCTGCTGGGACATGTGGCAACGACTGGTTGGCTCTCCTAAAAAAGGTGACAAAATGACAAGACAATAGTATGACAAAGTGTATATAACAAGCAAGGTGGCATGTGTACTCAGACAAGGCAATGATCTCGGATCAAGACACAGGCTTCGACAAGTAAGGTCTCAATGATCTCGGTTATGAAGGATAACACTTGACCTAGCTGTGCCACACCTCGGTCTAGATGTGCCACACCTTGATCTAGGTCATACCAATCCAGGAACAAGATCACTAGGTGCAGGGATCAAAGATCTAGGATGCCTAGATGATAACATCTCGGCCTAGATGATACACGTCTCGGCCTAGGTGATGCACACCTTGGCCTAGATGATGACATCTTGGCCAATATGCTAGGGCGAAGGTGGAGGTCAACCAAAGTGGTTCCGAGATAGTCCTAGGTATAAGAGGTTCAAGGGTGTGACCTAGGCTTAACGCACCAAGCAAGAAACAAAGCATGCAAGCAACACTTAGACAAAACAAATCAAGGTCTGCAAGTGCAAATTTAATCAAGACAAAGATCATGCAAATGCACGTAAGCATGACTAAAATAAAGTGAGGGTTGTTACATTCCTCTTCTAAGTTTGAAGTAGGGATTCTTTACACTCTTTTATGATTTTTAACCTAGCTATTTGTCTTTATAAAACAAATCTCATGATTTTGGAGGATTTTGGACAAACCTAGGGTTTTGATTTAAAATCGAAGGAGAGGTTTTTAAATGGATGTATTGAAAATGGTTGGGGAATGAAAATATGGTTAAGTTGTGATAACATTATTAATTTAGCTACTCGAAATATGTTTTGAAGGAAATGGGGCTTTTGCCCTAGTTGTCTCAAATATTTATTTTGTATAAATAAATGAGATTAATGTTGAAATTATGAAATTAAATTGGTATTGATGAGGAGGGTGTAGTTGGATATGTATTATTACTCACCTCTTGAAATTTGGGAAAGTTTATCTTTATAGAATATAAATTATCTATTTAGCTATATCTGTTTTGGGCTATCGGTGGTGGATAGTTATGATTGCTGTAGAAATTGCATGTGAATTAGGAGAATTGATACTATTTTCTCATTCATTTGCATTGAGCATTGTTTCACACTTATACATTGAAAAATGTTTATCGTTTTGAGAAAAATGGTGAATCTGGAAGACATGAATTGTAACGTTAAACTAAGTTGGCTTGAGTATCCAAGGTGAAAGTCCCGAAAACTACGCGTATACATGGTTGCCGATCCCACGGATGAAATTTCTGTGAAATGGCAAATATTAGTGCTTTTATAGCCTACGTTTACATAGGTCCCAGCTTACGGTTTCCTCTGAATGAAATTTCGGGAAATGTTGTATTGTTTTGAAATTTTCAGAGTGTGATTCACTGCCCTATTTTCTATTGCAAATGAAAGGATTTATGAATTATGATATTAATGTGGCATGGCATGGTTTTGGAAAGAGACAAAATGTTTTGGCATGAGCATTGCATATGCATTCACCTTATAGCTTTGTTAAGATTCATATATTGTGTTAGATTATTTCTACTCGGCTTTGGCTCATCCTATGTGGGAAAAACATTTCAGGTGTTGATGATATGCCTCCGCCAAGGCAGCAGCTTAGGAGGATTTGGAGCAAGAGTTTCTCTTTTTGTTGTATTTATTTTGTATAGCCAAGGGCTTAAAATGTATCGGACCTAGAGTCCACTTTTGTTGTAACCAAGAACTATCTGGAAAAGTTGTAAGCCTTTAGGACATTTATTATTTGTTTTATTTTCAGTTCTTATCTCATGCTGTGATATATGTTATAGATTCAGGGATAGACTTATGAATGTATAATTGCATATGTTACACTTTTGTAAACTGAAACTGGATTTAATGAGAGATAATTACTTTATTGTTATTGACATTTATTGGCATTATGGATGGATTATTGTAATTATTTTGGGGCGTTACAATTAATCTAGGAATTAAAAAAAAAAATTAAATAGACGAATTAGATATGTTTGAAGTGGTAAACAAATAGCTAATTCAATATGTGGAAGGTAGAAAGATTCTCCACAGGGAATGTGAAATGAGATGACCTTTCGTTTACTCTGCAAAGGGAAACCAATTGGTCAGTGATCACTCCTAACCAAATATGATCAGGAGGACCATCCAACAATCAAGTTAGAAATTGGCCATATAATATTTATTTATGGAGATAGATTTTCTATTTTTTTCTTGCTTACCTCTTGCTTCTTCTTACTCTTCATTTTATAGTGTTATTATCCTAGCCTTGATCGTTGTATTGGCATCTTAATCCAAGGACTCTGTTTACTTCCAGACTTTGGTCGGGCAAATGGCCAAGTTGCTTTGATCTTTTGCCATTGGATTACATTGTTGTGTGCGACTTAGATTATGTTAGGTTTCTAAGGGACAGCTTGCCGATTGTCTCATCTATTCGATCAGATTCATTGTATAGTCATTTTGTTTGTATGGGCCAAGCCTATACACCTATCTCTGATGATTGTGATCTTTATCGTTGATTGTGAATGAATCTAACGGCATTCCTGTATTCTGCAGATCCCCTTCTAGAAGGCGATTTTAGTCAAGCTTTAGTCACATGACATTGCTCCCTCATTCGTCAGACTTATCAATGATTTGAGCCTTTCTTGATTCGGGTTGCTGGATTGGACTTGAATTTTGAAACTTGGGCTAATACGTCTGGTCTTTGGGCCAATGTTTTTACCCCGCCACGCAATATTTTTAACATAGATTAGTAACTATCCTAAAAAATAATACAAATTTGAAAAGTTCTAGATTGATTAAATTGTACCGAACCAAACCAAACAATTTCAATTGGTACGATTTGATAGGAGAAACAATATGTATCAATACTTAAAATAATAAAACCGATATTATCAATGTAAAATTTTACCTAAATACCAACAATACTGAACTAATTATATGCCTAATACTACTAGGGGTGAGCATGGTCCGGATTGGGATAAAACCAGGACCACTCTGTTTCTACGGTTCTTGAAAAATTGGAACCAATCCAATTTGTTTAAATCGCGGAATCAATCCGAACCAATCCATTTAAATACGGATTTGATCGATTTAGGACCACAGATTCACATACTTAACTAACAAAAAATATATATATATAGAACATTTTAATTTCATAAAAACATAAACATAGCATCATATTTGTTCCACAATAACAACATGTCTTTCCATAATAACGACATACTGTTCTACAATTTAAACAATCATAAGAAAATTAGTTCCACTATAAGTATTTAAACCATTACAAATTAAAATTAAAATCCAACAAACAAAAGTAATAAATATGCACGTTTAGGCTTGAATTTTGGTTTTATATGAAATAAGATAAAATATTATGCGAGAGAGTGTATAATATAAATATAGACTATTTGTATACGGTTCGGATCGGTTTCAATCCAGATCTGTAGGATTCAATTCAAAACTAATTTGTGACTCATGAATTTTTAATTTTTCAATCCGAAACTGAACAACGAATTCAAAAAACTAATCCAAATCTACAAATTAGATTGAACTGAATCAAATTACAAATTTTAGGAATGTCTTACTCTTAACTCAAATACTACCAAACATGGAGAGTCCAGCCCACCACACAAACAACATACGACTAATCTAATCTAAAACCCTTCCCTCGCGTAATCCAGTCTATCCAGTTCTCGACATATAGCTATCAAAAAAATTCGAATACACGAACTCAAAACGACGCTGACGACCATGTCAAACGATGCTGCTTCCGCCGGCGGCGGCGGCGGCGGCACCACCAATAACCACCAAAAGAGAAAGGAGGAGAAACGACACCGTTCGATCTTCGAGGTCCCTTCAGACTTCTTCGATTCGTGTCGACTCCTCCAATCCCCAACCTCTTTCCCGGAGCCCTCTGAAACCCCTGAAATCGAAACCCTAGCCGATGAAGTAGCTAACGACGCAACGAAGGCTTCGATTTCGAGATGGTCTTGCAATACCTGTAAGGCCGAGTTCGAGTCTCTTCAAGATCAACGATCTCACTTCAAGTCCGATATTCATCGATTCAATGTAAAATTCTCATCACCCTCAATATGAATGTGTGTTTTGTTTTTTCGGTTTTGAATGATTAGGCAAATGTTGTTGTTTCATGATTTGAAATTACTTTATATTTTGCTCACTTGAATTGAATTGTTTTTAACCATTTTGTACTAGAACATGTGTTGGTGCGGTTTAAATGGTGGAGTTTGTTCTGTTTTTAGATATGAAGGCATGGATAGTTCTAAATGGTAGTTGTATTCTTATCGTGCCCGCGTCAGATACATACTCGCGGAAACGTATCAGACACTTTTCAAAGTATTATGCAATACTTAGTTAACTTTGAGAAGTATACTTTTGGACAATCATAAGTCATGTATCCAAATTATTATGAATTTGAGATAATAATTTTTGCATACTATTAGAGTATAATTGCTAGACTAAATACAAGGTTCTTGCTTATGACAGCCCATTAAGTACTAGATCTCAAAAAATTTACAATCTCAATATACTCTTCAAGTATCCTAAAATGCTTTCACACATTTCAATACACTCGCACATTTTTTCAACACTAACAATAGTCCAAGGGCTGTTTTTAGCATTTCTCTAAATATAATTATAAATTTTAATATTTCTTTATTTTTTACCAAAGAAGAAAATAGTAAGATTAAAGTAGATTTTTTTATTATTTTTTATTTATAGATTTTATCAAAGAAAAAGTCTATGGACCATGAAAACAAAACCCAGAAAATGCCCAAAATGCTAAATCCATGGTGTAAAATCAAAGTTGTATATGTGGGACCATATCATCAATGAATCTGGACCTTTGATTTCAAATTCTGGGTAGTTTCTGATTCTTTTTGTCTGGGTTCGTGGAATGGTCCTCTATCAAATTAACGTATCCATTGATAAGAAAGTAAACAAACTATTGGGTCTTAAATTGATATCTAATTTCTCAAGGATGGTCTCTCACTAGTTTTTGAGCTCATGTATAATATAAAAATTATAATTATAATTTTTTTCAATGTATCCTGGTTGTACTGCATCTTATGTTTTTAGATTTTTCTGTATCTCTATATCCATATCGTATCATATTCATATCCCATATCCATGCTTCATATCTTGTTATAGATGAATTCGTTTGAGCAAGTTGTATGACAATTGAATTGGGAAGTTTATGATTAGAGTCTAGCTTGAGTTACATTGATGTGTAAATTGAAAGTTGGGAGGATTTACTGGTTTCATTCAGCTCATTTTCTATATGCTTCACTTTCACTTGTACTCTGCAGAATAATGATTTTATTATAATAGGCTTACTGGCCATGATGGAAGAAGCATATGGTACAGATTATTGTTTTCGATATCAAGCGTAGTACATTTATGTGTATTTATTGGATAAACTATATAGGAAGAGGGGAGAAAACTGAAAGGGTTTGAATTGTAAACTGAAGTTTATCATCTTTATTGGGGGCACTTTTGTTTGTAGATAATGTGCAAAGTGGGTTATTATGAGGGAATCTATACATAAGTTGAAACTTTTACTCCTAGATACCGAATTACAACAATAGTGTTTGCAATTAGGGTGGATAGATTGGTTTTGTTTAGCTCATCTGCATCTATGAATCTTTCTATGGTGGACGGGGGAAGTTTTCAATAGGTGTTTATTGTTTAACATTTTGAATGTTGATATTTAACCTCAGGTAAAGCTAAGCATTGCTGGAAAAGATACTGTGAAGGAGGAAGATTTTGATGAGTTGACCTCTGATTCTTTATTCAGAGACTATGATATATCAAGCATATCGGGGTCTGAAGATGAAGATGAAAGGGGATCTTTCCCCCAGAATAATGTGCATAGTGGATTAAGCAGAAGTGTTAAACAAAAGCTATATATCCATCTTCCGAAAGGAGAGAGAGTTTCAATTTGGAAATGTTTACTTCTGAACGAGGCTGATAATATTTTATTTGAGAATGATAAATTAGTTGCTGGAGATGATGGTGGGTTCATGCGTTGTTTGAGAGAGAAGGAAGTGATTGAGAAACTGAAATTTTTGATTCATGAGCCCAGGGATAATACGCATTTGAGAATTTTATTGCTTGCAAGTGGTGGGCACTTTGCTGGCTGTGTGTTTGATGGTAACTCTGTTGTGGCACATAAAACATTCCACAGGTTAGTGTTTACTTTGTGCCTGCTTTGACATCTTATTATAAAAAGAGCTTGATATTTAGGTAGTATATATTGATGAACTTTTTCTTCCTTTCTCCTTTGTCTTGTTTGCTCATGGACTTGATACCATTATGTTTCCATGGCACTGTTGAAAGTTAATTTCATTTGGTATTAAATGGTTTCTTCCTTTTCAATTTTTTTTTTTCTACTATTCCATATAGGAGGTTGATTTTTTATTTTAAATAATAATTGCAATGAATCGAAAAGATCCATAGGAGTTCATATAGTGCAGGCCAACTGATGGAGATTGTGAAGGAGGCAACAAGTGAGAGTTCTTAGAACTATGAAGGTTTGATGCTTGAACACACACCCGATCCCCTTTACTTCTACCTGAGTCCATGTAACATAGTTCAAGTTTTTTGTTTCTACTATTTCATATTTTACTTTCTTTGATAGGTTGCTGATTTATTTATTTTTTAAATAATAATTACAATGAATCGTTGAATCGAAAAGAACCATAGTAGTTCATATAGTGTAGGCTGCAAACTGATGGAGATTGTGAAGGAGGCAACAAGTGAGAGTTCTTAGAACTAAGAAGGTTTGAAGCTTTAACATACACCCGCACCCAATACTTGTACCTGAGGCCATGTATCATAGTCCAAAAGCCTATATTCCATTAAGGCAATAATAAAACACTGCTCAATTATAAAGGAACGAGAAAAATCATCAGAACTGCAGGATTGTTTTTTCTTTCAGTTTGTCTGAAACTCCTTTTGTTTCTTTATGTAGATATGTGGTAAGGGCCAAGGCTGGTAAAAAACAGTCATCAAAAGATGCAACTGGCAGAGCTGCACATTCTGCTGGAGCTTCACTTCGTCGTTATAATGAACTTGCGTTAAAGAAGGTACTGAACAGTGTTGAAGTTGCCCTGTATTACAGTTCACTGTAAAAGTCCTTTTCCTGGCACATTGATTTTGGTACACACTAACCTGAATCTATCCATTGGCACTCTGGCCCTTACAGATTATACCATATCTAATAGATACTTTTGTTTCATAAATGATATTTTGCATAAAATCATATTTCTTTTCTTTGTGATTTTGCTTGACTGATTTTTATCTCTTTGCTAAGTAGGAAATTCAAGAATTACTTGCTGCTTGGAAACCTTATTTTGATGCTTCCTCGTGTGTTTTCATTTATGCTCCTTCAAACAACCGTCAACTACTTTTTGATGGAGAAAAACCATATTTCAGTTGTAAGCACTGTGTTGTTCAAAATGTTCCAATGACTGTACGGAGACCTACATTGAAGGAAAGTCGGCGACTATATAATTTATTGACACAAGTTTCCTATGAAATCAATGAAGAAAATAAAACTACCATCAAAGAAGAATCACTCTTAAGTGTGAGCATTACAAATGATGGCTGCCCAGGGCCCACCAAAGAGGATTTCAGGGATGATCTGGACGGTAGAGATACTACTGAATCTTGTTCAGGTTTCAACAAATCTGATAATTTGTCTAGCGCAAGTGAGAGTGAAGATGTTGGCACAACAACACCTTTACATGATGCAGCAAAGTCTGGGAATACCCAAAAAGTTTTAGAACTCCTAGAGCTGGGTTTAGATCCTTGCAGTAAGGATGAAAGGGGCCGGACTCCATATATGCTGGCAACTGAGAAGGAAGTGAGGAATGCTTTTAGAAGGTTTATGGCTTCAAACCTTGACAAGTGGGACTGGAATGCTGCTAAAGTGCCCAGTGCATTGACAAAGGAATTGGAGGAATCTCAAGCTTCTAAGCAGGTTAGTTTGATGTTTCTCTACTGATTTATTTATGGTTTTGCACCCGTATTCATTTTTAGTTTTCAAGTGATTGTTTTATTACTTTCGTCAACAACTGCATTATGCGGAGATTATGTCAGCTCTTGAATTAGTTATAGAAGTTGTGTTTCTCTGTGTTGACCTCTCTCTGCTTGTATCCACAGAAGACTTGTCTTACTTTACATGCCAAGTGCCAAGGCAGTGATGCAAAATAAAATTTCACTATACTTGATTCACTTCACTAGGAAAGATGATTGCTCTCATCTGGAAAACTAATATCAAAGGATGCTGTTTTGTCACATTACCATATCACATTGTTGCTAGATATTTGACTAGTATTGAAATCTACATCAGGATATGCATTTATTCACTTATTGTTTGTAACATTTTAGAAACAAGTGACCAATTTATTTTCATGAGGTGATTCATGAGGATTCTCAAACAGTTGTAAGAGAACATGCTTTGGAAATCTTATTCTTGAAAAATTGGCCCACCTCAGATACATAATGAATAATGTGGCAGGAGAGGTTATCAAAATAATGGGGAAAATTATGGTCATTTTATTTTTCAGATGCAAGGGGAAGGTGAATAGCCGCATGATTGATGTGGGTTTTGATGGAGTAGTTTGTTTTATTGTGCTAGCTTCCATACCAAATAAATTAATTAAAAAAAAGAAATGAAAAATGAAAACAATTCTTTAATTTGATGTGCTGATGATATTATCTTTTGCTGATTGGTCAGGCAGAGAAAGATGCCAAGAAGAAAGCAAGAGCAAAAGAGTTGAAGAAATTACGTAAAGCAAGGGAAAAGAAAGCCCAGGTGCGTCTTGAAAAATTATTGCCTTGATCTTTACTCGAATTTTGATAAAAATTTGTCTCCTAAGCAGTTGTGCTCATTTTTGGTTGCCAGAGTTTGAATCTATGTGATTTACAGATAATCTGCTTGTAAGTAATTTTCAGAGCATGTGGTGTGAAGTGACTCCATTTGGCTTCCATAGCCTTTTGATGCACAAATTCATAATTTATATTGAATATGATGTTACCCAGAGGAGGTGGTCTGGCACGCACACAACAATTGACTTGATCAAATGCTATGAATTATTTATGGACACAATTACATTCACTCATGATGAGTCCTCTAGCTGATGGAATGGGAGAAAGAACAATATAGTGGATTATCTAATGAATAACTATAATAAGCTGTTATCTGTTAATAATAATTAAAGGAAACAATGTTGTTCCATTGTGCATAACTAGTGCTCAATTAATTTTTGTATTGAGATTTATAATTATTAACTTTTACCTATATAAATTTGCTGTAGGTTTAAGTGGACCAAAAAAATACGGAAAGAAAGTCTAGTGTTATATTACAACAAAACACACACACAACTAATAGTACATGGCAAGTATACCCACTTTGTTACAAGTTAACGATGTGACCCAATATTCCCTTGAAGGTTAGCTCGGATAGTCAGTGGCCCAGGTTCCTATCCGGGAGGTCAGAGGTTTGACTCCTCTTCCGTTTACCCAATTCATAGGGTTGAGTTGTGGCTTCTGAACCCCATGTTTATACACCTGAGGTGGATCCAAAGGACCCTGCCTAGGGTTAGTTCTTGGTCGTAAAAAAAATATTTGATGTGACCAATATAAACTATAGAAAAAAATAATAATAAAGATTTGCAGGTTAGGTTTACCATAAAATATTTGTTGGTTGTGGCACATTAAGTTATATATGTAAGCTGAGATGACAGTTTCACTGATGCCTTGCTTGTGGAAGTTACAAGATACAGAATGTATATTGGGCTTGATATTTCGTGATTCAATCAATGTAGGTTTAAAAAAAAAAAATTAAAAAAAAGAAAAAGAAAAAAAAGAGAGAGTATAACTAGGATGTCATATTGTAGAATTTTTTTGTTTCTTTCTTAGATATATTGTGTTGTTTGTGTTTGAAAAGATAAAGAATTGGCTGGAATGATGAACTAGAATGTTATAGCAAACAAGCGCAAATTTTGCATCTCTCACGATTATCTCATATTATCTTGTTTGTGATGCTTTCTCTTTTCATTTTTTTTTTTTGGTGGGGATCCTTTATTGGTTTGAAACTTGAATTTGTTTTATTGGTTTGAAACTTGAATTTGTTTTATTGGTTTGAAACTTGAATTTGTTTTGTCTTCAACATCAATTTGATGTCTATGTACAGGCAGAAGCTGCTCCACCATCCCAGAGTGCTCTGACAACTTCAAAGAGTCAGGGAGCCTCTCCTGTTACAGGTTCCAAAGGACAGTCTCAATCTAGTAGTGGGCCACGGATATCTAAAGAGGTTAGAGCTTATTCTTTTTCTTTTTCTTCTTATTTATTTATTTTTAAAATAAAAAAAAATTTGCCAAGTGTAGTTATTACTGGTTCTTTCTTCATATAGAGTTTGAGATGCATAAAAAATAATATTGTTCATAACTTTTATGAGTTGAAGTTTTTATGGGTTTTTTTTGAGCTGTTCATAACTTTCAAGATTAGATTCATTTCTAAATGTTTGTATTGCTTATAGAATTTATTGACAATTTAACAGGACATTGAACCCAAAAAAAAAAGGGCAAATTACATATACCCCCCTCGAGGTTTGGCTAAATTACAAATACCCCCTGAGGTTTGAGAAATTACAAATTTCCCCCTGAATGCTATATTTGCCTAACAAATTAGGGGGTAATTTGTTATGAAATTTAAACCTCAGGGGGCAAATTGTTATGAAAATACAAACCTTAGGAGGCGGGATGTAATTTCCAAAACCTCAGGGGGTATCTGTAATTTAGCCAAACCTCAAGGGAGGTATATGTAATTTGCCCAAAAAAAAAAAAAGGTTTTCAAAATTAAAAAAAATTTAAATCATTCGTGAGATTGACTATATCACAATAAAAATGAAGTGGATTAGCTATAGTATACTTGCCAAAAAGAAAATTTAACTATATAATATCAATTGAAAATGGTATGTTAGAAAAACTTGAATATAAGAATTTAATTAGTAATTTTATATCATAAAAAGTAAGAAAAATAAGTTTTAAATAAAAATATTTATGATGTAAAAATTCATACGAAGGCTTCAATTAGATTTTTTGACTTAGCCCCATAAGAAGTTAAGCCTCCTCTGGGTATACCTCAGTTATGCAGGATGTATGCATTGACATCTTTAGAAAATTCTCATTTTTGTTCAGACCCTGCAAACAAATTTTTATTTTTTTAAATAAATTTATGTTAATTTCATCAGGAGGAACTGAAAAGGGCACAAGCTGCGGAGAGGGAAAAGAGGGCTGCTGCTGCCGAGAGGAGAATAGCAGCCGCCGCCTCCCTAAATGCTCAAACGACCAACACGAACACTGCACCAAGCAGCAGTTCACAGCCCAAGGGTGTGGTGACAACCGACATCAAGTGCTCGTGTTGCGACTCATCTCTGGTTGGTAAAGTTCCATTTCACAGGTATAACTACAAATACTGCAGCACATCATGCATGCATGTCCACAGAGAGATGCTCGAAGATGAATAACAACCACTTTCCAATTTTTAATATTACAGTTTTATTACTTGAATTTGAGATTTGTTAGGTCCAGTGAGGAGTTGTGGAGTTGATATGCTCGGATTTCATGATTTGTCTGTGTGTGTACACTCAATACATATGTTGGCTGTTTTTGGTTGAGTATGATATCGTAGATGTTATTGGCCATTTTTTCTTCATGGAGATGCTACCTTGTATTGACTCACCCTTGTTAACAAAATATAAAATTGATATGTACTTGTATTGACCTCAATCTGATCTTTTCGAATGGAAAATCAAAATTCACACAGCATCAGGCTGCAGCAAGTTCTGCAGCTATTATGGATATAAAATTAAGATTAATGATTCGTCCACCGAATTTGTTTAGTATGAATGTCTGAATGAGTCTCTTTCCAGAAAGAAACTTTATTCGGGCGAATTCGGACTAAACAAATTCGGTAGATGTAGCAGCGGTGTTTGTAAAATTAATCACAAAATTATTGTTGTAATTAAATGTAAAATATATATACATTTTGGAGTAAAAGAGATTGTAGCATCATTTTTTACCCATATAATTAACAATATGATTGATAGTAAGTAACAAAGTGTTTAAATCATAAGAGAGCATAGTACAATTGTATTTTTGTCATAACTAACATGCTGTTTGGATTGAGAGGTTTGGTGAGGAAATAAAAGAGTGAGAGGTTTGGTGAGGAAAGAAAAGATTGAGAGAATGAAGTTTTTCATGACTTATTTGGATGATTAATGAGGTGAGTCTTGGTGAGAAATGATGAGAAAGATAAATCACACCAAACTTAAGTTTTGTTTCTCACCAAAGGTTGTGAGATCTGGTGAAAAATTAAAATTATTCTTTACAAAAAAAAAAAAAAAAAAAAGAGGATAAATTATAAATATACCTTCTAAAGTTTGCTTAAAATATAGATTATCTCATGTGATTTGAAAAATTATAAATATTTTTTTGTCATAATTTTTTATTTAACAACATTAATTAAAAAAATGAAATTCATAACTATTTTTTTATAAAATAATAAAATTATATGGATTATTAATTGAAATATATTTTAAAAACTATTAATTAATTTAATTATTTATTAATAAAATGGACCATTAGTTATGAAATTAGAAGTCTCATGAGGTAGAATGTAATTTCTAAAACCACAGGAGAAGATTCGTATTTTAAGCAAACCTCAAGGGCCGTATTTGTAATTTAACCAAAAAATTTTAATACTTAGATTACGGGAGCTTCTGTTTGCACACCACATATTCTCTCAATTCACACCATTATCTCAATTTTTTTTAATTACCATTATATCCTTTAATTAAATTACCTACACACCCCTCCCTTTCTCTCAACTTACCACCGCCAGCTGCCACCTCCTCCCAACCCCACGACCGTCGGCTGCCATCTTCTCTAACCCCACTAGCATCGGTTGCCACCCCTCACCTCCAATAGCACCATTCCCACCCACCTCAACCCCACCACCATCGGTTGCCATCTACCCTACTTTCACCGCCTTCCCCTCTAGCCCTACCTCTAGTACCATCTTCCCTCTGCAACAACTCTCCAGCGCCCCCTTTGGCGAACCCCTCCCATCGCCACCTCTTCTTCTCTTCTTCGCTTGCTCATTCTCTCTCTCTATTCGATTGATCATTCATCGATCTTAGTCAATCGCGAGGGTTGGGGGTGGCGGTCACTAAGGCTACGGTAATGGCAAGGTGTGGTTGCAGAGGTGTCGGAGTGGGGCGGAGCTGAGGCAAGGAAGGGTTGAAGAAGTCTGGGGGAGAGACAGTGGCAGTTGGGATGGTTGTGGAGGGTGGATAAGGGCGGGGATGGGTCGTCGGATCTGGTGGTGGCTGGGTTGGGGGTAGGTAGGGTTAGGGTATTTTGGGCGGTGTGAATTGAGAAAATAATAAAAAATGAAGATGGTGTGGAGGTGTGAACTGTTGGAAATGGTTATAAAATTATGGGTAAAACCAGAATTTTTTTCCTAAGTTTGGTCTATTTTTTAGGTGGGCCCCGAGCGTCGATTTTCGCGGGTCAAAGTGGTAATGCGTTCTATGCCGCGTTGTGATTCACGTGGTATATTTGGTTGCTCAAAACCATTACCGAGTGAATGGGAAATTGAAGCCAAAGTATGCTCCATGGAAATGGAGTTTTGGTAGAAAATCCTTAAAGGTTTAAGTAAGGCTTGTCCCACATTGATTTGGTGAGAAGTTTTGAATGGATTTATAAGGCATGGGATTGGAACTTGGGGTGTGCTCCAAGGGGTACCCAAGTGCTTTAGAGAGGGAGGTTATGAGCAAAATGGGCTAGACCCATTGGACCCAAAAATCACCACGCGCGCCGTCCGTCCGGTTGGGCGGGCTAGACCTGGGCTTGGGCGCGAGTGCATGGTATGAGGTTGGGTTGGGCTTGTCCGGCCAAAAACATTTGAATTAATTTTATTTTTTGGTAAAATAAAATCCAGAATTCAAATTAATTCCGGAAATAAACTGGTCTGATTTTACTGTACACCCAAACGGGGCCCTTCCCATTTTTATCTGTTCAAATTTGAATCCAACAGGTTTGTTTCTGTTTATTCAAATTGAACAGGTTTCATACCTGTTCAAACAAGTTTTGCGCCTGTTTAATTCAAACCCAACAACCATAATTTCTCCTATAAATAGACAAGTCTTTCATTTGTTTTTAATGCACAATTTTCGTCCTTCCTTGCTGCAAATTCGTCTCTGCATTTTGCTGCATTTATTCTATTATTTTTGCTTGTAAGAAAGAGTGTAAACACTTAGTGTGTTTGTAAGGCAAACAATTTGTAGTGCTGCTATTGTTTGTAGTTGATCATTTCATCCTGGGAGATAGACGTCCACATTCTGAAAGCACCGTGGAGAGGATGAATCTGTCTTAAGGACACAGTGTCAAACACTGGACTTGATCAGATTATTATTCAAGAATTAATCAAGTAAGTTATTTAATTTATTTTCGGTGTTATTATTATTTATTTAAATCAGATTTTAATTTTGTTTTTGTAACAAAATAAAATCTGTTTTTATTTATTTATTTTTATTTCTAGTTTGATTTTTGTAATCAAACAAATTCTCTCATTTCTTTTATTTCTTTATATTCTGGTTGTTGTTTAGTACACAACAGAATTTAAACTATTTAAATACAGTGAAGATTGTCCAACAATCTTAAGACAAAATATTTTTTGGTATCTTCATTGTATTTAATTTTCTGATTTCATAAAGACATATTCTGGTTGGAAAAACAAATAGTGATTTATGCTATTTGACAGATAGTAGTAATATACTGTCTTTTTTCTTTGACAACTAGTAGTAATATACTGGTGTCGTTAACAATTGCAGAATATTAATTTGTGTTACAGAAAATTATTGTGGTATTTTATTTTTCTAGTTTTAGTAACAAGGAAAATAAAATTATTTTGTGTTATAATTTATTTTCTGGTTTTAGTAACTAGAAAATTAATTTTTGATTTAATTTTTTCTGATTTTTGTAATCAGAGATTATGGTTACTGCAACTGAAATTGCAACTGGTAGTGGTACTCCGATTGTTACACCAACATTGGTCTCTATCCAGAACCATGTTCATGTACCAATAAATCATGGAGAAAAATCAGAAAAATTTAACGATACTGAGTTTAAGAGATGGCAGCAGAAGATACTGTTCTATCTTACAACTCTTAATTTGGCCCGGTTTCTCCATGAAGAGGCTCCAGTACTTAAAGAGGGTAAAAGTGATCGGCAAGTTGTTGCCGCTGTAGATGCTTGGAAACATTCAGATTTCCTGTGCAGAAACTACATCCTCAATGGCCTTGACAACATGATGTATAATGTTTACAGTCCTCTGAAGTCAACAAAAGAATTGTAGGATTCTTTGGAGAAAAAATACAAGACAGAGGATGCCGGCACGAAGAAATTTGTTGTCGGTAAATTTCTGGACTTCGTTATGGTTGACTCCCAAACGGTAATTTCTCAAGTTCAAAGTTTTCAATTAATTTTACATGATATTCATTCTGACGGTATGTCTCTAAGCGAGTCTTTCCAAGTCGCTGTTTTAGTGGAAAAGTTACAACCAGCTTGGAAAGATTTCAAAAATTATTTAAAACATAAACGCAAAGAGATGACCATGGATGAACTTATTGTAAGACTGAGAATTGAGGAAGATAACCGAAAGGCTGAAAAGAGGAATGGGAAAAATCCCATTGAGTCCAAGGCTAATGTGGTTGAACAAGTTTGTAAACCACATAACAAAAAGCGGAAGTTTACTGGAGATGGTCCTAAACAAGGCGATAGCAACAAGAAGTTCAAAGAAAAATGCTATAACTGTGGCAAGACTGGACATTGAGCTTCTGACTGTCGCCGCCCTAAGAAGGATCATGGAAGTACAAGGAAGAAGACTACCAATCAGGCCAATGTAACTGAACTAGATTACATCTCTGACGGAGTGAATGACATCAACCTCTCTGCTGTAGTGTCTGAGGCTAACTTGGTTAGAAATCCCAAGGAGTGGTGGGTTGACACTGGAGCAACTCGTCACATTTGTGCGGACAAGAAGATGTTCACTACCTACAATGAGGCTGCAATTGGTGAACAACTTTTCATGGGAAATTCTTTTACTTCTACTGTGGCTGGACAAGGGAAAGTGATCTTGAAGATGATATCAGGGAAAGAACTGACCCTCAACAACGTACTGCATGTACTTGACATCCGGAAGAATTTAGTTTATGGTTCTTTGTTAAGTAAAAATGGTTTTAGGCTTGTTTTTTAGTCTGATAAATTTGTATTAACAAAGAGTGGTATGTATGTTGGTAAGGGATACATGAGTGATGGTCTCTTTAAGTTAAATGTAATGACTGTTGTACCGAAAGTTGCTATGAATGAGAATAACACATCTTTTGCTTATATTTTTGAGTCGAATTTATGGCATGGTAGATTAGGTCATGTAAATTATGATGCTTTGCATAGATTAATTGGTTTGGATTATATACCAAAGTTTGAAATGAATCATAATCATAAATGTGAAGTTTGTGTAGAAACGAAACTAACTAAGGCTCCATTTAAATCAGTTGAAAGGAAAACCAAACTTCTAGAATTAATTCATACTGATGTATGTGATCTAAAATTTGTTCAAACTAAAGGGGGCAAAAAGTATTTCATAACATTTATCGATGATTGCACAAGATATTGTTATGTTTATTTACTTAGAAGTAAAGATGAAGTCTTAGAAATGTTTAAACTCTACAAAACAAAAGTTGAAAATCAACTTGGTAAAACCATTAAAATGGTTAGAAGTGATAGGGGTGGTGAATATGATGCACCATTAAATGAATTTTGTGCACAACATGGCATTATTCACCAAACTACAGCACCTTATTCTCCACAGCAAAATGAAATTGCTGAAAGGAAGAATAGAACCCTAAAAGAAATGATGAATGCCATGTTACTAAGTTCAGGTTTACCACAGAACTTGTGGGGGGAAGCAATATTGTCTGCTAATTATGTTATTAATAGAATACCCCACAAGAAAACCAACAGCACTCCTTATGAATTGTGGAAAGGTCGACCACCTTCCTACAAATACTTAAAAGTGTGGGGGTGTTTGGCAAAAGTTGAAGTTTCTGTTCCTAAAAAGACTAAGATTGGACCAAAAACAGTAGATTGTGTGTTTATTGGTTATGCTCAGAATAGTAGTGCATATCGATTTCTGACTTATAAATCAGAAATACCTGATATAAATGTGAACACTATTATAGAGTTAAGGAATGCTGTGTTTTTTGAACATGTCTTTCCTTACAAGAAAGGACATGAATTAAGTTCACAAAAAAGAACTTATGATTGTACTCAAAGTCAAGAGACTAATGACAATCAAACACAAGAGACTAGTAATGGTTTCGACCAACAGGATTTAACTGATGATGAACTAAGAAGAAGTAAGAGAGCGAGAACATCAAAATCCTTTGGTCCAGATTTCCTAACATACCTGTTAGAAAATGAACCTCAAAGCTTTAAGGCAGCAATGACAAGTCCTGAAGCTCCTTTGTGGAAAGAGGCTGTTAATAATGAAATTGAGTCCATTATGCAAAATCATACTTGGGAATTGGTGGATCTTCCACCAGGTTCTAAACCTCTTGGATATAAATGAATATTCAAGAGAAAAATGAAAGTAGATGGTTCAATTGACAAGTATAAAGCAAGACTTGTAGTTAAAGGTTACAGACAAAAAGAAGGTCTAGACTATTTTGACACATATTCCCCTGTGACAAGAATAACATCCATTCGCATGCTTATTTCTATAGCAGCGTTGTTTAATTTAGAAATACATCAAATGGATGTTAAGACAGCTTTCTTAAACGGTGATCTAAATGAAGAGATCTATATGGAGCAACCCGAAGGGTTTGTAGTGTCGGGGCAAGAAAAGAAAGTTTGTCGGCTTGTAAAGTCTCTTTATGGATTAAAACAAGCACCTAAGCAATGGCATGAAAAATTTGATCATATAATGCTTACTAATGAGTTTAAGATAAACGAATGTGACAAATGCGTCTATGTTAAAAACACTGACCAAGGATATGTCATAGTTTGTCTTTACGTGGATGACATGCTTATCATTGGAAGCAATCAAAACATGATCAAATCAACTAAGCAAATGTTTAACAAAAGATTTGATATGAAAGATATGGGGGTCGCACATGTTATATTAGGAATGAAAATTACTAAAACATCTGACAGATATGCATTATCTTAATCACATTATATTGAGAAAATTCTTGGTAAATTTATCAAGGATGATATGAATTTAGCTAGAACACCTGTAGACGTCAATCTTTATTTATCAAAAAAGAAAGGTGATGCAGTGTCTTAGTTAAAATACTCCCAAATCATTGGGAGCCTAATGTACCTAATGAATTGTACTCGTCCTGATATAGCTTATGCTATTAGTAAATTGAGTAGGTACATTAGTAACCCTGGAGAAGACCATTGGAAAGCGATCATTCGGGTTCTTAGATATCTAAGATTCACCCGTGGTCATGGTTTGAACTTTACTTGATATCCAGCAGTACTTGAAGGTTATTGTGATGCAAATTAGATATCGGATACTAAAGATTCAAAATCCACAAGTGGATATGTCTTTACTCTGGGAGGCGCTGCTGTTTCTTGGAAGTCCACGAAACAAACTTGCATCGCACGATCCACAATGGAATCCGAGTTCATTGCTTTAGACAAAGCAGGAGAAGAAGCAGAATGGCTTCGTCACTTCTTAGAAGACATTCCAATGTGGCCAAAACCTGTGCCAGCTATTTGCATTCATTGTGATAGTCAATCTGCAATAGACAGGGCACAGAATCATATGTATAACGGTAAGTCACGACATATTCGTCGTCAACATAATACCGTAAGGCAATTATTGTCAAATGGAATAATCTCAATAGATTATATAAAATCTAAAGAGAATATTGCGGATCCGTTAACAAAAGGTTTGACAAAAGAGCTAGTGTATAGTTCATCAAAGGGGATGGGATTAAAGCTTATTACATAAGAGTCGTCATAATGGTAACCCTACTTATATGACTGGAGATCCCAAGAACAAAGTTCAAAGGGACAACTAAGTTATGTATGGCTCGCCAGAAATCACCAAGGGATTAAAATTTCCTACCCAGTCCTATGGTGAGAGTGATATTTGCAACATATGTTGTCTGCATGAGTATAAGGATAAGCTTAGCTTTTAATGATTACTTATATCTTGATTTAGGTATAAAATCAAGACGAGTATAAGGAGATATTCATAATAAGAATCACATATATGAGTGTCGAACTGGGGCCGGTTCTATGAGAATAAAGAGGCTAAATTCTCTAGAAATACTCATGAAAATCAGGAGCGTTCAAGGCCAAAATGAACACAACAGTGAGAACCACGATGTGTTAGAAGATATTTTGTGTGAAATCTATTGTCTTGGCTTACACAAACGGCTGAACAGTTCAAGGCATCGCGTCCATTGGTTAGCCAGTAAGTCTGATAGGTTATCACTAAGGAAGGTTCAAGGCCGAAAGCTACCTATCCTGATGCAAGATATTTTCGACTTATACTCTTTCGATAAAGTCTGCATATTGTTGCATTTCCGTTGTCATCAAATTCCATTCATGTGGGGGATTGTTGGAAATGGTTATAAAATTCTGGGTAAAACCAGAATTTTTTCCTAAGTTTGGTCTATTTTTAGGTGAGCCCCGAGTATCGATTTTCGCGGGTCAAAGTGGTAACGCGTTCTATGCCGCGTTGTGATTCACGTGGTATATTTGGTTGCTCAAAACCATTACCGAGTGAATGGGAAATTGAAGCCAAAGTATGCTCCATGGAAATGGAGTTTTGGTGGAAAATCCTTAAAGGTTTAAATAAGACTTGTCCCACATTGATTTGGTGGGAAGTTTTGAATGGGTTTATAAGGCATAAGATTGGAACTTGGGCTGTGCCCCAAGGGGTACCCAAGTGCTTTAGAGAGGGAGGTTATGGGCTAGACCCATTGGACCCAAAAATCACCACACGCGCGCGCGCGCACCGCCGTCCGTCCGTCCGGTCGGGCGAGCTGGGCGCGCGCGCAGGTGCGTGG
Organism: Camellia japonica; assembly: GCA_030407325.1. Lineage (NCBI taxonomy): Eukaryota > Viridiplantae > Streptophyta > Magnoliopsida > Ericales > Theaceae > Camellia > Camellia japonica. Next base: position 21,778,874 of record JAPPVO010000029.1, read on the forward strand.
TGTGAGGTTGGGTTGGGCTTGTCCGGCCTAATACCTATCTTTTTGGGCCAAAAACATTTGAATTAATTTTATTTTTTGGTAAAATAAAATCCAGAATTCAAATTAATTCCGGAAATAAACTGGTCTGATTTTACTGTACACCCAAATAGGGCCCTTCCCCTTTTTACCTGTTCAATTTGAATAAACAGAAAACAGGTTTTGCACCTGTTTAATTCAAATCCAATAGCCATAATTTCTTCTATAAATAGACAAGTCTCTCATTTGTTTTTAATGAACAATTTTCGTCCTTCCTTGCTGCAAATCCGTCTCTGTATTTTGCTGCATTTATTCTATTATTTTTCCTTGTAAGAAAGAGTGTAAACACTTAGTGTATTCGTAAGGCAAACAATTTGTAGTGTTGCTATTGTTTGTAGTTGATCATTTCATCCTGGGAGATAGACGTCCACATTCTGAAAGCACCGTAGAGAAGACGAATCTGTCTTAAGGACACAGTGTCAAACACTGGATTTGATCAGATTATTATTCAAGAATTAATCAAGTAAGTTATTTAATTTATTTTCGGTGTTATTATTATTTATTTAAATCAGATTTTAATTTTATTTTTGTAACAAAATAAAATCTGTTTTTATTTATTTATTTTTATTTCTAGTTTGATTTTTGTAATCAAACAAATTCTCTCCTTTCTTTTATTTCTTTATATTCTGGTTATTGTTTAGTATACAACAGAATTTAAACTATTTAAATATAGTGAAGATTGTCCAACATAGAAATGGTGTGTATTGAGGTAAACTATGGTGTGTAAATAAAAGCTCCCCTAGATTACTCCTCTAAATACAAAGAAAATAAAATAAAAGATATGTATTCTTTTTTAATTATGATCTATCCAAATAAGAAAATGAGAAATCATAATCATTTTTTTTATTTTCTTACTTAAGTGAGAAATTCTAATTATTTTTTTTTTCTTTTTTTATCTCTCAATTCAAACGGAGTGGAAGTTGGTGTAATTTATTTATCCTTAATCCCGTGATGATGTGCCATTAAGAGGTGGTTTGGCCTAAAATTTTTATTCTTTATTTTTTTGTTTATAACTCTTTTTCAATTTTGTATTTTCAAATGTTCTTAAATAGGAAAATCTGTAAAATTATTTCAAACTTTTTTAAAATAAAATTTTACTATAAAAAATAAAAGGAAAAATTATCCATAAATCCTATCTTGGAAAAAGTTAAACCATTTAGTCCTTTAAGTTTTTTTGTATACCATTTGGTCCTAATGTTTGTCCAGATTTTTGAGGGTTTGATTTGATTCCATTTATTTTTACATCAATACCCTTTTGAGGGTGCGATTTCTCTCTCTCTCTGCAACTATTCATCAATGGCGAAAGAGAGAGAAGAAGATGTTTGTTGTAACACCAACCCAAAATGGTAAACATCAGATTGAATAATTTTGGGTGGGTGTTTATATGTTTCAAACATCAGCCTTGTCGATACCTACTATCAGATCTTGAACGTTCCATCTCTTTTCCTACGTACACCGGCCGGTGCCCCTCCGGTACAGTACCGGATCGGAGTTTGGATCGGCGAAACTTCCCCGAACGAAACGATTCCATCACTTCCATCGTTCCACCACCTAGTTCTTGTTTTTCTTCCTCATTTCAAAACCCTATCCCCCACTTCACCCTCTCTCTCTCTTTCTCTCTCAAACCTACATTTATTTTTTATCATCACCCGAATATCTTGTATCTCCAAATAGCTCTTTGCTTGCTTTGTTCTTTTCAAATCGAATCTATTCCATTTGTTTTCTCGAGCACCCAGTTGTGAAAAATGGATTTTTTGAATACCCATTTGCCTAAAATCGAATCTTTTCCTTCTTCATCACTCTCGAATCTCTCAAAACCTTGAAAAAAAAATGGATTCGTCTGCGTTTTAAACCCTAGACAGAGGCCTTTTTCACGAGATTCTGATTAATGGGTAGAAGAGATTTGCAAGTTTTGAAGGTCAAAAAAGAAGGGTTTTTCTCAAGTTCTGGATTGGGCCTTCAATGGAGTCTCCCAGATGGGTTTTGATGTTGTTTTGATGATGATGTTTGATGTTGATCATGGCCTTGATGTTGATGATGTCTACCACTGATGTTGATGATGGATCGGTGTGGATCAGAACTAATGTTGATGATGTTGATCATGGCCCTGATGTTGATGATGTCTAGCATTGATTTGATGATGATTTCCTAGTTTGATGATCTATGCTTGGGTTTTTTCTTTGTAAAAAACACAAAATCGTTACTAGATTCAGAGAGAGATGGCTAATGTTGGTGATGGCTAATGTTGTAAAAAACACAAAATCATTACTGGATTCAGAAAGAGATGGCTAATGTTGTAAAAAACACAAAATCATTACTGGATGTTGATAATTAATGTTGGTGATGTTTGATGGTTGATGATGTTTTTTTAAAGTTTGATGTTGTTGATGTTTTTTGATGATGTTTTGTTGATGTTTGATGTTGATTTTGATGATGTTTTATGATGTTGTTTTTTGATGAAGTTTTTTTAGTGATGTTGGTGATGTAGTTGACGATGTTTGATGATATTTTTATGATATTGATGATTTTTTTTAGTGATGTTGGTGATGTAGTTGATGTTGTTGATAGTGATGAACACCAACCAAAAAAAAAGGCCATTAACATCGGCGTAACGATGTGTTTGGAGGGAAAACAAACATCTACAGAGTTTTGGGCATTTCAGTCAATACCACGTTGGGGTTTTCCTCATTTACCTTTACTAAAAAGCGCAAAACATAGTGTAACGCTGGTTATTTTGTCATTAACATTAACTTGGGACTAATTGGATCATAAGATAAAACATAGGACCAAATGGGTCATAAGATAAAGATTTGGGATTTATTAGTGCATCTCCCAAAATAAAAATCTTGCTTTTGACCGAAAGCCGTCCCTCGCGCTTTGTGTTTGAAACCTAAATCGAATAACTGTCAAAATAATGTACATAGTAGTGTAAATAATTTTACTTAAAAAAAAAAAAAACTTGCACGAATTAATAAATTTTATAATCTTTTATTAACTGACGATATCATGGGATAATAAAATTTTAAACACTAAAAATAAAATCTACTTTCATAATATGACAGTTGCAATATTACATTATTAAATAATCTTTATATAAAATAATGAGTTAATTACAATTTTCACTCCTATAATTTAATTCAAACTTTACTTTATTTAGTTGTTATTACTTCAAATTAAACAATTTAGTCCCTACATTTAATTCTAATTTAAATTTGTATTTCCAATAAATTTTTTGTTAATTTTATCTATATATATATACTTTAAAAAAATGACAACTGTCTTAAAATTGTAATTTTATAACTAAATTGAAATTATACTTAGAGTGTAGAGACTAAATTATTTAATTTAAAATTACAGATATTAAAATAAAATTTAGATCAAATTTTTTTTTTAGATAAGAGGAATGACTAAACATAAAAGAACAAAAAAACCAAAGCCTCCTGAGAAACCAACGAATTGTTAGGTTTAGGCATACCCAGAAATCAATCACACAGAGAAAAGAGACAAGATATTTACGTGGTTCGCCAATAGCCTACGTCCACAGGAGAGATATCCACTATAGAATTTTTCTGCAGGGAGTTTACAACACTCACACCTCACTCTCTCTCTCTATAGAACTCTCTCACTCACAGATTACACTCTCTGCTCTGTCTTTCACTTTCTGATGATCTATTTCAACTCACAGCTCTTCTTATTTTATACACAAACGGGAGAGCCTCTGCTTGCCAACCTCCAACAACCAACTATAAAAATAAATGGCAAGCTTACTACACAACCACCCTAGGTTTGAAAAACTTTCAGAAAATCTATATTTATAGCCTCTATACTTGACTTCCATAGCCAAGTTTACATTGGTGTGGATACTCAACAATTCTCCCCCTCCACACCTATGGGTAGTAGGATCATTACTGGAAGTCTATCCCAGCAATGTCCCTACATACTTCGAGTTTGTCTCTCGAGACCACCTTTGTAAGCATGTCAGCTGGATTCTTATCTGTGTGGATCTTGACCAGTTCCAATAACTGTTTTTCCATCACTTCGTGTATCCAATGATACCAAACATCAATATGCTTTGTGCGAAAATGGTACATAGAATTCTTGCTTAGGTCTATGGCACTCTGGCTATCACAATATACCGTGAACTTTTTTTGTTTTAGTCCAGTTCTTGGAGAAACCGCTTTAACCACAACATTTCTTTCTTAGCTTCCGCTGCGACAATATACTCTGCCTCAGTTGTGGATAAAGCAACACACTTCTGCAGCTTGGACTGCCAAGACACAGCTCCCCCTGCAAAAGTAAATAGAAATCCTGATGTAGATTTCCTACCATCAAGATTGTCTGCCATATCTAAATCAGTATACCCTTCCAAGACTGGTTTAGCTCCTCCAAAGCACAAACACATTTTAGATGTACCCTTAAGGTACTTCATAATCCACTTGACTGCTTCTCAATGCTCTTTCCCTGGATTGGAAAGAAATCTGCTTACTACTCCAACAGCATGAGCAATATCTGGTCGGGTGGACACCATTGCATATATCAAACTCGCTAATGTAGATGAGTAGGGAATTGTCTCCATCTCTTCTCTTTCATTTGTAGATGAGGGATAAAAACTCTTGCTCAGCTTGAAATGGTTACCAGCGGAGTATTGACTGGTTTGGCATCTTTCATGTTGAACCTTTCAATCACCCGTTTAATATATTTTTCCTGTGACAGCCATATTTTCTTGGCTTTTTTGTCACGAACAATCTTCATGTCCAAAATCTGTTATGCTGGGCCTAAATTCTTCATGTCAAAATACTACGACTAGTCATTTTTCAACTTGTTGATCATAGCAGTATCCTGTCCGATGATCAGCATATCATTGACATATAAAAGTAGGATGATGAAGTTTCCATCCGAAAACCTTCGGAAATATACACATTGGTTTATTACCGTTCTTGTGTACTCATGATACACCATGAATGAATCAAACTTCTTGTACCATTGTCTTGGTGCTTGCTTCAAGCTATAGAGACTCTTCTTCATTTTGCAGACTAGATTTTCTTATCCTTTAACTTCAAATCCTTCTGGCTGCTCCATATAGATCTCTTTCTCCAAGTCACCATGGAGAAAGGCAGCCTTGACATCCATCTGTTATACCTCCAGATTCAAGCGAGCTACTAATACCAAAGCTACTCGAATGGAAGTCATCTTCACAACTGGAGAGAAGATCTCATCAAAATCAATTCCCTTCTTCTGTCCAAAATCTTTGACCACCAAACGAGCTTTATGTTGTAGTAGTTTACCGTTGCCATCTTTCTTCAACTTATACTCTCATTTGTTCTTCAAGGTTTTCTTGCCCCTTAGAAGTGGAACATGCTCATAAGTGTGGTTCTTCTGCAAAGAACTCATCTCCTACTTCATGGCTTGCATCCAACAGTCTTTTTTTGTATGACTCTTTACTTCTGAAAAACTCTCAGGCTCCCCCTCATCAGTAATTAGAATATACTGAGAGGTGGGATATTTTGTTAATGGCATGGCAGCTCTTTCAAATCTCTGCAACTGAGGCCCAGTTGCCTCTGGTTAAAGGGGTTGCTTCCCTTGCTCAACACCCTCTTCATCCGAGTCTTCATCTCTTTCCTTTTGATCCTTATTTTCTAGCATTGGATCTTGCAACTCTGGCACTTCTTGTTGCACGTCATCAACTCTAGCATGTTGCGAGGGTTCTGGAGATGGAAATAAGTCTGAAGTGATAACAACTCTAGACTTTGCTGATTTCTTAAAATTTGCTATGGTCTGGTCTTCATGGAACACAAGATCTCTGCTCGTGAATATCTTCTTGTTCACTGGATCCCACAACTTGTACCCCAATGCTGCATCTGAATAGCCCATAAATATACATAGAGTGGACTTGTCATCAAGCTTTTGTCTGTTTTCTTTGGAGATGTGTGCAAACGCCTTACATCCGAAGACTCTCAAGTGAGAATATGATACCTTTCTTCCGGACCAGACTTCTTTAGGTATCGCAAAATTCAACGGGACTGAAGGCGACCTGTTGATGAGGTAACAGACTGTACGGGTGGCTTCAGCCCATAATGACTTTAGCAACTTTGCCATTCTGAGCATGCATTTGACTCTTTTAATAACAGTGCGGTTCATCCTCTCTGTCACACCATTGTGTTGTGGGGTATCGGGAACTGTTGTCTCGTGCCGGATACCTCTGTTGTGTAGGAATATCTCATCCTTCGTCTTTAGGAAATACACCTACAACTTCCTTGATACATCATCAATGAAGGTCAGAAAATACTTGCAACCGCCAAGTGACTCCACTTCGATTGGGCCACAAACATCCGAGTATACCATACTGAGCACTTCTGTTTTCCTCTTGGTCGTTGAACTGAATGATACTCGATGCTGCTTGTCATAAAGGCAATGATCACACGGTTTCAGGGCACTCCCTTTGGATAAGGGTATCTTGGATTGCTTTGCCAACAGATGCAATCCCTTCTCACTCATGTGAGCCAGTTTTCTGTGCCATAACTCCGGTGACTCCTTGTTTTTTGCTGCATTAAGGCTTTCCAGACAGATTTTCATTTGAGTCTTGTATAATGTTGAAGACATCTCTCCTCTGGCGATTGTCAAAGCTCCTCCTGTCAGCTTCCAACAGCCATTTTCGAATATACTTGTATAGCCTTGTCGGTCCAAGGCACTTCCGGAGATAAGATTGAGGCACAAATCTGGAACATACCTCACATCTTTAAGAATCATCTTGTGTCTGACATTAGTCTGAATACTAATGTCTCCAATACCCACAATCTTCGAATAGCTAGAATTCCCCATTTGAACAGTGCCAAAATCTCCAACGTTGTACGAGTTGAAGAGTTCTCTATGGGAAGTGGCGTGATAGGATACAGTTGTGTCTATCACTCATTCTGTGTAGCTATGGTCAGCCACGTGAAGGCAATCTTCTTCTTCACCAACTGCAAGAAGTATTTCATCAGTTGTTGTGGCCGTCGTGTTCTCTTCACCTTTTGACTTACTGCTTTTGTCATAACCCGCTCCCCGTACCCAAGGGTTAAGTATCGTGATGGCCAGTAACTAAAGTTACCTCTGGCCAATTCTTAAATTACAAAACGTGAGTGGAAAAAAATATTTAAGTGAAGGTACCAAAATAGTCATTGAAGTTTCTATTTTTATAATAAAATTTATTGACCAAAAAGGCCGATATTTACATATGAATAATATAATTATACATACTATAAAAGTGTTGTGTGTGTCTATTCCGTAGCCCGCAGTCTAACACTCTCTAAAAGCTATTTTTGAATTGCATTATTTTCTGAAAATTGGTAAATAACTATAAGCACATGGCAGAGTGAGAAATATTATACTGAGAGTGTGAAGGTATAAAATCACCATGGATAATTATTGGCTAAATCAAACTTGATATTAAAATACAGAGATCATTTGATATATAATACAGAAATCATATAAACAAAAAAATCATAACCACGATACATAACGGAATAGAACAGATGTATGGACTCAAGAGGTGGCTCCTATCATAGTGTAGCACTTAACTCCGCACAGCACTTTGTTCCGCACCAGAAATCATAACCACGGTACAGAACAGAACAGATGTATGGACTCAAGAGGTGGCTCGTACGAACTCTGGAGGTGGCTTCCACAATAGTATAGCACTTAGCTCCGCACAACACTTTGCTCCACACCAGAAATCAGAGAGTCAATGGATCCATGACAGACAGAGGGTCACAAAGTGACCTATTATAGGGCCAGTGGTTATTTAAGTCCCTTAAGGCATGAGACCTCTATGGTGGTACTTATAAAATAATTACTCAAAACACATTTTAATAAATAATTATATTCATGGGTTTTCCTTAATATATAAAATACGGTTCATAAAATAAATGACATATTTAAAAATGCTAATATAATTTATAAAACACAATTTACGTAAAATAAATTATGATAACTTAAAACATACGTAAAATATATAATGGTGACTCAAGATATAATATAACTCACCTTAAGATTAATTTCAACTTTTACCTTTCGTTTACTGCGACCTACTAAATATTTCAAATTAAACTTAAAGTTTTATATATAAAAAGACACTAAAGAGAGAGAGAGAGAATTATAGAGTTTGGGACTTGATGATGAGGCACAAGGCCCACATCTCTATATATAAGGGAGAGAAGCGTGGTCAGCAAGTGAAATGAGGGGTACGCTTCCTCGTTGTACAGAAAATTTTATGGTTCAATATATTTTGATTTAGGAAAAATATAGAAAAAAATATAATAAAAATATCATAATATTCAGAAAATAATATCAAATAATAATATAAAGTTAAAATTATTTTTTTGAAATCATTTATAATTAAATAATACTACTATAAAATTTAAGGGACAACTTAATTTGTCGAGTTGTTACAATTTTTCTTCCTTTTAAAAATTTCGTCCTTGAAATTTGTCATATATGTAAGCTATCCGCTGCGCATTCTAATAAATATATATTTGATGATTAATTTGATATAAAATATTATCTCAAAAAACTTTACCAAAAACAACTCATTGTTTATTTGTCAAAATTTTTTTTTGGGGGCCAAAATGAGAAATAATGGATGACCTTAAAAACTTTTCATTAATTTTGTTCCCGAAAATAATTAAAATAAAATAAAATAAAATGAGAACACAATTAAACAAGCGATTAGAAATGAAATGACAGAATCATATGTAAGAGTTAAAGGAATTTTTTTTATCCGTGAATTTTTCATTGATGGGAAATAGTTTCAAAATTAATATCTTTATAAAGTTTTTATAAATTTGAACCCATTTCTAAAAAGTCAAAATGATTTTTTTTGGGTAAATTACATTGACACCCCTTGAGGTTTATGTTTATTACAGTTTCCCCCCATCACCTTTTGAAAATTACATCTCCCTCCCTGAGATTTAAAGTTTCATTACAGATTGTTCCCTCCAACAATTTAATTTTTTTAAATACCAATTTTGCCCTCACTGGGTAAATTACATTGCCACCCCTCACATTTTAGAAATTACAATCCCCTCCCCAAGGTTTAAAGTAGCATTACCAATTGCCCACGCAGTTAGTATTAGTTAAAAAAAAATTCATTGAAAAAAAAATAATTGAAAAAAAAATTATTTGAAAAAAAATTTTGTTAGTCAAAATTTTAAATTTCTGTTTAAAAACCAACGTAAACTTATTTTTTGAATTTATATTTTTTCCTCAAATTTACAAACTGAGACCCATTTATAAACCAAAAAAATTATCAAATAAGTTTTTATGACAGTTTTTAAAATTTTTGTAAATATAAATTGAAAACTAAAAATGAAATGGTTACCAAACAGGCCTCAGATAGTAAAAATGTCGTAAAATTAACAAATAATTAAATAAGTTACAACGTAAGAAATGACTTATCAAAAGATTCTTAGGTTATGTATGGTTTGATTTTTAGAATTTTTTTTAAAAAAATTAAAAATTAATTTGGTTAAAAAATAAAAAATAATTATCATTTTTATATAATTTTTATCTTTCGAGTGTAATAAACATAAACCTCAGGGGGTGTCAGTGTAATTTTTATCTTACGTTGGTTTTTAAATAGAAATTTAAAAATTTGAGTAACAAAATTTTTTTTCAATTAATTTTTTTTCAATTAATTTTTTTTTCCAATTAATTTTTTTTTTTAATGAATTTTTTTTTTCAACTAATACTAACCGATGAGGCAATTGGTAATGCTATTTTGAACTTTGGGGAGGGAATTGTAATTTCTAAAATATAAGGGGTATCAATGTAATTTACCCAATGAGGAAAAAATTGGTATTTAAAAAAATTAAATTGTTGGAGGGTGCAATCTGTAATGAAACTTTAAACCTTAGGGAGTGGGATGTAATTTTCAAAAGATGAGGGGGGGAACTGTAATAAACATAAATCTCAGGGGGTGTCAACGTAATTTAGCTTCTTTTTTTTTTTCAAATGCTAAGGAACATATAATACGGAATTTGTTTTTGTTTTTTTGTAAATTTTTTTTTTGGGTCAAATTATTCAGCATATATATGAAAGATATATACAATTATATATTAAGTAACAAATAACTCATCTTAATTACAAAATTAATGAAATACCATAATTATATATACCACGATTGTTATTACACAAATATTTAATTTAAATATGATCTGTAATCTAACTCAACGTTTCCCCTATCCTATTTGTACATGTGTCTTATGCTCCAATGCTTTGATAAAAATAATTTTAAAAACCTAGGCTCTGATATCACTTGTCACCCCCTCCCCGTACCCAAGGGTTAAGTATTGTGATGGCTAGTAACTGAAGTTACCTCTGGCCAATTTTTAAATTATTAAACGCGAGCGGAAAAAAAATATTTAAGTAAGGGTAACAAAATCATCATTGGAATTTCTATTTTTATAACAAAATTTATTGACCAAAAAGGCCGATATCTACATTTGAATAATAGAATTATACATACTATAAAAGTGCTGTGCGTGTTTATTTCGCATCCCTGCGTCTAAAACTCTCCAAAAGCTATTTCTGAATTGCATTATTTCCTGAAAATTGGTAAACAACTATAAGCACATGGCAGAGTGATAAATATTATACTGAGAGCATGAAGGTATAAAATCACCATAGATAATTATTGGCTAAATCAAACTTGATATTAAAATACAAAGTATATAATACAGAGATCATTTGACATATAATACAGAAATCATATAAACAAAATAATCATAACCACTGTACAGAACGGAACAGAACAGATGTATGGACTCAAGAGGTGGCTCGTACGAACTCTAGAGGTGGCTCCCGCCATAGTGTAGCACTTAACTCCGCACAGCACTTTGCTTCGCACCAGAAATTATAACCATGGTACAGAACAGAACAGATGTATGGACTCAAGAGGTGGCTTGTACGAACTCTAGAGGTAGCTTCCACAATAGTGTAGCACTTAGCTCCGCACAGCACTTTGCTCCACACCAGAAATCAAAGAGTCAGTGGATCCATGACACCCGGAGGGTCACAAAGTGACTAATCAGAGGGCCAATGGTTATTTAAGTCCCTCAAGGCATTGGACCTCCGTGGTGGTATTTATAAAATAATTACTCAAAACGCATTTTAATAAATAGTTATATCCATGTGTTTTTCTTAGTATATAAAATAAGATTCATAAAATAAATGACATAATTAAAAATGCTAATATAATTTATAAAACACAATTTACGTAAAATAAATTATGATAACTCAAAACATACGCAAAATATATAATGATGACTCAAGATATAATATAACTCACCTTAAAATTAATTCTAACTTTTACCTTTCATTCACTGCGATCTACTAAATACTCCAAACTAAACTCAAAGTTTTATATATAAAAAGAAACTAGAGAGAGAGAGAGAGAGAGAGAGAGAGAATTAGAGAGTTTGGGACCTGATGATCAGGCACAAGGCTAACATCTCTATATATAGGGGAGAGAAGCGTGGTCAGCAAGTGAATTGGGGGGCACGCTTCCTCGTTGTACAGAAAATGTTTCGGTTCAGTATATTTTGATTTTGGAAAAATATAGAGAAAAATATAATAAAAATACCATAATATTCAGAAAATAATATCGAATAATAATATAAAGTTAAAATTATTTTTTTTGAAATCATTTATAATTAAATAATACTACTATAAAATTTAAGGGACAACTTAAATTTTTGGGTTGTTACAGCTTTGGCCTTTATCTTTCTGGCTTGGGCAGCTCCTCTTTATGTGACCCTCCAGGCCACAGTGAAAGCAAGTGAAGCTAGAGTTACCTTGACTTTTACTATCTCTGGATTTACTCTTGTTTTTTTATCTGCCTTTACTCTTGCTTCTTCCTCTACCTTTTTTTCTACCTCTGCATCTGTCTTTGTCTTCTATGACAAGAGCATGGGACTGATTACCTCTCATGTCTTTCCTCCTTGTCTTTTTATTGTACATGGCATCTGTGACCATGCTCATGGTCAGCTTCTCCTCTGGTGCAGAGTTGCTGAGAGAAACCACCAACGTCTCCCAACTGTCTAGTAAAGAACTGAGTAGTAGTACAATTTGCATTTCATCGTCCAAGGGCATCTTGATGGTTACAAGTTGGTTCACCAGATTCTTTGAATTCACTAGTGTGCTCGACGATAGACATACCATTCTTCAAGTTCAGATTTACGAGCCTTCTTATCACTAAGGCTTTGTTCCGGGTGGTCTTTGACTGGTACATTCCCTCTAACATTGTCCAGAGGACAAATGCATCTATCTCATGGGCGACATGGTGGAACACACTGTGGTCTATCCATTGTCTGATACAACCTATAGTATTCCGATTCATCTTTATCCAGTCTTCATCCTTTACTTCTTCCGGTTTAACCCCTTTTAAAGCAATAGGGTCGAACAGGTCTTTATAATATAGTATGTCTTCCATCTGCGACTTCCAGATTGCATAATTGAAAGGATTCAACTTGATCATGGATCCTAAAGTTGATGTGAATTCCTCCATCATCTTCTTTACTTTTTATAGAAACTCTGATTCAAAAATCTATCCTTACGGATCGCTCCGGAATACTCCAAATAGTTGGAAACAGCTAATGGATCATCAAAAACGGACTTCAAATGGCTTAGATCTAACCAAAATAAGTTTGATGGTTTAGATCTACGGATGTACCTTAGCCACGTAGCACCGGATAGCCCTCTGTCTCTAGGTCGGGTCGGGTCAACCTAACGAGTTGACTGGTCAATTGGTGTGATGACGTGGTAGACACGTGACGATTATGTAGATTTGACGTAGTGATGACGTCGCTGCCAGTTGTCGATGACGTGGCGATGACGTGCTAATGACGTAGCTGCCTGATGGCGATGACGTGTCAGTGACGTCATTATCACGCATAGAGCACTCGCTTTCTTCTGTCACGCCCCAAAATTTGGACAATTAAATATCAAATTAGAGCTAAACCCTAATCAATATTCCATCATCCAAATCCTAGGGGTGAAACAAAAAAATTAAACGCCAACCAAATCATCCACCATAAATTTCATAACTAACCAATACCTCAACATTAAGGTAGCAACAACTAGTCAAAACAACTTAAATAAAGTACGGTTACGAACCATGCCAAATTATTTCAATACTAAAGTCATAAAAAAAAATAATAATAATAAATACATAAACTAATATCAACCCTAAGCTCAAGAAAACAAAAGAAATCCAAACGATATGTTCTACGATCATAGTTATTTCTTGTCACCATCATAGCCTCAACTGATCCTGCAAAGGAAGCTCAGCTGCGCTCAAACAAAGCGCACCCGAGTTGCCAAGAGACAAAACGGGTCAGTATACAGATATACTGGTATGAGTACAAGATTCAACACCCACGTGTCCACCAGACACAAACAAAAATACATTAAATTCTTATTACGGGACAAGACAAGTAGTCCCAACCGCACCGAGACGAATGGGTAGTTTCTCGAGATACGGTGGCATTTAGTTTATTGTCCGAACACAACGAAATATAAATTGATTATAAAATAAACAAAATAGAAATAAAAATATGGTAGGTCAGCCCTGTATAAAAAAAATTAGTAAGACCCACCATCTTGCAAAAAAAAATAAAGTTAATATAATTTAATCGTAAGTAACTTACTGAAGAAGTATAAAAATGCATCGTTTTATGCTTAAATAATTCGAATTGACCAAAACTCAAAGAGCGAAAGTTGTACAGAATCAAATTTCCTAAATGACCACGTGAATGAATTTAACAGAAACTGAACAGGTTGATAGAAAAACTTGATAGAAAAACCTAGACGGAATTCAATCGAAAAATCTGAAGCTGAAAACGAACAAAATCTGCCCTAAGATGATTTTTTTCAGAAAATTTCAAAACACGAAAAGTCTGCAGAATAATGTTTTACTTCATTTTACGCGAAACCAATAAAAATGAGCTCGTTTCATGGGTTAAAACAGCCTCTAAAATCTGCATTGCTAAAATGAATCAAAATTATAACATTTAAGATCATCTGATTATAAGTTCTAATCGATCTTTTTAATAAAAAGTTAAAACAAAAAAGTTGTCTTGAATCACGTATACACGTCTCTTCTCAAATTTCATAATTTATCGAGGTCGTTTACTATTTTTCAAGATGTACAAATCAATACAATTCACACTATACTAATGAACTCATGATTAAATTCTTTGTACCTTAACTCCACCACTTCGGCCCTCCACTTTTGGCCTACACATATATCCCATGTGCCTCCCGTATACCTAACACCGCTCCGAAGCCAAACTTGCACGGCGATATCGTCCCGAGTTTGACTCACACTTCTCGGATGGTTAGCATATACGTACGCGCATAAATCAAAGCACTCGTCTACTCATGAGAACGAGACAACAATATACATATACAAAACATCTCACTCTTGAGAACAAACATAACAATGCCAAGCCTAAGGCATTCAAATAAATCTCATAATCCTCACTCTTTTTTTTATACACTCTTTCTCACCAACACTCAAATAAAACAACAATCCATGGAGTCATAGTGGAGTATAAGGAATTTATCTAGGGTAAACTACCAATAGGTCCTACTTGGGAGACTTATTACCCAATAGGTCCTACTTTGAGACTTATTACCCATTAAGTCCTATTTGATATAATTTATTAAGTGATAAAGACAAATTTTATCAGTCTTTTTTTTTTATGAATAATTTTATAGTGATAAATTTATCACTCTCTTTTTTTATGAATAATTTTTTAGTGATAAATTTATCACTCTCTTATTTTTATAGTGTTAAATTTATTAGTTAGGACCTGTAGGTAAATAAGTCTAGTGAATAGGACTAATTGGTAAGTACCCCATTTATCTATGGGTTCCTAATTAATTTTGATTTCATATAATCATGAGTGTGATTACAATCATAAAATAAATCCATATAAAAACCCTAAAACTGGCAAACACAACTAATCAAAATAATTAAAATCAATCAATCAACTAAAAGCCCTAAACCTTACATACACAACTAAACAAAATAATTAAAATCAATTAATCATCTAAAAACCCTAAACCTTATATATACAACTAATCAAAATAATTAAAATCAATCTATCATCTTTATATAAATACAAAATCAAACTAACATCAAATAAATAAAAATAAATAAATAAAAACAACGAATTAAACATAAATCAAGGGAAGTGGGTTTTGTACTCACAATATTATTTTGAAGATCAAAGAAATATTTAGAAGATTAATGAAGCCACCAAAACAAAACCCTAACCCTAATCTTCCTTTTTTCTCCACTTTCTCCTCATTTTTCCGCCATTCTCCTTCTCTCTCTCTCGAAATTGATCTCCTGGTTCTTTGATTAATCAATCTCTCTCTCTCTCTCTCACGCCACACCCACAACACTCTCTTTTTTGTTTTCTTTCTCCTTTAACTCCTAAACCTAATTGACTACTATATTATATTATAAACCTAAATCTCAATATATAATAACCTAATAAACTATTATAATATATTATATTATATAATACAACATAATTATAATATATATAAATATAAATATAAGATTAAATATATATATGTATAACACCTCTTTTTTTTATATAACAAATATAAATATATAAATATTTGGATTAATTATATATAATTAAATAACACATTAAATTAATTAATCACCACATTAAATTCATTAAATATCACATTAAATTCTCATGTGACCACACAATTAATAAAACCAAAAATAAAATAAGATAATAATAATCATAATAATAATAAATAATGACTTAAGAAAATTAGGGTCGTTACAATATACACACCTCAAAAGAATCTCGTCCCGAGATTTGATAGGAGAGAGTACTAAACAAAAAGTTCCGGGTACATACGCCGAACTTTCTCTTCGAACTCCCAGGTAATATCGTTCTCATCTTCGCTCTATTGCACTTTCACCAAGTTCACTTTCTTGCGCCGCAATTGCTTTACATCCCGATCTAGAATAGTAACCGGTCGCACCACATACGTTAGATCATCACTAATCTCCAACACTTCTGGTGATACTACTTGGGAAGGGTCTTGTACATACTTCCGCAATAAAGATACATGGAACACATTGTGAATCATAGCTAAAGTAGGTGGTAGAGCTAATTTGTAAGCTACATTACCAATCCTCCCAATGATCTCATATAGTCCCACAAATCTAGGTGCCAACTTTCCCTTTTTTCGGAATCGCATGATATCCTTCATCGGCGAGACCTTCAAAAACACGAAATCTCTAACATTCAACTCAACCCCTTTACGTTTTCTATCAGCATAACTCTTCTGACGGCTTTGTGCAGTCTTAATACGTTCCCGAATAATGTTCACCTTCTCCGTGGTCTTTCTCACCAACTTTGGCCCTAACAACGGCGCATCTCCTACCTTCATCCAACATGCAGGTGATCGACATGGCCTCCCATACAAAGCCTCAAAAGGTGCCATCCTGATACTGGAGTAATAGCTATTATTATAAGCAAACTCCACCAATGGCAAGTGTTCTTCCCAACTACTACCAAGATTGAGAACACAAGCTCTCAACATATCCTCCAAGATCTGATTTACCCGCTCAGTTTGCTCATCTGTTTGAGGATGATAAGCCGTGCTCAGGTCTAACCTAGCACCCAAAGCATACTGAAAGCTCTCCCAAAACTCTGCCACAAACAACGGATCACGATCCGAAACTATAGAAACTGGTGTGCCATGAAGTCGCACCACCTCCCGAATATATAGCCTAGCTAGTTTATCCGCAGTTCAGTGAACACTGATAGGAATAAAAAGAGCAGACTTGGTAAGTCGATCTACTATCACCCAAATAGATTCATTGCCTCGCTTAAACCGCGGCAATCCATCAACGAAGTCCATAGAGATGTACTCCCGTTTCCAAGTAGGAATCTCAAGAGGCTGCAAAAGTCCAAACGGTCGTTGGCGTTTTGCCTTAACCTGTTGGCACACATAACATCGAGAGACATACTCTCCTACGTCTTTCTTCATACCTTCCCACCAAAACATCCTCTTCAGGTCATGATACATCTTAGTCCCACCAGGGTGAATGGTATATCGGGACCTATGGGCATCATCCATAATCTCTTTCCTCAATTCAACAATGTTAGGTGCACACAACCTGCCTTTGAATCGCAATCCCCCATCTGAGTCCACAGACCAATCAATAGGACAATCATCGATTCAATCCACTACAAGGTCATCGAGCTTGCTAACGAGAAACCCATCTAAATTCTGCATCTGACGAACATTACCCAATAACGTCGGCAGCACGGTCAAACTATCAATGTATGCTCTCTCAGCACTCTCTATTGGTTGAACATCATGCATCGAAATTAACTCCGAGGACTTCCATTCCTGAATCATCAAAGAAGCTATAATCCCATGTTGTCGACTAAGTGCATCAGCGACCACATTTCCTTTTCCTGAGTGGTAAAGGATCTCAAAATCATAACTACTGACGAATTCAACCCACCTCTGTTGCCTCATGTTCAACTCTTTTTGAGAAAAAAGATATTTGAGGCTCTTATGATCTGTGTACAGCTTAAAGCGTTTCCCAAACAAGTAGTGTCGCTACACTTTCAACGCAAAAACAACTGCTGCCAGCTCCAAGTCATGAGTAGGGTATCGTCTCTCACGAGGTTTTAACTGTCGAGAAGCATAAGATACAACCTTTTGATGCTGCATCAACACACATCCCAAACCAGTTCCACTCGCATCAGTAAACATTACTAACCTTTCCCCTTGTACTGGTATAGTCAACACCGGTGCTGTAGTCAATCGCTGTTTTACCTCCTGGAAAGCTCTCTCACAATCATCTGTCCATACGAACTTCACATTCTTGCGGGTCCACTTGGTCATGGGTGATGCAATAGTGGAAAACTTCTCTATAAATCTCCTGTAGTAACCAGCTAGTCCTAGAAAACTTCTCACCTTTGTAGGGTTCGTAAGCTGCTTTTGACCGCAACAACTTTCTCAAGATCTACTGCTATCCCTTGATTGGATACAACATGTCCCAAAAATTGAACTTCTTTCTCCTAAAAATGACACTTACTGAACTTAGCGTATACCTGCTGCTCCCTCAAAGTCTGTAATACAACTTTCAAGTGTTCTCTGTGTTCCTCCTTATTTTTAGAATACACCAAGATATCATCTATGAAGATAATCACAAACTTATCTAGATATGGTTGAAAAATTCTGTTCATCAAGTCCATGAAATAGGCAGGAGCATTAGTCAAACCAAAATGCATTACAAGAAATTCGTACAACCCATACCGGGTTCGAAAAGCAGTAAGCAGTATAGTTTCCTCTGATACACCCATCTGATGGTAACCCGTTCTGAGATCAAACTGAGAGAACATGACTGCTCCCTTCAACTGATCAAACAAGTCATCAATTCTAGGTAGCGGATACTTGTTCTTGATAGTCACCTTGTTCAGCTTTCTGTAATCTATGCACATACGGAGAGTGCCATCTTTCTTGGAGACAAAGATTGCAGGTGCTCTCCATGGGGAGTTACTTGAACGAATGAACCCTTTCTGAAGCATCTCTTCCAGCTGCTTTTTCATCTCTACAAGCTCCTTAGGAGCCATTTTATATGCCGCCTTAGAAATCAGTGCAGTTCCCGGCACTAGGTCAATGCGAAATTCTACTACCCGTCGAAGTGGAGGTCCAGGTATCTCCTGAAATACATCTTCAAACTCACGCACCACATCTACCTCACTAATATCCTGCTTAGAAATTTCTACCGAGCATAGAAAACTTGTCGTCACTGACTTTTCTCCATTGCTAGAAGTGTGGGTAAGCCTTGGCATACCGGGAATATCTATATTTATAGTCCTTCCAGCACAATCTAGAGTCACAAAGTGTTTTCGCAGCCAATCCATACCCAAAATAATTGTAAACCCCTCAAACCCTAAAATAATTAGGTATGCACACAAGACTATACCCGCAAAATCAATCTCAAAATCTTTACACATCTCATAAAGAGTAATTGCCCCTCCTAAAGGGGTCTCAACACGAATAGGTCTAGACAAGGAGGTAGTCACGATATGTTCTCTTTCTACAAACTGTCTAGATATAAAAGAATGAGAGGCACTAGTATAAAAAAGTACTCTAATAAGTTCTTGAAAGAGATTAAAAGTACCTTGCACTTTGTCGGTTCCTAGCATCACTGCAAATGCCCTGGCTGGAGCTGCTTGACCCTGTCGCGCCTGCTGTTTCTGAGGGCAATCCTTGATTACATGCCCCAACTGTTGACACCCGAAACACTTCCTATTGATCGGTTGAGGTACTACTGCTCTGATAGGTGGGGGTCCCTCCAACTGAGCTGCGGGAGGACGATAACCTAGCTATGGCACTTGCTGTCACTGTCCTTGATAACCCTGTGGGCGCGGACCACCCTGTCTCTGAAAATAGTGCCCCTGGGGCTGGAAATTGCCCTGAGGCCAGAAATTACCCTGAGGTCTGAAATTTCCCTAACTACCCTATTGTTGTGGCCTCTGAAACTGCTGATCCCTACGCCTTTGATCATAGGGTCGGTATCTGTTCCCATCCCGCTGCTGGAAGTGACTCCCTCTAGAAGTCTCTCCGACCTTGGCCTTTCCTTCTTTAAACTGCTTCTCTTTTTCCTCATACTTCAATGCCAAGTCAAGAACTCTGTCAAACGGTTCAGCATCAAAGGGAATAAGGGACTTAGACAGATAATGATTTAATCCCTTAATAAACTTCTCATTCTTCTTCTCCTGCGTGTCAACCAAGTAAGGAGCATATCGAACAACTCATTAAACTTGGTGACATACTCGATCACTGTTCTACTCTCTTGAGTCAACTTCAAAAATTCATCACTCAGTTGAGACCGAATAGCAGCAGGAACAAACTTCCGGTCAAAACGAGTCTTGAAATTTGCCCAAGTCAAAGTCGTCAAATCTAGACCCCCCTTCCACGAGTTCCACCAAAGTAGGGCTACTCCCTTAAGCTTATGTGTAGCCAACTCCAGTTTTTGAACCTCGGTAAGTTGCATACGACCAAACACCATCTCACATTTCTGAACCTAAGCATCAGCTGTAATGGGTCCTCTATCTCCAGAGAATTTTTGACCTCCCAAGGAACCAAAGTCTTTGTTTCTCTTCGCAAAGGGATCTCCCTACTTGCCTTGATTATTGTTCTGAACGACCTGAAGTAATTGAGCCATCATCTCCCCCACATTAACCTGCACTGTATTGGTTGCCTCAGTAGCAGCCGCCGCTGTCGCTACGTTAGCAGTTGTTTCTTTCCCTGTGCCATTAGGCTCAGCGCTTCTCAAATTATACCTTCCAGCCATCACCTTCAAGTTAAACACACAAGAAGAATTCGTTCATAAATACTTAGAATAAATTCAACTACCAACCTAAACCAGCTAACCCATGTTTCCACAATCCAAGGATCACCTAAACTCTCACAAGTCTAGGGTAACCTAGAGCTCTGATACCAAACTGTCACGCCCCAAAATTTGGACAATTAAATATCAAATTAGAGCTAAACCCCAATCAATATTCCATCATCCAAATCCTAGGAGTGAAACCAAAAAACTAAATGCCAACCAAACCATCCACCATAAATTTCATAACTAACCAATACCTCAACATTAAGGTAGCAACAACTAGTCAAAACAACTTAAATAAAGTACGGTTACGAACCATGCCAAATTATTCCAATACTAAAGTCATAAAAAAATAAAAAAATAAATACATAAACTAATATCAACCCTAAACTCAAGAAAACAAAAGAAATCCAAACGACATGTCCTACGATCATAGTTATTTCTTGTCACCACCATAGCCTCAACTAATCCTGCAAAGAAAGCTCAGCTGTGCTCAAACAGAACACACCCGAGTTGTCAAGAGACAAAACGGGTCAGTATACAGATATACTGGTATGAGTACAAGATTCAACACCTACGTGTCCACCAAACACAAACAAAAATACATTAAATTCTTATTACGGGACAAGACAAGTAGTTCCAACCGCACCGAGATGAATGGGTAGTTTCCCGAGATACGGTGACATTTAATTTCTTGTCCGAACACAATGAAATATAAATTGATTATAAAATAAACAAAATAGAAATAAAAATATGATGGGTCAGCCCTGCATAAAAAAAAATTAGTAAGACCCACCATCTTGTAAAAAAAATAAAGTTAGTATAATTTAATCATAAGTAACTTACTGAAGAAGTATAAAAATGCACCGTTTTATGCTTAAATAATTAGAATTGACCAAAACTCAAAGAACGAAAGTTATTAAGTGACCGGACTTTATCTTCACTTATTAATTTGATTATTAATTAATTTTTTCAATCCACACACTGAAAGTTATAATTATACCATTCACTCATAATCATTGTACACACACCACTCAACTCTCATTTCCACACACTTATTGAGTGACCCTACTTCTAGATTTGTAAACCCATGTGAAGACCATTCAAGACCATAGTGTGAAGTGAAGATAAAGTCCTCTATTGAAAACCTCCATTAAACCTCCATTAAAACACTATTGAAAACCCTTCAAAATATTGTTGAAGATGATATATTTTTTCATTTTGTTATTGCATTTACCATTTTCAGATCTCTGTGCGCTACATTGCCATAAAACCCTCTTTTTTTTTCTTTTTTTTTTTAATGTTTTTCAGTTTGGGGATTTTGACACTAGTTTTTCGAAATTATACATTTTAAAACTTAACTTCCGAATAAAAGTGGTTTGTTCGACAAATTTGTTTCGAAAAAAATTTAAAAAAACTTTCGGTAGTTGATGTCCGAATATAATGAAATAATTCAGCAGTTGATGTCCGAATATAATGAAATAATTCAGCACTAGTTGTCCGACTGAAAACTGCGAAAGGAACAAAAAAAAAAAGTTCTGTACAAAAAATTAATCTTTTCGTCACTAATAGAGTATAAGTCTAGAGATTAAAGCAATATGAGAGTTGTTATGAGAGGATTGCTTTGCAAGTAATAGAGGAGTATATAGTGTGTTGCAAGCAAAGTGACACTAATGAAAAAAACTAGAGTTTAGTTTTTTTTTTTTTTACTCAAAATGTGTATATTGAGATTTTTTTTTTTGGTTTTTAAAAATATGTACAGAGAATATTTTCATATAATATTATGGGTGCTAATAGATGTCCATTATGGTCATTTTAGTTTAGGGTATAATTACCATTAAAATAATATTTCATTAAGTATGTGCACTGAAATAATTAAGCGTGTAGAAATATAATTTCCCTCAAATACATTTGAATCTCTCATGTATTAGAGTTTTGTCTTAATTTATTGAGTTTCATTAATGAATCAATTTTATTTTTTTTATAATTTTATTTTATTTTATTTTTTGTAACAGGATAAATTACACTTTGTCGCAAGAAATCCGTTAAGGGGAAGCATTTAGCTTTAATTTAGATCAAATTATAAATGTGAAAAATGTAACTAATTCAAAATTTATTTATTTCAATATTCGGTACACAAACCGACAATTGTTTGTCGACTTTAGTTAAAATTTCTTGATCTAGAATAATCTTGACGTAAATCAAAGTCGAAAGCGCATTGATAAATCAATTAAAAAAAATGTCACATTCAAATCATAATAATTTTATTTTTTCTCTCACAATTATTAAATCAACTAAAAAAAGGTTCACCATTATTCCAAACATAATTTTTTTACCAAGTAAAAATAGTCAAAAAAACCGAACTTAAAAAGTTCATCCCAAATGAAGACTCAAATAACTTCGAATCAAGTGATTTTTTTTTTTAATTTTTAATTTTTATAATAGGGTAAATTACATTTTATCCTTTTATGTTTAGCTATTTTTCCATTCTGGTCCTTCAAGTTTTTTTTTTTTTTTTTTTTTTTACTTTAGCCTTTCATGTTTCAAATTTTTCTCACTTTACTCTTAAAGCTAATTTCTGTTAAAAACTAAACAGAAAATGACAAATTGACAATTACGTGATATAAAAATATATTATTATATATGAATCCCACCTCTAGTATAAACTTAAACTTTAATATAATAATATATATTTTTTATGTTATGCAACAGTTATTATAATATTTTCTATCTAATTTTTAATAGAAGTTAATTTTATGAGTAAAGTGAGAAAAACTTGCAACATTAAGAGTCAAAGTGAGAAAAAAACAAACTTAAAAGGCCAAAGTGAGAAAGTGACCAAATATAAATGGGATAAAGTGCCTTCGTTTGGGAAGTTTTAGCCCCAAGCTTTTTGGCTAAAATAGGCACAAAAAAAAAAAAAAAGGTTTTTTAGTCCAATAAGACAAAACATCACATTCAACCCATAATCATTACAAATTTTTTTTCTCACAAAAGTCAAAAAAGCCAAAAAGCTCATCCCAAACGAGACTTTTTAGTTCCAGGCTAAAATAACCAAAAAGTCAATCTCCTTGTCGGCCTCTTTTTGATCGTTTGAGAGATGATCATCCTTCTTGGTTTTCTAATCATACTACTATCGTTTAACACGTCAAAAAATATATCAAGGCTTTACTTTGTCTTGGTATTCCTACGAAAAATTCATTCAAAATTATTCAAACTGATACTTCTGACATTGGTTATGGTGGCATCATCCTTCAGCAAGTCTATCCCAAGTCATCTGAATAAATTGTTCGTTTTCACTCTAATATCTGGAACAAAGCACAAAAGAATTATAGTACAATTAAAAAAGAAATTTTATTTATTGTATTATGTATGGGTAAATTTTAAGATGATATTTTAAATCAATGATTTCTAGTATGCGTTGATTGTAAAAGTGCAAAATATGTTTTAGAAAAAGATGTTCAAAGCATTGCTAGTAATACATTTTTGTCCATTGGCAATCTATTTTAAGTATATTTGATACAATTTCTACTCTTAAACTATCGTCAAATTGTTTATTTAATATCTAAACTATCGATTGAGTTTTCTAAGTTCCTAAAGTATATGAATCAATGTCTATTTAGTTTTTAAACTATTAATTGAATCTATTAAATCCTTAAAATATTTAATTGAAACCTGTTTAGTTCCTAAAAGAATTATAAAATTAAAATATATGTCTGTAAGTATTATAAATTAGTAAAAGACACTATCTAATTAAAATTTTATTATAAAAAAATCTTAAAATTTCATTTTGTCTTTAAAAACAGTTTTATTTCGTTGTGTGATTAAATTAGTATTAGAGTCTGATATCTCAGTTTTACTAATAAAATTAAATGAGTATTAGATATATTGAAAAAGTAGAATTAGATAATTTAAATAATAATATTTTTCTACAAATAATAATAGAAAAAATAATATATTAATTAAATTATAAAAATAATTTAACAAAAAACATAAAAATAATTAATTAAAAATTATAAACGAAATCTGACACATAATACTAGATAAATGCAAGCACACGTAATCATTTTAGAAGATAAGTAACAAAATACTACATAGAATTACCCTTATCCTTTCCTTTCATAAGAGCTAACGCCCACCTTTTAGACAGAATAAAAATTTAAGTTTTTTTGAAATAAAATTTTAACTAGATAGGGTCTTTCACTAATTTAGAATATTTATAGACTTATATTTTATTTTTGTAATATTTTTCAGGGACTAAATAGGTTTGATTTAAATATTTTAAGAACTTAATAGAATCGATAGCTTAAAGACTAAATAGATTTTAATCTATATATTTTAGAGACTTTTAATAAATTCAATTGATAGTTGAGAGACTAGCCTCATTGGGGAAGTAAGTTGGGACTAATTTAGCTCATTAAAACACAAAATAAGATAAAAAGTCAATAAGACAAAAATGTCAAATTCAAACTATAATCATTTTATTTTTTCTTTAACAAAACTATAAAATAGTCCAAAGTTCTTCTGAAACGAAACTTTTTTAACTAGGTTAAAATAGTAAAAAAAATCAAATTAAAAAGTTCTTCTTGAACAAAGACTAAGCCTTGTTTTGTCGACATGACTAAAAGTCAATTTTTTTGAGTCATATCATTGATCTATTGTTTTTACTTATTTTAAAAAAAACAAAAAAAAAAAATTAAAAAGTCAACTTTTAGGATTGTTTTGAAAAATATTAAAAGTTGTTTTTTTGGCTTTTGTTAACTTTTTTTATAAAAAATATGTAAAAAAATATAAAACAATGTGATCTAAAATAAATAAAAAATTAAAATTTAACTTTAAACTAGTTTCTAAATTAAGCCTTAATTTACTTCTCAAAATAAACCTAAGGAGATAATTTAGGTCTTGTTTGTCATGATCTAAAAAAATCAAAAAATTACTATTCTATTTAAGTCACATCTTATTTAAATCACATCACATCACCTTTCTATCACATCACTTCAAACTTAACTCATATCTAATTTATATTTTATAAAAAATCAAAAAATATATTTATTTAGATCATCTCAAATCACCTCTAATAATTTAAAAGTATAAAAAGTGTGATAACCCCTAATAATAATAAGAAAAATGCTTGGGAGCATTAATTAGTGCTCTCACTAATTAAGTGGTAGTGGGTCCCGCCAATAATGATGTGATGTTTTGGTCTTGAAATTGTATTTTTTTTTTTTTTTTATAATTTTTTAATATATTAGTGCTATTAGTAGTGATGTTTTTAGTGGAATGAATCATTATTGTAATAATAAGTTGGATTTGGTAAAAAAAAGTCCAACGTCCCAGTCTCCGCTAAAACCTAAGTTCTGTGGTCCCAAACCCCGGGTTCGGATCTCTCCCTCTCTCTCTCTCTCTCTCTCTCTCTCTATCTCCGTACTTTTTGTGTGAACTCCAAACAGGAAACCCCTCAACTCAACTCAATCCCTCGAAAACACATCACTCATTTGTTGTCTCTCTTCTTTGTTCAAACTTTACCCGGCAAAACATCAATTTTATTCATACCCTAATAAATACACACTCTTCTCTCTCTCTCTCTCTCTCTCTCTCTCTCTCTCTCTCTCTATATATATATATATATATATATATCATCGCTATAATATGTAGAGCAAAATATATACACACACAAACCCCTCTTCCCTCTCTCCCTCTCTCTCTATATCATCTTCTGTATAGCATTTGAAGTTAGAGAGAGAAAGTGATGGCTTCAGGTGGCGGTGGTGGCGGTTACAGGAACGGCATTCACAAGGCGGCGGTGAAGGTGGATCGGCCGTTCTCTGCTCCGTCGAACCTCCGACCTTCGTCTTCCTTCAAATCGAAACTTCCTCCGGCGCCGGCGACGGCGACGGCGAATGTCCGCCGTAGCAGCCCTGGCTCCCATGGCGGAGCCGACTCCGGTGAGTTCCGTACAACTCAATACGTTGTTTAGTTGTTGTTGTTGTTCTTCGTCTTCACATTGATTCTACTATACAATTTGGTCACTCACTCAAATTTTTTCGCGACATTGATTTTAAAATGCGAATCTAGAGACTTGTACTTCTTGACTAAATTCGATTACATATGTGATTTAGGAATATTGTGCGATGATACCAAGGGGTTTGTGTTGTACGTCATATTTCAACTTAATTCAACAAATGTGGTTTTGGAGCTTGTTCTGTTACTTCACATTCAAGTGGATTTCATGTGCTGATTTAGAAACATGTTCTTTAGTTGGAGAGTTTGAGTTCAAATGCATCAGTAATTGGATTTACTTCTCTAATAAAAGGTGGATTTAATCGATCTTAGATCTTAGTATTGTGGAATTGTGAACAATATTGCATATATATGGGTAAAAAAATTGATAAAATATGGTCTCCAATGTAAACGTGCAATCATATAAATGTTTGCATATGTATGATTGTAAATATGTTTGTTTTTGTTCCTAGGTCTTATATTTAAATATTTTAGGGGTAATTTTGTAAACAACCTTAGGATTTGACCAAACCACACTAAACTAAACCAAGCCTTAAGGCCTCGTTTGGGAAGCAACCCGTTTAGCCAAAAAGTCACTAAAAAAATAAAAAAGCCAACAACCCCATACCAAAAAGTCAAAGATTTTCTTTTCTCTTTTCTCTTTACTTTTTGCAGATCTTTTCATAAAAAGTCAAAAAGTCATCCCAAATATACTAGTTTTTTTTAGCTCATATTTTAACCAAATAGCCAAAAAGTTACTAAATTAGTCTGTTCCCAAACGAGGCCTAAGTCCTATTATTTGGGGTCGGCTACATGAATCTTTATTCTCTACTTGACTCTATCAACGGTCATTTGGTTGGTCAAATTAAGGAGATTCATATATTTATTTACTACACTAGCTTACGCCAATCTAGGTCTGTCCCTTTTCCTAACACTTCCATCTACTATCACTGTATCGCATCTCTTTCTTACTGTATCTGTTGGCCTCCGTTGTATATAACCAAACCATCTCAATGTAGCATCTTTCAACTTTTCTTCTATTGATACTACTCTTATCCATTCATGAATATACTTATTCCTAACTCTGTGTTAAACCCGAGGATTTGACCAATGTAACAAAAATTCCTCTGTTAGATAGACTAGTGGAAATGGACAGAGGATTATGATTGTTATCAAGTTGAAAGATTAAGGTTTAATTTCAAAACATTAAAAACCCAAGACTTAATTTGTTACACGAGCCAAATACTAGGGTTATTTTTGTAATTTTTCCTAAATTTTATATTTAATTGTGTAATTTAACAACTTTGTTCAATGTTACATTGATCGGCCTGTTTCTTAACCGCTTAAGCTTTTCTAACAATTGGTGATTTAACATACACATTATGCAAAAACTTATGTGTTGGACCATTACCCAAAAACATAGCACACATTCCTCAAAAAATAGCACACATTCTTGCAAAAACCATCCCCTTTCATATGGGAGATGTTACAATGTGCATCATCAAAAAGGTGCATATGATATGTTTTTCATAATTTTTTTATAAAATTTCATAATTTAAACACAAAATGTTATAACTTTTTAACTATAAAAGTTATAACTTTTTTTACTGAAAAATGTCATAACAAAATCGCAAAGTGTCATAACAAAATTCACAAAATGTCATAACATTATCATTCTTAATTTTAGGGTGCATATCATAAATTCGTCATTCATAATTTTACTACAAAATGTCATAAGACACATTATAGACAATCATAACATTCATCATAAAAAATCATAACTTTTTTACAATGTGCATCATTTGAAAATGTGTATTTTGTAAATTTCTCCCTTCGGTATACCACTTCAAATACATATTTGCAATCAACAACTTTTTTTCCATAAACTATGTTACAAAGACTCAGGTAAGGGTGTCAGATGCGAGAATGTGTCTTAGGTATCCAAGTTATCTAATTTCATGTCTAAGGGACATACTTCTTTTGTTTTCTGGGTTAAAATAGTATTCACAAGGTACCATAGAGCATTTTGTGCAAAATATGGAGGATTAAGCATGGTTTTATGGTAAATTCGTATTACTAAATATAGTTGTTAGGTGAATGTCCCATTACATATGTTGGACACATATTTCATATTCTTACCCAATTGTTGAGTGTTTGACACTGGTACTCCATAAATTTGGAAGAGCCCATGTAACACATTCCAAGAGTAGTCATATCTTACTACATGTTTCCGTTGCCATGTATTTGCCCAACAAGGTTGATTAAATTGTTTGGAATGGCAAATATGGGATATACCTAATCCTCCTTTAATTGTACTGTTCACTGAATACCTACCAGTCTACCAAGTGCTTACTTGGGCTCTTCGCCCAATTAAAAGCTAACAATTTTGTCATGTATATGCATTCACATCTTTTATAAGTTATTCTTTTGAATATTACAAATTAAGCTCCAAATTTGTAAGTTTTTCTGAAATTTGTTTTTCAAGTGACAATCTTGATCTTTTAAGCTGTCATTCTGTATTTTAGGTTTTGTAATAAATATCATAGTGTTTAAATTTCCACTGATTAAACTGCTATTATCATTTAGCATACATATTTAATTGCTAGGTCAGATTATTTGACTTCCCCAGTTTCATGCCGAACAATGAATAATGAAATTGTACTGATGTTTTGGTGATTCTGGACAGTTTCCGGAAGAGTACGAGTGGCTGTGAGATTGCGACCTCGAAATGATGAGGAGCTGGTGGCAGATGCAGATTTTGCAGATTGTGTGGAATTGCAGCCAGAGGTTTGTGATTCCTATATTTTTGTGTTTTAGTTAGAGATGTTTTGAATTTTGTCCTATAGTGCCATTGTTTATTGTATAGTTTTTCTATTCCTCAGCTTAAAAGGTTGAAACTTCGAAAGAACAATTGGGATTCGGATACCTATGAATTTGATGAGGTGCTCACTGAATTTGCATCACAGAAGCGTGTCTATGAAGTTGTCGCAAAGCCTGTTGTGGAGGTAAGTTTGTTTTGTTTGTGGTATATTGAAATGGAACATCCTGCAATTAGTTGTTCGGTTGATTTGGCTTGTAGGAATAGCTATGCATCATATGTGCACAACTGATGTTTCGAGTAAGCTTTTTTTGTTTGGGTCTCATCTACCTTTGTATGTAAAGCAATATTTTTTTTTTAAAGTTGAAAGGTGTTCTTTTACTTGGGGAATAAATTATTGTGTATAGAGGAGTAAAGTGCTAGCCATAGGCAACTATTTTATTGAATATTTCAGCTCTTGAGAAAAAAAGAAAAAGAAAAGGGTTAAACAACTCAATTATATGTTTATGTGTAAATATACTATGTGTAAATCCTATTTTGAATCGTTTAAATGCTAGGTCGTTCCCCTTAAGTGATGCGTTGCGCCTGCCTCCGGGTGTTTCGAAAAGTGAGCAAGGGGCGCCGCATCGACGCCTGGGTGCGGTGAAAAATGGGCAAAGGTTCCGCATTTTTCTGGACGAGTGTGGGTAAAGAAGCTAGTCCAAGCCTATAGGTTTAGGATAGTCATTTGGAATATAGGAACCTTAACTGGTAAGACGATGGAATTGGTAGATGTTATGATTAGGAGGAGAGTTAGTATAGCTTGCGTACAAGAAACTAAGTGGACGGGTGAGAAAGCTAAGGAAATTGAGGATACTAGTTTTAAACTGCATTATAGTGGTAAGGATAGACGCAGGAATGGGGTAGGAATCATAATTGCCAAGGGTCTTGTGGAGAATATAGTGGCGGTCATTAGAAAAGGGGATAGGATTATGTTAGTTAAACTAGTTATTGGAGGGAATATAGTGAATGTTATTAGTGCATATGCCCCTCATGTAGGATTAGATGATCAGCCCAAGAGGGATTTTTGGGAGCAAATGGATGAGATTTTACAGGAAATACCCGTAGGAGAGAACCTGGTTATAGGTGGAGATTTTAATGGCCATGTAGGCATAGACAAACTAGGCTATGGAAGGGTGCATGGTAGATGCAGTTTTGGTGACAGAAATGAGGCTGGAGACAGTATCTTAGATTTTGCGTTGGCTTCTGACCTGGTGGTGGCCAATACTATGTATAAGAAGTGAGAGGAGCATTTGATAACCTTTAAGAGTGAGTCAGTTAAGAGCCAAATAGATTACTTTTTAGTGAGAAAAGTGGACCGCCTAAAATGCAATGATTGTAAGGTAATTCCTGGAGAGAGCCTGGCTTCTTAACATAGGATTTTGGTACTAGATTTATGTTTTAGAGGGCAATTCCAAGAAGGATGGTGGGCGTTGTAAGACGAGATGGTAGGACCTAAAAGGGGATAAACTAGAAATATTTAAGAATAAAATGGATAAGGAAGGTACTTGGGACTTGGAAGATGATGCTAACACTATGTGGAAATCGATGGCCAATTGTATGAGAAGAATCTCAAGGGAAGTACTTGGAGAGTCGAAAGGAACGGGAGCCAGCTCTAGGGAAACTTGGTGGTGGAGGGAAGAGATTCAAGCGGTAGTTAAAGCAAAAAAAGAGCTTGAAAAAGTGGCAGAATGATAAAATTGAGGAAAATCTTAAAAACTATAGATTGGCTAATAAGGAGGTCAAGAAAGTAGTGAGAGAGGCTAAGTTGAAAGTTTATGATGACCTATACATTAGACTAGATAGTAAGGAGTGAGAAGAGGGTATACAAACTTGCTAAGATACGGGAGAGGAAAATAAGAGATTTTAATCAAGTTAAGTGCATCAAAAGTGAAGATTCTAAGGTATTGGTGAAGGATGAAGAGATTAAGGAAAGATGAAAGAACTATTTTGAGAAACTATTAGATGAGGAACATAAAGGTACGGCAATAGGGGAAGAAATAGCCAGTAATACGATAAACCAAGATTATAGGTTCTATCGTAGGATTAGGGATTTTGAAGTGGAGATTGCACTTAAGAAGATGAAATCAAATAAGGCTTTAGGACCCGATGATATTCCTATTGAAGTTTAGAAGTGTTTGGGTAAAAAGGGAGTTGTTTGGTTGACTAGGTTATTTAGTAAAATTTTGTTGACTAGGAGCATGCCGGATGAGTGGAGGAAGAGTATTTTAGTGCCAATTTATAAGAATAAAGATGTCCAGAATTGCAATAATTATAGAGGAATCAAGCTAATGTGTCATATAATGAAAGTGTGAGAGAGGGTGATGGAACGCCGATTGCGAGATATAACAGAGGTGTCAGAGAATCAATTTGGGTTTATGCCTGACAAGTCAACAATGGAAGTGATCTATTTTTTGAGGAGAGTAATAGAAAAGTATAAAGAAAAGAAAAGAGACATTCATATGGTATTTATCGACCTTGAGAAAGCATATGATAGAGTGCCCTGGGATATAATATGGTGGGTGTTAGAGAAGAAAGGAGTGACAAAAGGTTACATTGATGTGATTAGAGACATGTATGAAGGGGCGGTGACCACTATTAGATTGCTTGCTGGAGAGACAAATGAATTTCTTATCACTGTAGGGTTACACCAAGGATCTACTTTAAGTCCTTATCTTTTTGCTTTAGTTATGGATGAGTTAACGAGAAATATTCAGGATGACGTGCTATGATGTATGCTTTTTGCAGGCGATATCGTACTAGTGGATGAGACTAGAGAAGGAGTTAACACAAAGTTGGAAATTTGGAAAAAAGTTCTTGAATCTAAAGGATTCCGGATAAGCAGTACTAAGACAGAGTATATGGAGTGTAAATTTAGTAACAGTAACAATGAAAGTAGAGAAGAAGTGAAGATTGAGAACTAAGAACTGTCTAAGAGTGAATATTTTTGTTATTTAGAGTCGATTATCACAACAGTGGGGGAGATTGATGCGGATGTGGCCCATAGGATTAAGGCGGGATGGTGCAAGTGGAGAAGTGCGTCTGGGGTACTGTGCAATAAACGAATACCCACTAGACTAAAATGTAAGTTTTATAGAACGGTTATTAGACCAGCGAAGTTGTATGGGACGGAGTGTTGGGTAACTAAAAAACAACATGTAGATAAGATGAGTGTGGCTGAGATGAGGATGCTAAGGTAGATATGTGGCAAGACTAGACAAGACATAATTAGGAATGAGTATATTCGAGAATGGGTAGGAGTAGTATCAATAGAAGATAAGTTGAGGGAGAATCGATTGAGATGGTTTGGTCATATTCAACGGAGACCAACAGAGGCAGCAGTAAAGAGATGCGATGTTGTAATGATAGATGGAAGTGTTAGGGAACGGGATAGGCCTAGATTAACGTTGGCTAGCGTTGTAAATAGAGATATGGATCTACTTAATTTAACTAACGAAATGGCCTTTGATAGGGCCGCATGGAGAAGAAAGATTCATATAGTTGACCCCATTGGATCTACTTAATTTGACTAACAAAATGGCCTTTGATAGGGCTGCGTGGAGAATAAGGATTCATGTAGCCGATCCCATTTGATGGGACTTAAGACTTGGTTTGGTTTGGTTTGGTATTTATTTTAATTTCAGCTATAAAGAAGTTGTTTGCCAGAGAAGTGAAATGAGAATAAGATGACATTAGATGAGCTTTTAAATGAGGGTATAATCCTGCTCGTATCAATTTATGGTAATTTTGAAGTTGAGATTACTGGCATTCAACATGATTGGAGAGCGGTAGATGCTGGTGATTTATTTGTATGTTGTGTTGGGGGTTTGCAGAAACAAGAGAAAGGGAGGCGGTGGTAGTGGTTGTGGATGGTTTTAGCTAGCTGAGGCCTTTCATGGTGGTTAGTAGGGCCCTTTGGTGGTAAGGAACTGTGGAGAAGTGGTTTGGAAATACTCTTCAGATCCTGGGAGGCGCTGATGATCCTCAGCTAGTCACTTGAAAAGAGGAAAACTCCGGTCGGGGGTGTCGGGATTAGCACTCCGACGGACAAGTTAGTTCAGACACTCAAGATAACTTTCTCTTTAAGTTAAGTGAAATGATTCTTACATATCTTTCTGGATTTGCGGTTCTTCTATTTATACTCACTTCTTGGGCCTCGGGGCCTAAGCCTACTTTTATCTTATTCACCTTTCATTCATTCGGATCTACTGACCCTCGTCTATTCGGCTCGTTAACGTATTCGGCACCCTAGTTACGCAATATGAAGCCGAGTAGTATCCAGTTTTTGGGGTATGCGTCTCTCGACTCTTCCAATTATTCGGCCCCCACAATTGCCCCCCGAACTCCCTATTGACGTTAGTTGATCGGCGTGTTTGGTCTTGAATTGGAAAAGTTGGAACTGGTCAGGCAGCTTCACGTATCCCAATATAGATGTCAGGATGTGCACACTTTTTCATTTATCATTACGCTTTCCCGCCTCAATCGTGCATTTCGCATTTATTGTGATTTGAAACTTCGGTCTTTTCGAATGCAGAGTTCGTCGAGTATTCGAGGCTCTTAGACCGCCAGCGGATATCCCTTCTCTGATTCGCACGCTCTGCAATTCTTCTCCGTCTACCTTCGTCTCCGTTTAATCTTCGTAAGTCTTCTTCTCCCTTCTTTACGATCCTATTTTGTGTTTTGTCGTTTTGATTCCAGTGAAACATTGAATTCCTGCGAACATGGCTAAACACTTGAAAGACCTCTTTTCCGAGGGTCGTATTGCCGGATTCCGGAGACATTTTTCCATTCCTGACGACGTCCACTTATCTCTCGTAACAGACAGTACCCTTGACATGGAGAGGGAGGATCAGAATACGATCGTCTTCCCTCTCCTATCCATAGCGGAGGGCGGAGTCCGTTTTCCCCTACACCCTCTGCTCAGGGCCGTCTTTCGCTATTGGAGTCTGATTCTTTCTCAACCCAACGTCAATTTCTTTCGAATCATCATGGGGGTGATTGAGCTGAATCGGCGTCTTAGGATCAACCTTGGCATTCCGGCGATTCGGCACTGCTACGCTTTGGCCAAATCTTCCGGTCGGCTGGGGCGATACTTTCTCAGGGCCGAGGACACTGACCATCACTTGATAACCATGCTTGCCAGCTCTGGTAAGAGGGTTGACGACGTAATGGTCAATGTTCAAGGCAACTGGGAGTTCGGTGAAGGCCAAGACCGCCTAGATCCTATTCCCAGACGAAAGGGTGATCCAGGTTGCCGTGCAACGCCTTGTTGTTTGTTGACTTGCCCTTCATTCGGCTACTTTCGCTTTAATCACTCTTCGTTCTTTGCAGGTAACAGTTTGAAGAAAATTCTTCCGTCGACCGACGAGGCGGTTCTTGAGGAGATCAAATCTGCGCTCAGATACTTCGGCCGTCCAAACGTACAAAAGCAAGGGAGAGCGGCTCACATACTACTCCGATACGAACCGACTTATACTACATACTCGGCTGCGGAAGGCATTCCAATTCCATCCGGCGATCAACACCTTTCGGCTCTTATCTTTCCCAGTTTTAAGAACCTTAGGCAAATTGGCCTCGAAGAGTCGGATCCGAGGGCAGAGGCTGATCCGGAGGTAGAGGTAGTTGCCGAACCAACCGGAGAGGCTGCTGAGGGGGCCGAAGAGGTTGACGAAGCAATACGCTCGGCGTTTGAGGCTGCGGGACTCAACTGGCCTTCACCGTCCACTTTGGGTCGGGCAGAGTTTTCGTCCGAAGATATTTTTGCAAATTTGGGGGACCTACCCGGCGATATTTTTGAAGCTATGGCTAGGGAAAGCCTTACGCAGATGGCGCGAAGGAAAAATGCCGAGCGAATGGCTGCTCGAAAGAAGGCCGAGGCCGCCCATTCTCAGCCCATCTTGAGTGAAAATTTCGTACCCGCTATTGAAGAGACGATTCAGGTCACTGAGATCGAAACGGGGGAAAAGGTTAAGGAACAGGTCATTGAAGAACGGCTGGTCTCGGAGGAGTGTGGCAAAAAGCGTGGCGCCGAGGGAGAGGCCGAGTTGGAAATTAGCCTTGCTTCCAAACGGCCTTGTTTAGAAGAGTCGGGTGTGGCTGCGCCTTTTATTGTTCGGCCTAAGATCAAAGATATACCGATCTCTTCCGATGCTTCGGTTATTGAGGATCCAGCCGTGGCGTTGAGCCTTGCGGCTTCAATTTCCTTGCCGGCTGACGTCGCAGCCTTTTGCGCCGTGCCGGATATTATGGCCGTAGCCCTGTCTGCGCAGTCAGCGTTGCTGGTTAGTGACCATCTCAAATTCTCTTGACTTTGCTTTCGTTAAAGATATCTGACAATCCCAACTTGTTTTGCAGACTGTTGGTAGGATAGCGGACCTAGGTCGCCGCCTCCATGATGCCCTCAGCAGAGTTGATCGTTTGCAAGCGGAGGTGGACGGTCAAAGGAGTAGGGCCGAATTTGAAAGTATGAGAGCCGCGATGGAGGGTGTGCGAGCTGAAGCAGAAAAAGAGAGGGCTCGCTCAGCTGAGCAGCTCCGCTCTGAGGCTAAGGGTAGAGCAAATGTGAGCGAAGAATCGCTTAAGTTAGCCAGGGAGACGGTGGCCAAGGCGGAGGTTTAGTTAGCGGAGCTTAAGGCCGCCAAGGAGAAAGCCGATTTTGAAGCTTCTGCAGCATTTGAGGTAGGAAAAGGCGCCGCCCTTACGGAATATGTAGATGAAGTCCCCAAATTCGAGAATCGAGGGTTCAAACATGGATGGCTCAAAGCCCTTGCTGCCGCTGGAGTTACATTGGCCTTGCCAATTCCCTACGAGCAGGTGGACGTGGAGCCACTTGAGTCTGACCCCGAGGGTTGATCTGGGAATCATCTCTTTTGATTTTAATTTAAACTTTTGTCTGGTAGACTTTTGATTTTGATGTAAGTTTTTGTTTGGCTAGTTTTTTGATTTTGATGTAAGTTTTTGTTTGGCTAGTTTTCATGTATAAATTGGTTACCATTTGCGCTAAATTTATTAATGAAAACTGCCTTGGTATTTCTCTACTATTTTGTTCGTGGTTTATGAAGTTACGTTAATGAAGAATACTTTACCTTTCACGAATTTGGGTAAAATCATTGCTGTGTTTTAGCTTTCAGAGATTGAATCTCCTTATGACAATATTGAATTATCAGTTGTGTGCCGCGTATTGTGGGTACTGAGCCGAATCGATTAATGAATCTGCCCTTGCCCCAGGCGGTGCATGATCATTCGGGCGCCGTATGAACCGACCTTAAGTTTGGTGAATGATCCATTCGTGGGCCGGCTGGGGTACATAAGCCGAAGAGATTGATGAATCTGCCCTTGCCCCAGGCGGTGGATAATCATTTGGGCGCCGTATGAACCGACCTTAAGTTTGGTGGATCGATTCGTGAGCCGGCTGGGGTACATAAGCCGAAGAGATTGATGAATCTGCCCTTGCCCCAGGCGGTGCATGATCATTTGGGTGCCGTATGAACCGACCTTAAGTTTGGTGAAGGATCGATTCGTGGACCGGCTGGGGTACATAAGCCGAAGAGATTGATGAATCTGTCCTTGCCCCAGGCGGTGTATGATCATTCAGGCGCCGTATGAACCGACCTTAAGTTTGGTGAAGGATCGATTCGTGGGCCGGCTGGGGTACATAAGCCGAAGAGATTGATGAATCTGCCCTTGCCCCACGCGGTGGATGATCATTCGGGCGTCGTATGAACCGACCTTAAGTTTGGTGAAGGATCGATTCGTGGGCCGGCTGGGGTACATAAGCCGAAGAGATTGATGAATCTGCCCTTGCCCCAGGCGGTGCATGATCATTCGGGCGTCGTATGAACCGACCTTAAGTTTGGTGAAGGATCGATTCGTGGGCCGGCTGGGGTACATAAGCCGAAGAGATTGATGAATCTGTTCTTGCCCCAGGCGGTGTATGATCATTCGAGCGCCGTATGAACCGACCTTAAGTTTGGTGAAGGATCGATTCGTGGGCCGGCTGGGGTACATAAGCCGAAGAGATTGATGAATCTGTCCTTGCCCCAGGCGGTGTATGATCACTCGGGCGCCGGGCGTTTGAAGTTTTTCAATTAATGAGATGGCCTCGAGGGTGCTGCCTTTTTGCAGCATAAATGATTAAGTTAAAGCTTTTAGGAGCATAGCAGACAATTGACTCCAGTGTTTGAGGGTATCGAGTGAATGTCGAACAGACTCTTCTTTAACAGCAGAGGGGAAACGAAGACGTTGGCTGAGCTGGGCGGAGACATGAATCGAGGTAGTGACCCTCCGCGTACAGGGAGTAGGAGTTCCAGGGATCGAGAAAGGCGTCAGTCTCCTCGACGTCGAAGCAGGTCGCCCAGGCGGGACATGCAGTCGCAGGGCAGAACTTCCCAACCTCGAGTCGAGAGGGCACCGGAGGCGAATCCGCGCCCATTAAGCTTCGCAGTATTTGTGGGGAATAGACCCATGACGGAGGCGGACTCGATAGTTCGAGACCCAAATGTAGCGGTCGAGTTCGCTCGACAAATTTTCCCGCCGGAGGTTCAGCAATCGATGGTAGGTCGCCAGGACTACGAAGTGTTTCGCGAAGGCGTTCATGGGACAGTGAAGGGGCTGTATACTGCCTATGAAATCGGCATGCGGTTGCGCGCTGCCCGCCGAGAAATGGAGAAGAAGGATGAACGTATTCGAAGTTTGGAGGCCCGCGCGGAGGAGGCTGAGCGGGAGTTGAAGAAGATTAAGGCGGCCCAGGCACAACCCACCGGGCAGGGAAACCCAATCGTGGAGGAGAGGGTGACCAGTTGGCTCATCAGCTCCGCGCTTGCCGATCGTGAGACGGCGAGTATGTTCGCGATGGAGAGCGCGAAGGGAAGGGCCTATGAGAAAGGTTTTCATGAAGGCCGAAGAGTCGGAATCGAGAAGACCAAGGAAAAACTGGCCGAAGAAGTTTGCCGATGCGAGAATCGTGGGTTTAGGCACGGTTGGATCAAGGCATCTCAAGCCGCAGAAGCTCTTTGAGCGGCAGGCATTGAGTCGGCATCTCCGCTCTATCACAGGAAACATTTCCCGTTTTCTGCTTTTGAGATCGAGAAGAGTGATGATGAGGGTGACGCCGCATAGTGGTAGTGATTGTAAATCTGAAAAGCGGATTACGTTCAAATATATGTAATTTTATCACTTGTTTTGTTGAATAAATGAAGAAAAACGTTCTGTCACGAATATTTTATTGCAGTTTGTATTCGGCATGTATGCGTTTCGTTTTACTGGGTTTGAATGAATATATAAGCGTTTGACCAGCAGGGCCAATCCAGACGTGATAGCCGTTTATTCCCGACAGGCTATCGCGACCCGAAGCCAAGAGCCGGTAGGCAAGATGGCCTGGATATGTTTAACCCGGCTCGGGGCCTAGGTTTGTGGACAAAGCACGTGCTTCAAAAAGTCATTTAGATAACTATGCCGTGGGGAATGTCAACCGACGTTTTTTTTATGGCGTTTAGCATTAGCGAAATCGCCTCGGGATAGGGGCCTCGAGATCGCTGCCAGGACTGAAAATAAAAGGAGTGGGTGCTTTGCGCAGATGAACAATCGCTTATGTGAGCTGGGTTAAGTGGGGGTGTTAGTTAGAGGTTGGAGTTCAGCCGATCTTGTTGTTGCTGTGGATCATGGCGGAGGGGCCGTTCGTATGGGAAGTAGGGTGTCCGATAGTTGGCATGAACCTTCAAGTCGTCGAAGCAGATCACCCCGAAAGGAAAGGCAACAACCGTTGGATTTATTCCTCCTTGTCCTGGATCTTTGCCTTGACATTGTCAATGGTATCAAGGGAAGATTTGGGCACAGTTGGCTCGAGGTATTGCAATCCGCGGAGGATTTCCGGGTGACGGGAGTTAATTCGGCACTGACGCGTTACCAATGCATCTTTTCCCCTTTTTAGCTTCTCAGATTGGAAATGAGTACTGTAAATACGAGTTGCGTTTATGTAACAACTGTCTGATTAAATAAAAAGTTGTATTTCAAACATTTGAGTCTTGTGCTGAATTTGTTTATTTGCGTCTTATGCTGAATTTGTTTATTTGCGTCTTATGCCGAATTTGTTTATTTACGTCTTATGCTGAATTTGTGTTTGCGTCTTGCCTTGACGTTGTCAATGGTTGAAAAGTTTTGTTTTGTTCGTTCTAATGAGGTTTTCGAATTTGGAGGCTTGATCGGCCCTAAGGTGTCATGCACCATAGGGGGCTTCGAATCCGGACACTTAATCGGCCCTAAGGTGTCATGCACCAAAGGGGGCTCCGAATCCGGAGACTTAATATGGCCAATTGTGATATCCACGAAGGGCGCTCCGAATCCGGAGTTTTAATCGGCCCTAAGGTGTCATGCACCAAAGGGGGCTCCGAATCCGGAGACTTAATCGGCCCTAAGGTGTCATGCACCAAAGGGGCCTCCGAATCCGGAGACTTAATCGGCCCTAAGGTGTCATGCACCAAAGGGGGCTTCGAATCCGGAGACTTATTGTGGCCAATCGTGATATCCACGAAGGGCGCTCCGAATCCGGAGTTTTAAGCGGCCCTAAGGTGTCATGCACCAAAGGGGGCTCCGAATCCGGAGACTTAATGTGGCCAATCGTGATATCCACGAAGGGCGCTCCGAATTCGGAGTCTTAATCAGCCCTAAGGTGTCATGCACCGAAGGGGGCTCCGAATCCGGAGACTTAATCGGCCCTAAGGTGTCATGCACCGAAGGGGGCTCCTAATTCGGAGACTTAATCGGCCTTGAGGTGTCATGCACCAAAGGGCGCTCCGAATCCGGAGGCTTAATCGGCCCTGAGGTGTCATGCACCAAAGGGCGCTCCGAATCTGGAGACTTAGTCGGCATAATGAGGTTTGTGAGATGAGATGATCGTCAAAGAAAGATTATTTGCATTGCAGAAGTGAAATATATACAAGTATCAAAGCCCACAGGTCGGGTCAGTGATATGATTTTCATGAAATCGCTGCTTATGCCGATTGGGGAGAGCCACGGATCTCTTCGATGCCACGGGCTGTTAGGAAGCGCACGAGCTGATGATAAGTGCTTGGAACGGCCTTCATAATATGTATCCAGGTTCGCTCCATGATGACATTATACGGGGAAGGGAGCTTTACAACCAAGAATTCTATCTCGACCGTTCTGGAGCCCGCTCGGACATGTAGTACGATCTTCCCTATCGGGTATTCGGGATTCATATTAAAGCCGAACAATGGATGCGGCGCCGGACACAGATCTGACTCGTTGAGGCCGAGTTTAATGAAAGTTTGGTAATACATAACCTCCGAGGTACTCCCTGGGTCTATGAGAATTCGTTCAATGATGAACCGGTTTATGCGTAATCTAATGACCAACGGATCAATGTGGGAAGCTGTCGCGCCACTGAGGTCGGAGTCATTGAAAGCAATTGTCGGAGCTTCTTTGGGCCAGTCAGTCGGAATACGTTACCCCTGGAGGATTGGATGCGATTGAATTGTGTGCACGGTTGGGGGTGCTGGCAGGCTGTAAATTACATGGATCACGCCAAGCGGAGGAGAGTCCTGCCTCAAGGCTAGTGCCTTGGTTGGCTTTCCCTGTTTAACATACTGCTGCAGTCGGCCGTCTTGCACCAGTTCTTCCAGGTGATCATTTAATGCGTAGCAACTCTCTGTTTCGTGGCCGTGATCTTTGTGATATTCGCACCGCCGGTCCCTTCGTCGCGTATCAGGCGGCCCCACCATCTTTGACGGCCATTTGAAGAATGGATGGTGTTGGACTTTGGTCATTATTGCAGCGATTGGTTCTGACAACTCTGTGTACTTTTTGTCGGCACGTCTCAAACGTCTGCTGTCGACTTGCAGTTGTTCATTCGTCCGGTGGGGACATTGATCGCTTGATCGGCGAGTATCCCGCCGTTTATCACGTTTAGTGCGCTGCCGAGGCTCTGGGCTAGGAGGTGGCACGGAACTTATTGGTTGGGCAATTTCAGGGGGGGCCGTTTTGTTGGACATTTGGCTGGCCTTTATTCTTAAGGCATCGTCTTCCACTTTGCAATGCTTCTCAACTTTCTTCATCAACGCCCAGACCGTTTTGGGGGGTCTTCTGGTGAGAGAACTGCGAAGGGGACTATCTGGGTGTAGTCCCATTTTGAAGGCGGTGATGGCCATGGAGTCGTTACAAGCGTCGTCGACGAGGTTGAAGCACTCCCAATATCGCGCCGAGTATGCTCTGAGCGTTTCTCCTGACTGAATTTGCATGGCCCAGAGAGAGTCGGCCTGTTTCGACTGTACCTCGTTGGTTATGAACCTGGCCCTGAAGGATTTTTGTAATTGATGAAAGCTTCTGATGGAGGCCGGCTCCAGCTTATAATACCACCTGACAGCTAATGGCCCCAGGCTGTTGGGGAATATTCGGCACATGAGGGCTTCGTTGTCTGCATGCAAAGTCATGGCCTGTTTGTAATGATGGATATGATCAGTGGGGTCTGATTTTCCATCGTAAAGAGTGAATGACGGAGCTTTGAACTTCTTGGGCAAGGCTGCCCTTGCAATCCGTCGGACAAAAGGATCGTGCTGGTCGTCTTCGTCTGAGCTGCTCCTCCTGCGCTTGTTCCTTGTACGTAGGCTCTTTTCGGAAGAGCTGGAAGTTTCGGATCGTCCCTTCTTGGTGAGCTCCGTGGATAATGAGTTGGAGTCGCTGTTAGTATCCTTGGGCCGGGCTCGAGGTCGTTGTCCACCGGCCCTCGGAGGTCATTCGGGATCTTGGCGCATGGCTTCTCTCGATTTCGCGACTTCGAGGGCCAAATCTTGACGGAGACGTTCATTTTCAGTGATCATGTTCTCCAGCCTCTGTTCATTCTGCTTTGCTTGTTCTATGATCGCCTGCATTGTCTCTTGCGCTGAAGTCGTTAGTGAATCGAAGTTTAAGGCGCGTCTTACAGCGATGGTTTCTTTCCCGAGCATATTTGCTGGAGTGAGGTCATCTCCCTGTGCGGTCTCGTCAATGGTTACCGGAGGATCTTCAGTCACGCCTGCCATGGATGTATTTGAGTATTCCCATAGACGGCGCCAATTGTGGAGAAGTGGTTTGGAAATACTCTTCAGATCCTGGGAGGCACTGATGATCCTCAGCTAGTCACCTGAAAAGAGGAAAACTTCGGTCGGGGGTGCCGGGATTAGCACTCCGACGGACAAGTTAGTTCAGACACTCAAGATAACTTTCTCTTTAGGTTAAGTGAAATGATTCTTACATACCTTTCTGGATTTGCGGTTCTTCTATTTATACTCACTTCTTGGGCCTCGGGGCCTGAGCCTACTTTTATCTTATTCACCTTTCATTCATTCGGATCTACTGACCCTCGTCTATTTGGCTCGTTAACGTATTCGGCACCCTAGTTACGCAATATGAAGTCGAGTAGTATCCAGTTTCTGGGGTATGCGTCTCCCGACTCTTCCAATTATTCGGCCCCCACAGGAACAAAATTTTGTTTCTTTGCCATTGAAACAACTGAAACATTTTTGTTTCCTTTGAAACCGAGACCGAAACAAAACATTAATGGAGTACTCTATGAAACATATCAAAACAATTAGTTTTTTTCGACATCTATTAAGAATATTTAACAATGCTTATTTTTATTTTCTTCTTTTGTCAACAGAAAATTGTGAGAATGAAGGAAAATATTAACTTTTGTAGAGAATCTAAGAAACAGGAAAGGAAAAGAGAAGAGAAGATAAAAAAAAGAAGCATTTTAAGTCACTTTATTTTCATCCCTACTACTATTAGAATTTTGCATTTAAATTTTTTTCTTCTTACAATGGCAAACCTCTTCCCCAACTAAGCCTTTAAACTATTTGTCTATAAGCTTCTTACAGGTTCAATTATTTAATTATTTAAAATATATTAACATTTATATAGGTTTTAGTTTTTGTTTTAAATATTTCCAAACATTTTCAATTTTTATCTCATTTTCTTTATGTTCTCATTTCCAAGCTAACTGAAACAACATACCAAAACAAAATTTTGATCCTTGCTTGGTGGTGGCTGGTTTTGGCTAGATGAGGTAGTGTTTTTGGTTTTAGGAAAATATTAGTTGAATAAAGAATATGGGTGTTTGCATACAACTGGTGTGTGGACACAAGGATAATTTGTAAAATAGACATTTGAATGTAAAAATATGACATCATCATTTTATGTAACTAACAGATGACTAACATTAAGGGGACAAAGTATTATGCAAATTCAAACTCAAGGGAGGTCAATGTGATCATGTCAAGATTGTGAGGCTCGGTGTATTTTTCCTAAACCTTAGGGGAGGTTAGTGTAATTTACCCTTTATTTTAGATTGTGATGGTTCTAGCAAGTTGTGCTTCAAGGGACTTGCAGGGACAGTTGTCAAGCTCTCATGTTTGTTTTCTCCACTTGTTGACAGGGTTATGCATATAAAATTCAGTTGTTTGTTTTGTTTAATTCATTTAAGTGAGTTAAAAGATTTTTCAAGATTGGAAATTTAATTAATGCTAAATAATTTTGTCACTTTATTGAAACTTTGCTACATTTTATGAGTTGTTTGGTTGCTATGAGAATCCAGGTGTTGTTCATTTTCATTTCTAATGCTATAGCTTGTATCTGTTTATCTAGCTATTGCTAGAGACCATATGGTGATGAAAATTGATGTTCAGGTGCCATTCTAGAAGGTCAAAAAAATGATTTGATTTCTTTCTTTGTACTTCAAGACTGTTTTCTTGGTTCGCCTTGTCATCCCATTTTACATGTAGGCCATCTATTATTCGTTGCATCTGAGGATTCTCCTTAAAAACTACTTATCATTCCCAAAATTGGCAATCTTTGACAGTATAACATTAAACTGATGTCATATGTTTATCTTATGCTGATCTTATGCAATCGTTATTGAATTTGAGACGCCTTATGCTTTTGTAGAGTGTTCTGGACGGTTACAATGGGACAGTGATGGCATATGGTCAGACAGGTACAGGGAAGACTTACACTCTTGGACGGCTGGGTGATGAAGACACTTCTGCTCGTGGTATCATGGTTCGTGCAATGGAGGATATACTAGCAGATATCTCTCTGGGGACTGATTCTATCTCTGTCTCATACTTGCAGGTTATTATATGCTTATAATATAATTGATTATTTATGATATTGTAACTATTGCCAAATTTTATTTGTCTATGTAATCTTTTCTTTATCAAATTAAAGATTTTGGAGTCCATCCTGTTTTAACCATTTTATCATGTCAAACTCTCTATATAA
The DNA here is from genome assembly GCA_030407325.1 of Camellia japonica. Classification (NCBI taxonomy): domain Eukaryota; kingdom Viridiplantae; phylum Streptophyta; class Magnoliopsida; order Ericales; family Theaceae; genus Camellia; species Camellia japonica. Next base: position 21,823,510 of record JAPPVO010000029.1, read on the forward strand.
TCAATATATGCCTATCTAATATGTCTCATTCTTAAACCATGTGCAGCTTTATATGGAGACGATCCAGGATCTCCTAAATCCAGCAAACGATAATATTGCCATTGTTGAAGATTCAAAAACTGGTGATATTTCTCTACCAGGTGCAACCCTTGTGGAAATCCGAGATCAGCAGAGTTTTTTGGAGCTACTACAATTAGGGGAAGTTCATCGATTTGCTGCTAACACGAAGTTGAATACTGAATCTTCTCGTAGTCATGCTATTCTCATGGTGAGTTAATGAGTTGTTATTTTATAAAAAAAATTCATTAGGCCATGCATCAATCTTTCATTCCATACCCGAAGTAATTATTCTCGTTAAATATTGCTCAAGTGGTATATTTTGATTTGACACAATGCAGGTACATGTCAAGAAGTCTGTCTTGGGAAGAGAAGCTACTTTTCCAAATGAAAATCACAACCCTTCTCACTCAGTTAATAATTTTAAGCCACCTGTTATTCGGAAAGCCAAGCTGATTCTTGTAGATCTTGCTGGTTCTGAGCGAATTCACAAGTCAGGTGCATACCACGACTTATGGACTTCTGCTTTTTATATGTATTCTTAATATGAATTTCTCTTTAGAGACGAGGTTTTTTTTTGATAGTTGCTTGCCCACATA